>CAJQZJ010033726.1:1639910-1703264 GCA_907164525.1 Lophiomys imhausi
GCACCCCCTTCTGGCGGCTCCACGCGCCCCTTCTGGCGGCTCCACGCACCCCCTTCTGGCGGCTCCACGCACCCCTCTGGCGGCTCCACGCATCCCTCTGGCGGCCCAGTTGCATTGCAGCACCATCTTCACTCCTTGTCGCCTCTCCTTTGTTTCTTCCTCCCTTTGCCTCCTTCCTAAAGGGACACTAAGCCTTTAAATTTAGGGTCCGCAGAAACCCTGGATGATCATCATCATCACCACAACTGGGAAAAGACAACTTTCCAACTAAGATTGTGATGGACATGTCAGGGATTAGTACTTAGAAATAGCTTTGTTTTGTTTTGAGTCAGTCTCTCTACGTAGCCCTGGTTAGACTGGAATTTGCTACATAGACCAGGCTGGCCTGAAATACACAGAGATCTGTCTGTCTCTGCCTCCCAAGTGCTGGAATCAAAGGCCTACACCACCATGCCTGGTAGAAAATTTTTTTATTAAAAAGATTTTTTTAAAAAAAGTATGTGTATGTGTGTGTTTGGGTGAATATTTACTTAACACATGCATGCAAGTCCCTGCAGAGGCCAGAAGAGGGTGACATCTCCTGGAACTGGAGGTACAGCAGTTATGAGGCACCCTATCTTGCTGTGGAACATCAGACCCAGGTCTCTGACATTAAGCTCCCATCCCCTGGAAGAGCAGGGAACCTCTTCACCTCTGATCTCTCCAGCCCAGTGATCAGTAGCATCTTTTAGGGGGTCATCATTTAGTCTTCCAGGAGCTGATCAAACAGCATCCTTCTCTGGGCCTCAGGTTCCTCATCTGTAGAAGAATGGTGTGGGACTGGATGAATCCTGAAGATTCCACAGCTCTTATTCTTTGGTTCATTTGATCACGGTCATAGAAATAATGCCATTTTAAACAAAGTAGTTATGGTTGACAGCTGGCCCTTGTATAATTCCTGGGGGTGTGATACCACAGCACAGAGAGGTCCCCAACTACCCACCTTTGCACGGCAGTGGGTCTGGACACTAAGGAAGCTGAAATTGACTCACACTTAAAAGGCATCTTATTTCTGCTTCAACAGCTTGCAACCACATACTTCCCAGGAAATAGAAATCTCTGACTGTTTAATAGGGGCGACTGTAAATCTCTGTCCCTTGTACGAGTTGTCACTGTCACCTTACCATCTTTAACTTGCTTGGTCTCAGAAGGTTTTTTGTTTGTTTGTTTGTTTGTTTTGTTTTTGGTGTCTTTTTTCCTTTTCTTTTTTTGAGACAGGGTCTCTCCATGTAGTCCTGGCTGTTCTAGAACTCATTGAGTATACCAGGCTGTCCGTGAACTCACAGAACTTCTCCTGCCTCTGCCTCCTGAGTGCTGGAATTAAAGGTGTGCTCCACCACACCAGGCTCATAGTGTAGACTTCATGAATGCTGAAAAGGAACACTTTTGGAATACTTTATTTATATATAAATAATATTTCTAAATAATTCAGATATATAAAAATGGCTATTTTAGCAGGGAAAATACTCGGATTTTTCAATGGGCTTCTAAGAAAAAGTTACTGGCAACACAGCTCACACTGTAGACATTTCTTATACTTCTACAAAACACAACAGAGGTGGACATTTCTTTTCTTTTCTTTTTTTTTTTTTTTACAGGGGTTCTCTATGTAACTGAGCCCTGGCTGTCCTGGACTCACTTTGTAGGCCAGACTGGCCTTGAACTCACAGAGATCTACCTGCCTCTGCCTCCCAAGTTCTGGTGTGTGCCACCATGACATTTCTAATGGCCTAACATTCTAATGAGGTAGAAGATTAAGACAAGACTGTACAGATAATAAATAATATAATGGTTTACAAAGTAACCTTATGTTACCCATAGAGGCCCCCGCTCCCAGGCAGTTGGTTGTGTATCAGTTTCAAAGGGTCTTAGTAGTGTCTGGCTCCATGGCCACCCCAAAGCCTGGCATTGATAAGTGCACAGCTACCAGTCAGCCCAATTCCCCTGCTCCTGTCTGCCCAGACAATTCTCCTGGGCTTGCTTCCTCTCACTGCAGCTTCCTGTCCTTCTCCTTATACTGTCCCTGCCTCACACACCTAGTTACCTGATAACTCCCTAAACCCTAGGGCACCACTCCTTAATTTAAAAGATAATCACCATTAATTTCATCCCTCAGGCTTTGTTATTAACTACTACTTATTAACCTTTGCCGAGGTCTATGCTATTCTAACACCAGGTACTTTATTGCTTTCCATCTTTTGGGAGACCTGCAGAAATCTGCCTAGTCAACAAATTGTTTAGCTGATTTCAGGTTTGTAGTGTGCTTACAGAGGGCAGCTCTGATGATCCCTGAGACTTCCTACTGGGGCTTTTGAACATTCTTTCCCAAAGTTAAATATACTTCTTTATCTATCTCCTTTCACAGGGGACCAACTGAACTGATAACTGTTGAAGGATGTTAAAATATCCTCCCACCTCAAAGTAACACAATTATTTCCATAGTAATCCCTCAAGTCAACTTCTTTCCCAGTGAGACTGAAATGAAGACATGTTCTCTGGTATTGCCAGGGCTCTGTGATGTTCGTGGAGTTTTGCAGCTTCCTTGATTTGTAGAATCTATTTCTTCAAAGAGTGGCAAAGCAGTAACATGGTAAGGAGAAAGTCCCCCACAGGCCCTGGCATTTGAACACTTGATTCCCAGTCAGTGGCGCTTCTTGGAGAGGTTTTGGTGGCGCAACCATCCTTGACAGTGGAGGAACATCACTGGGGATTTTGAGAGTAATGCTTGATTTTTGAGGATATGCTCTCTCAGTTTCCTGCTTTCCCACCATCCCTACTTCTTACTGCTGAGCCTTCCTGCTGTGATGGACTCTTGTCCCTCTTGAACAGTAAGCTCAGATAAACTCTTCTGTAAATTGACTTTGTCATGGTGTTTTATCACAACAACAGAAAGAAACTAATGCATCGTTAATATTAAGTAAAAGATATCTAACAGGGGCCTGGCAAGATGACTCAGTGGGTAAAAATGTTTGCCACCCAAGCCTGGTCACCTGAGTTAAGTACCTGGAACCCATGTAAGGCAGAAAGAGAACAGACTAACTGCACAAAGTTTGTTCTGTGACCTCCACATGCTTTCTATGGCATGTTCTCCACCCTATGCACCATGCACACACACATAATAATAATAATGATTGATAGTAACAATAACGACAATAACAATAAAATAAACTTTGCAGAAAGAATAATTAACAGGAGCTCTTCTGGTATCTTTGAGCCCTTGGAGGTCTGCTAAGAACAGATCTTCTCCAAGTTTCAAGTGTCTATATGACTGTGGTACATTTTTGTTGGTTATGAGCAAGCATCTCCCAAACCAAGGAGAGGGCTGCTTAAACTGAAAGTGTTTTTACCTGAGA
Organism: Lophiomys imhausi; assembly: GCA_907164525.1. Lineage (NCBI taxonomy): Eukaryota > Metazoa > Chordata > Mammalia > Rodentia > Muridae > Lophiomys > Lophiomys imhausi. The sequence goes on from CAJQZJ010033726.1 coordinate 1,643,303, forward strand.
TACAACTGAACTTGGCAAGAGATGAACATGGGCAAGAGATGTGCTCATGTGTACAAAGCAAAAAACAACATAGTGGCCCCTAGTGGCAAACCAAGGAAAAATCTTCACCAACCCCACATCTGACAGAGAGCTAATATCCAAAATTTACAAAGAACTCAAGAAATTAAATGCCAAGAAACCAAATAATCCAATCAAAAAATGGGGAAAAGAGCTAAACAGAGAATTCACAAAGGAGGAATTCCTAAAGGCTAAGAGACACTTGAAGAAATGCTCAGCATCCTTAACCATCAGAGAAATGCAACTCAAGACGACTCTGAGATTCCATCTCACACCTGTCAGAATGGCTAAGATCAAAAGCTCAAATGACAGCACATGCTGGCGAGGGTGTGGAGAAAGGGGAACCCTTCTCCACTGCTGGTGGAAGTGCAGGCTTGTGCAACCACTATGGAGGTCAGTCTGGTGATATCTTAGAAAACTTGGAATAGCTCTGCCTCGGGACCCAGCCATACCACTTCTGGGTATACATCCAAATGATTCCTCAAGGAATCATGAGGAAGTTTCCTCATCTATGTTCATAGCAGCCTTATTTGTAATAGCTAGAAACTGGAAACAACCCAGAAGTCCCTCAACCGAAGAACGGATTAAAAAACTATGGTACATCTACACAATGAAATACTACTCAGCTATCAGAAACAACGAAATTATGCAATTTGCAGCCAAATGGATGGAACTAGAGAAACTCATCCTGAGTGAGCTAACCCAGATCCAGAAGGATGTACATGGCATCTATTCAGTTGTAGTTGGATTTTAGCCATATAGTACAGGATATCTATACTACAACCAACGCACCAAAGGGAACATGTACATAGACTTTTTCTTTTTCTCCCTGTCTGTAGAGAGCTGCGACGTGCCGCGCCCTAAAGATGGCGCCGGTTTCCGCCTTCCACCAGTCTGACGGTGAGCGCTCTCGGTGGTAAACAAGTCCATATTTGGCTAAGACCGCTGATCTGGCTTGCTTCCGCATACGTGGGCCTCTAAGATAGCACCACGTGGCTTTACTTGATTGGCTGTTCATATAGTATTTAGCCTGTGGTTTGGGTCTGCCCGGGCATTCGGAAGACTGATTTCAAGGGACCTGAATAAACTGCTGGAGAAGAGCTTTTGTGAGTTGCGTCATCCTTGCTGGTCGAGGGGGACGAGACAAGTGGTGGCCCGTACGGGGAACCAAAAAAGACTCAGAACTCCTGCAGTCAGGGGCAGCACGCTGGTAAGTTCCTAGGATAAATTGGGACAATAAAGTTTCATGGGAAGTTGCGAACAAAAGGTAAAGTTTCGCGGAGATAGCGAACAAAAGGTAAAGTTTCGCGGAGATAGTGAACAAATGGTAAAGTTTCGCGGAGAAGTTGTGAACAAAAGGTAAAGTTTCGCGGGGAAACTGCGAACCGAAAGTAAATTTTTTTTTTTTTTGGTTTTTTCGAGACAGGGTTTCTCTGTTTAACAGCTCTGGCTGTCCTGGACTCGCTTTGTAGACCAGGCTGGCCTCGAACTCGCAAAGATCCGCCTGCCTCTGCCTCCCAAGTGCTGGGATTAAAGGCGTGCGCCACCACTGCCCGGCTCGAAAGTAAATTTTTAATCATGGGATTGTCTCAGTCACATCCAATTTTTCTGGCTCTTCAGGAGCTACTTTTAGCTAGGAATTTGAAAATTAAGAAGTCTACCCTAGAGAGATTTTTGAATGAATGCGATTCCATGGCTCCGTGGTTTGCGGTGTCCGGGAATCTTACGGTATCCTGCTGGGACAAATTAGGCAGGGACTTGGATTTTGCTTGGGAACAAGGTACTCTAAAGCATGGAGTAAGACCGATTTGGAAAATGGTGAGGAGTTGTTTAGAAGATCAGAGATGCTGTAACGCAATCAAGGAGGGAGAATCAGCCTTGGAACTGCTGCAAGGGGAAAGATCTGAGCAGATAGACAGTGAAAAGGAAAGTAACAAAGGCAAAAGATCTGAGCAGGCAGACAGTGAAAAGGGAAGCAAAAAGAAGGTTCTTCTCTATCCCGATCTTAGAGATTTTAGAGATTTTAGAGATTTTGAGGACTCAGAGGGCACGGATTCTGAAGGGGAGCTACACGCTCTAATAGAACAGTTGGAGAGGACTGCTATTAGAAAAAGGGAAAAGAAAAGGGTAAAAGAGAAAGACACGTTGGTGGCAGTTGGTGTAAGTGAAACCGTTGCTGCGGCGCCTTCAGCCACGTTGGCGACGGTCGGTGTAAGTAAAGCCGTTGCCGCGGCGCCTTCAACTCCCCCTCCATATCCAGAAGCCATTCAGATAGATCAGCCTGTTCAGTCCCTGAAAGTAGGGAGATCTTTCTGCCCGGGGATGTGGACACAAGTAAGAACAGAATTACAGTTTGCCTATCCGGTATACCAAGACCCACAAGGGAACAGGTACGAGGAACCACTTGATTTTAAGGTAGTTAAATCCCTTGCAGAGTCAGTTCATACCTATGGTATTACCGCTTCTTTTACAATGGCTCAAGTGGAAGCATTAAGCAGACATTGTATGACTCCGAGTGATTGGAGTGGCCTGGTCCGCGCCTGCTTAAGTCCAGGGCAATACTTAGACTGGAAAGCTTTCTTGATTGAGTATGCCACTGAGCAAGCAGCCATTAATCAGAGAGATGGAAATCCAGCCGGGGATAGAGATATGCTGCTTGGGCAGGGGAGATTTGCCAACCAGCAGATAGGATATCCTATTCAGGTTTATGAGCAAATAAACAAGATAGCTATCAAGACTTGGAGATCTCTTCCTAATAAAGGGGAGGTGAGTGGGAACTTAACTAAGATTCTACAGGGCCCCATGGAGCCCTTTTCAGACTTTGTAGCACGAATGGTGGAAGCGGCAGGGAAGATTTTTGGTGACCCGGATGCTGCCTTGCCACTAATAAAACAGTTGGTCTATGAGCAATGTACCAAAGAGTGTAGAGCCGCTATCACCCCTTACAAGAACAAAGGACTAGAAGCCTGGATGAAAGTGTGTAGAGAACTTGGAGGGCCGTTAACAAATGCTGGTCTTGCTGCCGCAGTAATACAGTTGACCAGAAAAGGTGGAGGAAGTTCAGGAGTTTGTTTTAAGTGCGGCAAGATGGGACACTTTAAAAGACAGTGCCCCAGGGGAAGGAGTACAGAAAGTACAGGAAGTGTACAACGCCCCAGGTGGCCGGGGTTATGCCCAAAATGTAAAAAAGGGAACCATTGGGCTAATGAATGCCGTTCAGTGATAGACATCCATTGCCAGCCTTTAACTCAAGGTTATGGTGGCGCTCATCCAAAAAACGGACAGCGGGGCCCACGACCTCAGGGCCCACAAATATATGGGGCAGTAGAGAATCAGAACAAAGAACAGAATCAAGAGAGATGGCCAACCCTCCGCCATCCGAGAGACCGCGGAGAGCCACTGCAGGCTCAGCAGGATTGGACCTCTGCTCCACCACCAGACTCGTATTAACGCCCCAAATGGGGGTCCAATTAATTGAAACAGATTTTAAAGGACCCTTTGAACCTGGTACAGTTGGTCTGCTGTTAGGGAGGTCATCATCAGCCTTGAGAGGACTTATTGTCCATCCTGGAGTTATAGATCCAGATTATACAGGAGTGGTTAAGATCATGGTAGCCTCCCCCCGTGGTATAACAGCTATCTCTCCTGGAGATAGAATTGCTCAGTTGATCATGTTGCCGAGCTTACATGATTGCTATGCGGCAAAGGATCGAGAGAGAGGAAAAGATGGTTTTGGGTCCACGGGCACAGATCTGACTTTTCTCTCCTTAGATTTGGACCAACGCCCCGTCTTGGAGTTAAAAGTTGATGGTAAAAAGATCCTGGGCCTTTTGGATACTGGGGCTGATAGAAGTATCATAGCAAAGAAAGACTGGCCTTCAAGCTGGCCCATACAAGCCTCTTCTCAAACACTTCAAGGCCTGGGTTATGCTAAGACTCCAGATATGAGTGCAAGATTATTAAAGTGGCAGGACCAAGAAAACCACTCAGGAGAAATGCAGCCATATGTACTTGAGCTCCCTATCTCCCTTTGGGGAAGAGACCTTTTAAAGGATATGGGATTTAAATTGAGTAATGATTATTCTGATTCAGCCCAACGTATGATGCAAGATATGGGATATGCTCCAGGCTTTGGAATAGGAAAATATTTGCAAGGGCGGAAAAGTCCCATATCTATGCAGCAAAGACAAAAGAGACAGGGCCTGGGTTTTTCCTAGGGGCCACTGAGGAGGGCATTCCCATAACTTGAAAGACGGAGAATCCAGTATGGGTTCCTCAGTGGCCACTTTCCTCTGTAAAATTGAATGCAGCCAAAGAGTTGGTGGATGAACAGATGTCTTTAAAGCATATAAAACCATCTGTATCTCCCTGGAATACACCTGTCTTTGTCGTTAAAAAGAAATCTGGAAAATGGAGATTATTGCATGACCTGCGTGCCATAAATCAACAAATGCAGATCATGGGCCCAGTGCAACGTGGCTTGCCGCTTTTATCATCTTTGCCAGCCTCATGGCCCATTATAGTTATAGATATAAGAGATTGTTTTTTCTCCATCCCTTTGTGTGCCAAAGATAGTGAGAGATTTGCATTTACTGTTCCATCCTGTAACCATGAGGAACCTGATCAGCGATTTGAATGGGTAGTATTACCCCAGGGCATGGCAAACAGCCCCACTATGTGCCAACTGTATGTGGGGGAAGCCATTGCTCCCTTGAGAAAGAATTTTCCAGATCTGAGATGTGTTCATTATATGGATGATATCTTACTGGCAGCTAAGAGTGAACAAATGTTAGATCGGGCCTATGAAGAATTAGTTCAATTATTAAAAAAGAAAAGGTTGTTTATTGCTCCTGATAAGGTTCAAAAGGAAAATGTGGTTGATTATTTAGGAGCGAAGGTTGGACCTGAAAAGATAATACCTCAAAAGATTGAGATAAGAAAAGATAATTTAAAGACTCTAAATGATTTTCAAAGGTTGTTAGGAGATATCAATTGGGTAAGAGGCTATTTGAAGCTACCAAATTATGAAATAAGACCCCTATATGATATTTTGAAAGGTGATTCAGCACTTAATTCTCCTAGGCAATTAACAGAAGAAGCAAGAAAAGCTTTATGTAAAGTGGAAGAAAGGTTACAGAGTGCCTTCCTAAAGAGATGGCAGGAAGGACAGCCCATTGCATTGTGCATATTTGCCACCTATGGTCAACCTACAGGATTGTTATGGCAGGACGGACCATTATTATGGACCTATTCAAAGATTTCTCCAAAAAAATCCATAGAACATTATCCCACTGCAGTTGCTGCTTTAGCCTTAAATGGTATCCAACAATGCTTGCAGTCTTTTGGAGTTGCTCCTGCCAGTATAATAGTGCCCTATTCCAGTCATCAAATTAAGATTTTGTGTGGCACTGTAGATGATTGGGCAATATTGCAATGTAGCTTTGAAGGAGTGATTGATAACCATTATCCTAAGCATCCATTGCCATCATTTTTTAAGGAGCACCCAGTGATATTCCCTAAGGTTACTTCAGCAGTACCACTTCAAGGGTCACCAAATGTGTTTACTGATGGCTCAAAGACAGGCTGTGGAGCCTATTTGATAGAAAGACAAGAGCCCATGTTATGTCAATTTCAACCGGGCTCCCCCCAAATAGTAGAGTTGAAAATAGTGATTGAGGTGTTTAAAAGATGCCAATTTGCATTCAATTTGATCTCAGATTCAGTTTATGTGGTCAACGCAGTGAAAGTATTAGAATTAGCAGGTCCTATTAAGAATAGTAGTACTGTATGTGCCTTATTACAAGAGTTACAAGTTTTAATCTGGCAAAGAAAAAGGTGTTTTTATATTCAACATATCAGAGCACATACAGGATTACCTGGACCATTAAGTGAGGGTAATGATAAAGTTGATCAATGGACTAGGATGACATGCATTTTTTGGAACTCATTCCTGGACCAAGCCAGACAGTTTCACCAATTATTCCATGTAAATGCAAAAACTCTACAGCAGAAATTCCATTTGTCTAGAGCAGATGCTAGACAAGTGGTTTTGGACTGTCCTCAGTGTGTGATTCATCATCATCTTCCCAGCGTGGGAGTGAACCCTAGAGGGTTGATGCCACTCAAAATCTGGCAAATGGACGTTACCCACATTTCAGAGTTTGGAACCTTAAAATATATTCATGTATCTGTGGATACCTGCTCAGGTATCATACATGCTACACCTATGAGTGGAGAAAAGGCTCACAATGTCATAGGGCATTGCTTAGAAGCCTGGGCTGCATGGGGAAAACCACAGCAGCTGAAAACGGACAATGGACCAGCCTATACGGCACAGTCCTTTGTCTCCTTCTGCAACCAGATGGAGGTACAGCTTAATCACGGATTACCATATAATCCTCAAGGACAAGGAATTGTGGAGCGTGCTCATCGCACCTTGAAAGAATGCTTGCAAAAACAGAAAGGGGGAATAGGCCAAGGCCGTACCCCCAAGGAGAGAATATCTTTAGCCTTATTTACTTTAAACTTTTTCAATTTGGATGCTCAAGGCCGCTCAGCAGTGGACAGACATCAGGATTCCCATGGTCCACCTAAAAGCATGGTGAAGTGGAAGGATATTTTGACAGGCTCTTGGCGGGGGCCTGACCCCGTGCTAACATGGGCGAGAGGGTATGTTTGTGTTTTTCCTCAGGATCAACAAGATCCAGTGTGGGTGCCTGAGCGCCTTGTGAGGAAGATTCGTCATGAAGACCTTCCTAAGAATCCTGGTGATAGTAGCAGTGAGTATGTCAGGAATGACCGAGCCGAGATGGGGGATCCTGTCAATGTTCCCAAAGCCGATGCCGGTCAGACATGATTCAACTGTGTTTCCACGCTTATTTAGCAGTAATAGAAGCCTAGACTTACCCTACCTTCCCTTTGATGATCAGAAAAGCCCTATAGAGGGTAATAGAAATGTCAGCTTGAAGGGTAGTCTGTGCTTTTTAATGAGCTTCAATAGGTCAGATGATACAGAATGCATTAAATTGTCTCAGCAGTCAGCAGATTTTTTACCACAACTGAGGTTTGGGGGTAGGAGTGGCGGTTTGTTTTCAGGCAACGGTTCTCGCCTTGAAGGATGGTGGCCCACACGAGTCTCTGACCGGGACACCCCCAGACAGCCACGCTGGGCACCTTTTTGTAGAGGATCCACAGGAGAGGAAGGACCTTTTCCCTGGACTGGATGTCAGGAGCGTAGAGCAGTTTGGGTTCAACAAGATTATTTTTCCTTTAGCCCCATGATTAGTAATATAGTGAATAAGTCTTGTACAGGAATGCTTGATATATCTACTAGGGATCCTCAGCAGACTGCCACCAATCCTTTTGATTTGTGGCTTTTGTGTGGGGTAAATGGAAGTTGCATGGACTTGGGACCTGTCATTATGCTTGGGGGAGGAGTTTATCAAAGAGGTAATTTTTCCCTAGGGTCCGCTACCAAATTGGATTTTTCTAGCGGTAGTGGCTCTGGTACTTGGAAATCTTTGTTTCATTCTTACTGCAACAAGACCTTTTCAGCTTCGCCAGTATGTCTCTGGCCTCCTTTTCTGTGGATTGTAAGTAATGGGAGTGCATCCTTAGGTGAAGAAAAGTTAGTATGCACTCCAGGCACATGTTTTTATGCCCTATGCTGGAATGCCACAGCCTTTCCTGTGGCTGTGGTGACTAGAATGCCTCGATATGTACCAGTTCCTGTAGAGGCCCCTAATACCATGATGCTATTCAGGTTTAAAAGAGATTTTGGCATCACTGCAACTATTGTTACTGCCATCACTGTTGCTGCTGTGGGAGCTACTGCCTCAGCTATTGCCTTGTCTAGTTCTATACAGACGGCTAATGCCCTGAATAACATCTCAGCCACTGTGGCACAGGCATTGGATACTCAGACCTCTATGAATTCTCATCTCAAAGGAGGCCTTATGATAGTTAATCAACGCATAGATTTAATAGAAGAACAGATTGATTCTCTTTGGCAACTAGCACAATTGGGGTGTGAGTGGAAAATGCAAGGTTTGTGTGTTACTTCCGTGCAGTATCCAAATTTTACAAAGGCTGCTAATCTGTCTAGACAATTGTCAAAGTTCCTCTTACAGGATTGGTCGGCTGAATTTGAAAATAAGATGAGAGAGCTGAGAGCGACAATCGTCCACATCAACTCCACTCGGGTGGATTTGAGCCTGGCTAATGGTTTGACTTCCTGGATACAGACGGCTATGGATCATCTTAAGGAGTGGGCGGGCGTAGGCTCTTTGGCGATACTGATGATACTGGCCTCTCTGGTTTGCCTATGGTGCATCTACAAAATGAGAGCCACACAAAAGCGTAATGCAGCCATGATTATACAGGCCCTTGTCGCCATTGAGGCGGGCCAGTCCCCTCAGGCATGGCTCGCTGCCATGAAGCCTTAAATCTTCACTAAGCATAGTCCCTGCCCACTGAGGTATTCGTTCCACGGATATTAGGGTCTGGTAAGTCAATGACGGAGTAGACGGGTAAGTCTCGGCCACCTAAGACAGGGCAGTCCCAAGCGGGGAGGCTGACCCAGAGATGGGTAAGAGTTTGAGCACCGCCCTCCTGCAGGCTCAGGCCCACCATGAGATCCCCAGATAGGGGGATTACGAAGCCTTTCCAGGGACTTCTACCAACTTTAGAAAAAATAAAAAAGGGGGAACTGTAGAGAGCTGCGACGTGCCGCGCCCTAAAGATGGCGCTGGTTTCCGCCTTCCACCAGCTCGACGGTGAGCGCTCTCGGTGGTAAACAAGTCCATATTTGGCTAAGACCGCTGATCTGGCTTGCTTCCGCATACGTGGGCCTCTAAGATAGCACCACGTGGCTTTACTTGATTGGCTGTTCATATAGTAGTTAGCCTGTGGGTTGGGTCTGCCCGGGCATTCGGAAGACTGTTTTCAAGGGACCTGAATAAACTGCTGGAGAAGAGCTTTTGTGAGTTGCGTCATCCTTGCTGGTCGAGGGGGACGCGACACCTGTCAATAAGGCATTTTCCCCTAATGGTGCTGCCTTGTAGGTCCCCAGTGTATGAGGAGGCTCTTGGCCCTCATATGACTGCTGAACTTGGGCAGGGGAATGTTATTTAGGGACACTCCACTCCAGAGGAGTGGGATGGAAGGGTTAGGGGGTAGAAGGTGGGAGGGCGGGACTGGGAGGGGTGGAAAGAGGACACTATGATGGAGATGTAACCTGAAGCAATAAAAAAAAAAGCCACTGGAAACAGTGAGTCTTTGTGGCAAATTCCAAAGGAACTTTCTTTTTTTTCTTTTTTTTTATTTATTATTTCAGGTTACATCTCCATCACAGTACCCCCTTTCAACCTCTCCCAGTCCCACCCTCCCACTCTCTACTCCCATCCCTTCCCTCCCACTCCTCTGGAGTGGAGTGCCCCTACATATCAGTCCCCTGCCCAAGTTCAGCAGTCACATGAGGGCTAAGAGCTTCCTCGTACACTGGGGGGCCTATAAGGCAGTACCACTAGGGAAAGTGTCTCATTGACAGGAAACAAAGTCTATGCCAAAGGAACAGTCTTGCCTAGGGCATTGGTGACAGACCTGTACTATGCTGTACCCTTCATGGATTTATGCTCTTGTCTTTTACTTATTTATTTATTTTTTTATTTAAAGGGGAGAGTATGAATGCAGTTCTCCACTATCACAAATTATGTGGTAGTGGAGGAGTCATAGGAGTCAGTCCATCTCAAGTGTAATGGGCCTCACCTTGGGAAAGCCACCTTTTAGATCATGGTCTCTCTGCTGCTGCGTAAGGGTGCCCTTGCCTTTTACTACCCATCCATCCATCCATCCATCCATCCATCCATCCATCCATCCACCTATCTTTAAGAAGGAAGGTCTCAGTCTCACCAGGATCATCCAAGGTAGCTGGAAACTCACCTGGCTGGTGCTGGTCTTTCAGGAGCCTATCCTGCCTTGACCTCCCAAGTTGCTAGGGCTTAGGCATGCACAACCATGCCTGACCTGCACTTGTCTTTTAAAATCTTGGTTTGAGTGTGTCTATTTCTTTGAGCCTCTAAATATAATTTTAGAAACAATTAATTAACTTGTTTATTTACTCATGGTACTGGGGTGCATAAGTCCAATGCAGGGCCTCAGACATGCTAGTCAAAGCTCTACCACTGAATTGTATTTGCAGACCAGCACAGATCTTAAAGCGTTAAATGGGAGGCAGGTGTCCTATCTGCTCAGGCTGTGACAGCAAAACACCACAGATTTGGTGGCTACTTCTTTAATTCATTTGTTTATTTATTAGAAATTATCTCTTTGCTTTTATGGGTGACTGAATAATTTTATTCAGAGGCTTAAAGGTGAGGAAGGGTTGAAGAGGTCAAAAGGAGGTGCTGTCCTCAGCAGGGCAGATCTTTCTTTACTCAGTGGCTTAAACAGGTATTTGTTTTTTTGTAACTTCTTGTGGTTGGAAGCCTAAGGTCAAGGTACCAGGTCATTCATTTCCTGCTGATCAGCTCTGTTCCTGGCTTGCAGACTGTCACAGATCACATGCCACTTTATCCTTATGTGAGAAAATAGGCTGACACAAATCACTTATCAACTTGTCCTGGTATGACAAAGAGTGAGCAAGGGATCTAAGGTGAGCAAGCTGTCTGATATGTCTTCTCAGAAGGACACTAATCTTATCAGGTTAGGTTCCCACCCTTATGACTTAATTTGACTGTGATTTGGGGGAAACACAAATCAGGGAAGGCTTAATCCCCACACTTGCTGTATGTCTCAGGAAGATGGGGATAATTTCCAATGTTCCAGTGGAAATCCCGATGTCTTACAACTTCTGTAGGAAGAAGAGCTTGCATATCAGGAAGAGGAGCTCCCTTGAGGGCACCGAAGACCCAGAGTGATGCCATATTTAGTGCTAACTTCATTTCTTGTTCATTCTTCTGTCCTGGGCCCATGCAGGACTGAAATCTTTTATCACATGAAGTCCCTGTGCTCAGTAGCTCTGTCCAACACCTTATAGCCACAGGTAGCTCACAGTTGGCTAAGGGGCCTGAATAAGTTGAATGGAGTCTTTATTAACCACCAATGGGGTCGTCCCAAGCAGATTAATGGGAAGCAGTCTGCACTTCTGGTTGGAGTTTTTAAAGGGCAAGCCACACAGTTGTGATGTATACAGAAAGGCATCTCTGGACACCCGCAGCAAAGAGTTGTTTACAGAGGTGGAGAGAGCAGATAAATGACAAGGCAACTCACCTTTAGCTCAGGGTCACATTGTACAGGAATCTGTGGCTGGTCTAAGTGACCAGAGACTAGTTTTTATCCAAGATAGTTTTAGCACTTAAAAGTATTCTTAGGAATACTTTTATAAGATGGCATAACTACATAGTTCAACAGTCCACTGCACAAGCTTCCAGTCCACCTGTTAATTTAGACCAAAGGTGGTGTGGTTTTACAGTCCTGACACAGACTCACTTGACTTCCATAATTCTTTTATTCTACAAATTTAAGGAGCCAGACACTGATGGGTGTGTTGGAGAAATAACCTTGACTGATACAGGCTCCCCGCTCACAGGCTTCAAATGCCCTGTGATGGAGAACAGAAGCCAGAGAGGCACTTTCTGACCTGGGGTCTGGGCAAGGTCACCGATTTCAGACCATTTCTTGAGCACAGTTTTAGTTGAGTCAGAGATGGCTGGGGGTGCAGATGAATATTGGAAGACTTGCCTAGGATGTCGGGGGGTCCTAGGCAGTTCTCCCTAGCACTGTATCACACAAACTAAAGTCACCAAGACCAAAACAGAGAGAGGAAGTCAGAGGATGGACAAAAGGACAAAGTGAGAGGGACCTTACACTCTCAAGGCTCTGCTGGTTTTCCATTTATCGCTGCTGTTCCCCTTGAGCACATAGGCTTTGACTCTTCTCCCGTCTTACACATTTACTCTTTCAGAAACAGTGATTTTTTTTTTGCAGTGAAATGGAGAGTGGGGTTGTAACAGTAAATTTTTATTTATCACATATTTATTAATAATTAACAATTACCTAACAATTGTCTATAAAATTCCTAAATCCTAAACCCAAACCCTAACTCTGAAACCTAACACCTAAAACTTCTTAGTATCTATAATACAAACATTTAACATTAACCTAAGGTTTCTCAAAAGGATATTTTTCTCTGAGTGTGGGTCCTGATGGATGGCTGGTTTTCATACAATTTTTCAGTTTTTTTTTATAATTTATTTTTTATTTCTTCAAGTTACATCTCAATTACAATCCCCTCCCTACTCCCCCCTCCCACCCTTTTCCCCCTCAACCCCCCCATCCTCTTCCCCTTTTTTAAAGTTTAAGGTATATCTTCCCCCCAACAGCTCCCCCTTTCAGTCTAACAAATGGTTCTTTCTCTTATAACAATAAATACAATACAAAACAACAGAAATAAATAGGACACAATTATGAGAATTATAAGGCTTAGCATACATTCCCAATGTCCAGTCCATATGTATTTGGTACCTGACTTTAACATTCTACTATCTAACCATCTTCATGAGTTTAAAGTTCTATATATAACTCAGCTTTCATACTAACTTGCATCACAATTTTAAAAACATCTTCTTAGATTCAGAACACCCTCTTGATTCCTAAACAACTCAAAATTTAACTATGAGACTCTAGCTATCTATTCTTCAACCACCTCAGAGACCTGAGAGGGATAAATATATCTGATTATATAGGAAGTGCAGGGCCTGCAGCTTCCAAAACTAAGAAATGACATACCAGTGGCTGCCTGGACAGTTCCCATTTTCTCTCCCTACATTACAGCATCAATCTTCAGCCATTTGGCCCCGTTTTTCTGACAGACATTGATTGTAGAGCAGGAATTATGAAGGACTTACCTACCCTGTCTTGGCAGAGCTAGGCTGTCGACTTACCTGCTTCCAACTTTTGTCCTTTTTGGACAGCATTCTGTCTACAGTTGAAGCAAGGGTTTTTTCTTGCCAAGAGATAGGCTTGCCAAGTCTCTTAAAGTCTCTGAATTTTGTTCGTCCCCTTGTGGTCTTAAGACCAATTAACACATGAAAGTTTCCCAGGTGGCTCACCGACTCAGATGCTTATGTCTTGCAAAGGCCTGAAATCCCAGAGCTCCAGCTCCGTTTCTGAGCTATCCCGAATCTCAGGGAGAATCTGTCTTGATTCAGACCCAAAACAGGTCAATATCAGAGGGTGAAACTTTCCGATGAGATTGTGATGCGTGTTCTTTCGCCTGTCGAGAAGAACCTTGAGTGAATCAGGAACAAGAGAGAGAGCCTGCCCAGCGTTCATGTGGATCCTGCCTTATATATCTTCATCTGTCGGCAGAAGCCTTTGTGTACTTTTAAAGTTAGTTCCCTGGGCTCAGTCTTTTTCAAAAAAGCTTTTTGCAGAGGGGAGAATTCACAGAAGGTCAGCAGATGTGGACAGGTGCCTCAGGGCATGTCATTCAGATGCCCTTCACAGAGAGCTGCGAAATGACAACAGACCTCTGACCTCCGGAGGGCGGGCACCCCAGGGGGCATGTTCTGCCCCCAGCCCCAAGATCAAAGAGGTCCTGGTGGTCGTGAGTTCCAGCCTTATTCCAAGTTCCCTATGCTATATATGCTAACACTAAACCTACCACACTTCCTCCCTTCTCACCAAACAATCAATTTTTCCTAACAATACCCATGTGTCTATATCAAGAAAAATCACATGAATGCTTATGTACAATACATAAACAAAATAAACATAAATTTCTATCAATATATATATATATGGTAATTTTTATATCTTTTGACAATCAAAATACAAGGTAAGATATCTATTATTTATAAAAAAATCATGTGAATTGTTTATGTACAATACATAAACAAAATAAACATCATAATATAATATATGAAAAATATTATTAAATTGACCTTAAATTTTCTAAATAAGTAAAATAATATATATAACCTTAAATCTTATCAATAAACTTAAATCAAGATTATTTTTTAAATAATCCTAAATTTATGAAATATTTTTATTTTTAATATGAAAAGAAAAGAAAAGAAAAAAGAGATCCCTGAGTCCATCCCTTTTCCTTGTCCCAAGTAAATCTGTTTTTACATCCATTCGTCATATCCATTCATCCTAGATGATGACAATCACAACATATAACATATAACAAAACAAACAAACAAAAAGAAAATTTTTATCCCAACTTTAGGGATAAGAGGTGAAAATATCCTTAAAATTTTGAAAAAAATGGCCAGTTCTTGGGAAAGCTAGCTGTAGTATTGATCGATCATTTTGGGCTAGCCCTTAAAAATTGATTTGTATGTATAATTTGGAAAAATTGATAATTGAAGCAGTTTGTTAGGAAGGATCCTTTGGTCTATTTGTCTTGTCGTTATTATCCTTAGTCTTTGGTTCTGAAAATAAATTTTTCCTTAAGTTTAAGAGGGAGAACAGCATATATTAGCATAAACTCCACCCATGCTAAATGAAGGAATGAAATATTATGAACATTAGACAGTTAATAAAATACTCTTATCAAGTGAAGATATTTATGTCTCAGCTAATAGGAGAGTCTCTCTGGTCAGATCTGATCTTTGTAAGTTTTGTCAGTATCCATATCTTTTCATTACCTGCAGATACATATGCATAACCACGTCCCCATCTTAGCGCTATTGCAGGTTTCCATTCTGAAGTCAAAATGTCCTTATAGTGTATTGGTTGGTTTAATTCTTCAGTTTTCACTATAACCCAGTGTCTTTCAGCTGCAGTGGTGCCTTTTTCACCAACATTCAAAAAATTTAAAGTTAGCAGAGCATTATGTAGTCTGTCCCTGGAATTCCTTAATTCCCCCTTTTGTTTAATAAGCATCTCCTTTAAGGTACCATTAGCTCTTTCTACAATTGCTTGTCTTGTAGGGTTGTGAGGTATACCAGTAACATGCTTTATATTATAATATGTAAAGAATTGTTTCATTTTATTAGATACATATGCAGGAGCATTATCAGTCTTAATTTGTGCTGGTACACCCATAAATGCCATAATTTCTAATAAATGAGTAATAATGCAATCAGCCTTTTCTGAACTTAGAGCAGTTGCCCATTGAGATCCTAAATATGTATCAATGGTATGATGTACATACCTTTGTTTTCCAAATTCTGTAAAATGAAACACATCCATTTGCCAAATCTCATTCTTTTTAATACCTCTAGGGTTACTTCCAGCAGGTAATGGAGTTTGGTTATAGAAAGAACATGTAGGACATTTTTAAATTATTTCTTTGACTTGTTGCCAAGTGATATGGGGTAGGATAGGGGTATGAGCAATGAAAGATCATGGCAGGGCATTCCATTCCGACTTTCTCCCAGGCAGCTTTCCAGTCTTCAATAGGGTCAACAAGATGTCACACTGAAAAGTTCTGGAGAACCCAGCCTGTGGACTGAACCATGGACGATGCTTGCAGATTTTAGAGTGGGCTGGTATCAACCCCTCCCCCACTATTACAGATCTCTCCATTCTTTCATGGGAATGTCAACTAGGCTTGTTTTGGTTGCAAGGTTGCTTCGGGAGTGCTTTGCTGGAACTTTGCAATCAGTCCTTATCTGTAATCAGTGCTCTCTAAACCTCAGAAGTGCCAGAGGTCATGTTTTCAACCTGCCTGTTTGGAGCTGGTGACTCTGGGCAAATGCTCAATTATCTTGACCCATATGAAAGATTCTACTCAATAACAGTTGGGCTCATGGCTTCATCTCTCAAAGCTCCATCTTTGTAAACAGGGATTTGAGGAAATAAAGACTGCTACTTTGGGAAGATTCAGCAAGACAGCACACGAATGATGACATTTTGGCTTTAACCAAGTTCTCTTGAGCCTAGTTAGTGCTCTGACACATGGCTGAATGTCAGTGAGCCTCGGTGCTGTGGGCTGGTCCTACAGTGCCCCGGGGCACCAAGCCCAGGCTCCGGCTTCCAGGCAGGCATCATTCAGCTTGCCATACCATGGAGTATTTTCCATTAGTGTGACTTCTCACAGTGTTACTAATGCTGTCTAGCATATCCTTCTTATATTCTGTGGTGTTCCAGAAAAAAAAAAGATAATACTTTAGGGACTATTATATGCTGCTGAAAAAAATTAAAGTACGGGAAATTAGAAAGTTAATTTATAAAACCCCAACTGGGTTAAATGAAGAAAATGTAGTACTTGACTTTACAATTAGCAAAGAATAAAGTATTGTTTGTTTTTTTTTTTTTTTGAGACAGGGTTTCTCTGTGTAACAGCCCTGGTTGTCCTGGAACTCACTCTGTAGACCAGGCTGGCCTCACAGAGATCTGTCTGTCTCTGCCTCCCAAGTGCTGGTATTAAAGGCATGCACCACCATGCCTGGCTTTTGATGTTCTTTTAAAAGTATGAAATTTATAATTATGAGGCAAAGACTGAATAAATTTAAAAATAATGGTCAGTAGATTTGCTTCAATTAAATTAAAAATTTCCACTAATATTTCATATATAACTTCTTGAATACAGTAGACATATATGCATATGAACAGCCATTTGTCTTGTGAAATGTACATTGGCAGCCTGGTAGTTCTTATTAGTCTCAGAGAGGTCCCATTTGGAAAAGGAACAGAAACCTAGGTGACTTAGGGTTTTATTGCTGTAAAGAGCCACCATGACCAAGGCCACTCTTATAGAGGAAATCATTTAATTGGAGCTGGCTTATAGCTTCAGAGGTTTAGTCCATTATCATCATGGTGGGAAGCATGGCAGCATGCAGGCAGACACAGTTCGGAAAAGGAGCTGAGAGTTCTACATCTTGATCCACCGGCAGCAGAAGGAGATTGTGTGCCACACTGGGAGTAGCTGGAGCACAGGAGACCTCAAAGCCCTGCTCCCACAGTGACACACTTCCTCCAACAAGACCAGACCTCCTAATAGTGCCACTCCTTACAGGCCGAGCACTCAAACATGTAAGTCTCTGAGGGCCACATCTATTCGCACCACCACACCAGGCTCATCGCTTGGGAGAAGTGGCCCCTGTGGGACTGTACTGCAGACCAAGTACTTGCTCCCTTCTGAGGAAGTAACAGATCTTGGAAAGAAGTGAGGTTTTAGCAAAGAATTTGCTTCCTCCAATTTGTGTTTTAAAAGGCATTTGATGTGAGAATTAAAATAAAGCATTAAGTCTGCCTTTTAAAACACAAATTGGAGGAAGCAAATTCTTTGCTAAAACCTCATTTCTTTCCAAGATCTGTTACTTCCTCGGAAGGGAGCAAGTACTTGGTCTGCAGCACAGTCCCACAGGGGCCACTTCTCCCAAGCGATGAGCCTGGTGTGGTGGTGCGAATAGATGTGAGCCAAATTTGAAGCAAGCTTTACTAAATATTGGCCAGGATGATGGATACTGGCCACACCCACACCCAGGATTCCCAGAGTATGTCACCAAATTACATCAGAGGCCTATCAGTTCAAAACCCCAAGGCTACTACACACTTCCCACCTTCATCCAATCAGGAGCAAGCATACATCCTGATTTACTTCTGGCCTGTGTTCCTCCTGCCTACGTATGACCAATCACATACTGTGCAGTTAGGGCAACCGATCCTCACAAGGGCAAAAACACGTGGGTTGTTATCTTACATGAGGAACAGCTCCAGCACTCCAGGAAGTTATCTGTCCTTGGCCAAGTAGGGTTTACAGATTAGAGGCAGTTTTGTTTTATAATCTCTTAAGCACAGTAATGTAAACTCAAATCATTATGATGTATTTTAAAAACCACCGATTGATTGATTGGTGTGCCTGAGTGTATTTGAGTGCACCATGTGCTCCAGCCAGAAGAGGAAACTGGATTCCCTGGCACTGCAGTTACAGATAATGATGAGTTGTCATCTGTATGCTGGGTATTGAACCCAGGTCCTCAAGCAAGACCAGTGAGCCCTTTTAACCACTGAGCCATCTCTCTAGCTCCTGCAGTCTTGATAATAGAGTCTTGATTATATGGCAACACTTCCATATAAAACAGAGTAAGTATCCCAATGAGCTGAGCAGGAGACTTTTTGTTTTTGTTTGGTGTTTTGAGACAGTTTCATTGTATAGTCCTGGATGCCCTGTGCTTGCTTTGTAGACCAGGCTGGCCTCAAACTCCCAGAGATCTGCCTGCCTCTGCCTCCTGAGTGCTGGGATTAAAGGCATGTGCCACCATGCCCGGCCAGAAGAGTTAGTTTTATAGATATAAAAAGGTCTGGAGAAGTCAGAATGAAAGAACAAAAGGGGATGGTCATTTTAAAGTGACTTTCTTTGTAAGTTGAGAACCAGAAGATAGAATAGAAAAATAAGAAGTTGGGTACTATCTGAGTACTTTATGCTATGTGTGTGTGTGTGTGTGTGTGTGTGTGTGTGTGTGTTTAAGGAATTAAAGCAGAAGAAATCTCATTATTATCCAATTGAAACTAGATTCTGAGAAACTTGGCACTTTTATAAACTCCAAATCTTTTTTAAAAAATCTAATTATTTAATATGAGACATAAGTGGTTGATTATTAGGTGTAGTTATTGAAAAACAAGGTTTTCATTTGCTTTGTTTCTAAATAAAAAAATAGTAAAAGTTACTTGTGAGTTTATCACTTTTAGTGTGAAGCCTGTCAGCAAGGTAAACTATGTGAGTCTCTTTTTCAGTAGGAGGCCTAGGAGCTTGAGAAAAAGCAAGGCCTGATTTTTATATATGAAACGGACTAAGCAGGCATCTGCAATCATGGAGGGAGGAGCTGAGGGTTCGCTGCTGTTAAGCTGATAAAACTGCAGTTAACTGTCACCATCTTCAGAGATCTGAGGAGGAAAAGCTGAGCAGAAAGCATAATCCAAATGGCCTCTAAATGGACAGAGACTCACCTGCTACCTAGACAGTCACCCTAGGCTCCTCTGTGTTAATCTTGGTGGTTTCCTTGGGGGCAGATTTCCCAGGGCAGCAGTCAGATTAGGGCTGTGTCCACCACACAGGACAGACAGCATTAACTCCTTGGCTGTCGCCTAGGGCAGCATCAACCTTCTGCTGCTGGGCCCAGAAAATCTGAGGGACTTTCCTGCAGGCGAGGAACCTGAGACAGTGCCCTACCTTGGCGAAGCGAAGAGGGGCCGTCAGTTCTCCAGTGCCTTGTTTGGGCACATTTTGGGCAAGGTCCTGGCAAGGCCTGGAGCAGTCCTTTGCCCAATGAAATTGTGCAGCATTACCCAGCGTTGCCACAATCCAGGTGGAGTCGTCTGGCCCCATTGTCTTCTTTGGAGGAGACCTTAGGGCTGTCTCTAGGAGCTGGCATTTTTGTCTATCATGAGAAGCTTTTCATTAAACACATTAAATGCCATATTTAGCAAATCTCTGAGGAGTTTTAGGGCCATTATTTAGCTTATTAACTATACCTTCTTTTAAACAAACTTCGGTTTTTTTTAGTTATTTCAGGCTCAACCTGACAACATACACAGAAGACTGTGTAAAGGGAAGTATTAAACTACAAGTTTGTTTCTGTAAATGAATTACATTCATACTTAGCATGACTATAAACATAGTTTTGAGCACATTAAAGAATTTGATTTTTTATAAGGTGACCGTCTATTAGCTTGCATGTCTTAATTATCTTTAATAGATTACAACAAGTTAGTAGCTTTTACAGAATTAGGATTTCACAGTTTTATTTCTGTTAAATTTTAGTTTTAAAATATTTTTAATTGAAGATTTAATCGAAAAGTTTCTATCAGTAAAATAAAACTTTAAACCATAACTATAGTCCATAGTGTGACTGGGAAACTTACAAGACCGTAAATGCAGCTGGCAGAGAGACTGGCAACCTTATATGACACCATTACAGAATATTACAGTTTTTTGTATGACCCAGTTTATTCAAATGGCCAAAGCTTAACAAAGTTAGCAAAGATGAAGAGACTAGACATATATCTTTAAGTCAATTATTGTTAACTAGAGTAGACATTAGGAATTTACAAACCTTATTTATCAAATATATTTTATTTATTAGACATATGTTGTTTTTTATTTAATTTTTTTATTTTTAGGACAAAATAATCATATAAAAACCCATCCTAATCCAAAATATCTTAGAAATCTGTTGTTGCCTCCTTAGTCTGAGAAGGAGGTAGCAAGAGTTATTTCAAATTATATCTAAACATGCAGTAGCAAATTAAGATTATCTGTGTATAGATTTTAACCTTTTGTTACAAATTTTAAGCTAACTTTTTTTGCTTGGAATTTTACAAGTCCCCTCTGTCCCATGTTGTGTCCACCACCCCCAAGCAATGGTTTTACAGATCCTGAGAGAAAGATAGTTTACATTTTAGCAAGCCCTTTGGGTATCCATGAACTTTAAAAGGGAGAACATTTTGTTGTTGGTGGTGGTAAACAACAACCAAGAAAGGAGGAAAAATGTGAAGAGCTAGATATCTGTAATTACACTTGGCCATCTTAATTTTTATATAAAGTTTTTTTGATTAAAAAATTTAAATAGGTGGGCGGTTAGAAGATACACAGAGGCCCACCCTCCACCACACCTAGGCATCCCTGATGGTGTGGGTGCCAGAGAGCTGGCCCTAGCCTGGGGCCCTTACTGGCTTTGTCACTCAGGAGAGTGGCCCTGAATCTCCTGGGCAGTGTGACAGCTGGCTCCGATTGGATTGGGTGGCCATTCCTGCCCCTCGCCTGGGCAAAGCAGGAGAGGTGGTTCAGGTGGTGAGGGTGCAGGAGAGCTGTCCCTCTGACCAACTCAGCTTCTACTCAGGCCCAGAATCAGGGCTCTGAGTTGTCCCACCCCAACTTCTACCCCATCTATGAACTGCTGGAGATCGTGAAGGGGCCAGTCCTACGTGTCCAAAGCTGCAGGAGCTCCATGACACAGGGCAACAACAGGATATCTGAGAGGAATCGCGGTGAGGATCCAATATTGATAGTGTAGCAGAAGCCAGAGGCCTCGAACCAGATACACCATGAGACACCACAGCTTCCACAGCCAGGTGTCTTTTGTTATTTATTTATTAAATTTATTTTTATTTTTTATATTCTTCATGGGGGAGGTTGCATGGGCAGAGGGTGGATATGAAAGGATAAGAGATGAGTGGGATTAGGGTTCATGATGTGAAATTCACAAAGAATAAAAGGTTAAAAAAGAAGACAAATTGAAAAAAATTAAATAATATGAGACATAACAGTAATAAATTTACCATTTGTTGTAAGAAATCTTTGTCTCCTAAGGGGATGTTAGATAATATCTGGAACCTTTACCCAGTATATACAACAATATTCTCATTGCTGCATAGGTGGGCTCCCTCTTTAATTTAGCTTTCAGCCTGTGTACCTTAGTTCCTCCAGAAAACCTTGAGGCCTCATGCAATTAGGGTTTAATTACATACAACCAGCCAGGAGGATTACTCAGGTGGAGTCCAATGACCTATCTATCATTTCCTTCTTTTGAAGAAATATTAACTTTTAACAAACCCAACTCTGATTACTTTAAGCAGACGTATTTAAGGTTATTACTGAGGCTTTTATTTTATTCCATAGTCAGCTTGTGCATGTCTGCTGATGGAGGCAGACAACCTGAAAAGCTTTGTATTTTTTTCTTTTAAAGTCAACAAGTTGTAGAATCACATAAATGTCTGTAACCTAGAAGCCACTAAACAGAAAACTGTGGAAAACCAGACATCTATAGAAACTCAGAATATGTTGGTCTTTGTATCAGTTTTTTTTTAAAAGCAGATTTTTAACTGTATCCTATAAGCTTACACATCTTGACGTATAGAAAGTTTATATAAAAGTCTTGTAAATCTTGAGATAAGTTTATATTTTAGCAAAAGTTTTAGAGAGTTAAATAAAATCAAGAAAAGAAGTATGAGATAATCAGTAATAACTCCTATTTGGAATAGCTTACTTGTCAGCTGTTTTAAGTATATAGTGTCTTTTCTCAGACTGTTCTATTTTGTTCTCTTTCTGTCCCAGAGCCAGGTGGCCTTTTGACCTAGGACAGAGAGTTTGGAGGAAACTTTAAGCAAACATGTTTAAGTCAGGAGAAAGAGTCCTTAACCCAACCCCAGAGCTTTTTAATAGAGCAGAACAAGTTGAAACAATACTCCAAAATTATCCATATTCAAAAGACAAGTGGATCCCTGCAAAACTGGATCAAGTGGCCACGGAGGGGCCAGATCAAACATAGAACAAAGAAAGGTCAGAGGTAAAAATCTGTGAGACACTATGGGACTTGAAGAGCAGGCTCCAGGTAGCCAGTGAAAGGGACAGAGGCAGGGCAAGTTCTAGGGGGCAACTAGTGTGGAGGCAGTCAGGAACAGGCTGCCTCACTGAGATCCTGAAAAAATTACCCAGCATGCCACCCACAAGGGTCTTAGCTATTCCCGGTCCAGCTCCCATGTCTGCAACGAAACTTATGAGCACACTAGAAAACAGTTCCAACAAACAAAAGCAAACAATGTAAAAAATAAAAATAAAAAAGACAAACACAAGCAGACGTGACCAAACAAACATAGACATTTGGTGGCCACCTTCATTCATACACCAGACCCAGCAGGACAGAAGGAGATGGGATTATGATTGCGTATGATCTCCCCTATGTCTCTCCCAATGTCCAGACTCAAAAAACAGAACAGAGCAGAACAGTTCACTGTAACCAATCAGGTCCGAGCTTCAGATGCACGTTGGCAAGCAATTCTTACTTAAGGTTTTGTTTTCAATTTACAAACATGTGGCAGTCACAGTCTGGGTTCCCTGGGCCTTTCAGGTCCATGTTGGACCCTGACTAGTTACCGTTAGTTTGTGGCAGTCATGATTTTAGGGTTCCAGAGACCTATCAAATCCACCTTGGACTTGCTCCTACTTGGGACCTCTCCAAGACCCCCATCCTGCATTTGGGGTCTTCCAGAGATCTTTCTGGAGGCTTGCAAATGTTATGGAGTTCCTGACCCCTGGGAAAAGGCCATCGGGTCAATCCAATTATAATTAAAGGATTTATTGATTACTGCTAGCAGGACAACAATCTCTGAGTCAAACTTGAGATTGCCATGTGAAGGGGGGTGAGGGAAGGATTTTTGAAAGGTGAAAACCACAAGAAGACCTTGAGTATCTGCACAAGCAAGCCAGGAGCTGTTCTGCTCTGCCAAGATTAAGTAGTTAATGTGACCTCAAAATAGTCCTTGTCTATCTGCACAGGCAGGTTACAGAAGCCAAAAACAGTTAGCCATATCCATAGCAAGTAGTTGGTCACAACTGTACATTTCTGGGTTGGAGAGGGGGTGGTCACTGAGTCAAGGTTACTGAGAGTTTACCCTCCAGGGACTGGAGTCAGAAACAGACAGCTAGTGGAGACCAAGAAGGATATAAGATGGGGTTTTTAAGCCATCCTACCACCACTTCAAATATTTCTATGAGTTTGGGGGACTTCTTTCTTTGTAACCAATGGTTGTGTTTGCCTGCTTCTGCTGGATTCTCTCACTGCCGAGTGGGCTGATTTTAAACCCCCTCCTCTCTGCCTTCCTGCTGCCTTAGATTATCACCTGGCATCTTGAACACCCCAAATACGATGGAGAGCAAGCTGTGCCTCTAGCAGACGTTACTGAACATTTGTGGGAATGAAGGAGAGTGAGGCTGTAGTTCAGCACAGAAAAAAAAGAATGTTTTGAGACAGGGTCTTACTCCGTAGCTTAGGCTGGCCTCAGACGTGTGATGATCTCATCTCAGTCTCCAGAACAGGGTTACAGGGGTGCACCCAGCATTCCTAGCTTCAGCACAGGGACTGTTATAGGGGTCTTCTCTTTTCTCCATCCCCTTCTTTCTATGCACCCTTCTTCCTCCCCCTCTTTCTCTTTTTTATTTTTATTTTTGCAGTATTGGGGATTGAACCCAGTGTGTTTTCTGCAGTAGGCAAGGGCTACCCAGATGAGCCTGACGTGTCCCCAGCTAACGGTCCTTTTTGTTATCCATTGCCACCACTGCACAGACCTCACTGGCCTGTTCTTTGTGCGGTGCACTTCCGACCCTTCTGCTCCTCCTAAGATGCTTCAGTGATTCTCCCTATGTTCCTGGCACAAAACACTCTAGCCACCGTGAAGTGAATGCCTGTGGGTTATCAGGCACTGCGCTAAGTGCCTTTCATTTCTCACGTGTCTGTGGCCATTCTCTGGCTGGGGAGATGGCTCAGTGCGAAAGAGCACTTGCTGCACAAGCATGAGGACCTGATTTCAAATCCCCTGAACGCATGTGAAAAAGCCATAACCGTTGGAGGTAAAGACAGGAGGATCTTTTGGCTTTGCTAGCTGTCAGTGTGGGTCCAGGTTCACAGTGTACAGTGATAGAGTAGAAAACCCAAGATCCTCTTCTGGGCTCCACACACCTGCATAGTGAGCACACCCACATATGCACACACAGCCCCCAAGTACATCATGTATACAATAAATAAATGCACATAAAATGCAAATGTATTTACTTTAGAATAGTAACGGACATTCTCCCCACCCCTCCCCGTGTGTGTGTGTGTGTGTGTGTGTGTGTGTGTGTGTATAGTTCAGAAATCTATCCTGGAAACATTTCTTTTTATTAAATATTTTTACACAACTACTGTTCTGGTGTCCTGGGGTCTCTGCTCTCATGGCATTTCATAACAAAAGAGTCAATCAAGACAATTTGCCAAATACATTTTTTGGTGTTTTTGAGACTGGTCTGAATATCAGCACATAATTCAAGGTAGCCTTAAACTCATAGTGATCCTCCTGCCTTAGCCTCTTGAATGCTGAGATTACAGGTGTATGCCACTGAAAATACAATTTTAAAAATATTTTAGATTCTCAGTAAACTTTATTTGCAGTTCCAGAATTAAGTAAAAGTTTCATTTCATAAGAATAAGTGTTCCCTCTAAACTTTTGCTTTTTCTGATGTTGGGGATTGAACTGAGGGTCTTGAGCACACTAAATAAGTACTCTGTCACTGGCCCACATCCCTGGCTCTGTATAATCCTTTCAGATTGCCCTTCTGCTGTCACATGAATGTTCTCCTTTGTTTTCCATTGCTGCAATAAAGCACCATGGCCAAAAACAACTTGGGGAGGAAGGGGTGTATTTCATATTTTGGCTTACAGTCTGTCATGAAGGGAAGACAGGACAGGAACCTGGAAGTAGGAACTGAAACAGAGGCCATGAAGGGACACTGCTTACCTGCTTGCTCTCATCCCTCCATCAGTTTACTCTCTTATTTAACTAAGAACCACTTTCTCACG
Organism: Lophiomys imhausi; assembly: GCA_907164525.1. Classification (NCBI taxonomy): domain Eukaryota; kingdom Metazoa; phylum Chordata; class Mammalia; order Rodentia; family Muridae; genus Lophiomys; species Lophiomys imhausi. The sequence continues at coordinate 1,668,649 of CAJQZJ010033726.1, forward strand.
AGTGTTTCCATCTGCCTTGGGCTGGAGCCTCTCACATCAATCACTGTTCAAGGAAGTGACTCACAGACTTGCCTACAGGCCAATCTGATGGGGGCATTTGCTCAACTGAGGCTCCTCTTCCCAGATGACAAAAAACTAACCATCACAATAACCTTTTTTCCCCTTCTAGAGTACAATAGAAGACAACATGACAAACAGCAAGACTAGAAAGATACACAAATGACAGCATAAGATTGTTGCATGAATAGCTCAGGCAGTAGGATCTTGAGTTGGGTTTTAAAGGTTAAGTGATATTGGAGCAGGAAGGGAAGAGGAAGGCATGAGGCAGGGGTGAGCAGTGAAATCCTGGGTAATATCAAGGACTCTGGGCTCAAATAGTGTTGTCATTTGCTCCCTGGATGACTTTGGCAAATTGCTTCATCTCTTTGCTTGAAGTGGAAAACTGCCATAGCAATAGGTACCTTCCTCAAAAGTTTATGGCTAGGAATAAACGAGAAAACGCAAGTGAAATGAGGGGACCTATACCAGAGATGTTAAAGAACAATCTAGCTTAAGTTAAAAGAGAGAAACAAGTAATCATTACTAACATCTTTACACTTAAAGTGGCTATTAGAGCAATAGTTTTGGAATGACTTCTCACATTTTTATTTCCTTAATTTTGTTGTAATTTAATGTCTCCAATAAACTTTAAAACTTTATGTGTAAGTGTGTGTGTGTGTGTGTGTGTGTGAAGACCAGAGGGCAATTTGTGGAAGTATGTTCTTTATTTAAACTAGGTGGGTCATGGTGACTGAACTCAGGTCCTTGGGTTTGGTTGGCAAGAACCCTTTTATCTATTGAGACAACTTGCCTGCCTCTCTCCAGTAACCTTAAGGGAATGTGGTGACCATCACTTCCATGTTACACAAGTGGAGACTGAGGCTCGAGGAAGTTAAACAGTCTCCCCATAGCTACTAGGCCATTCTGCCCACAGAGCTTCCAAATCTTTGCATTCATCTCTTAATAGTGAAACAAAACAAACCAAGCAAACCCAAAAGAGCTCAAGCTCTGAAACACTTAAGAGCAGTTAGTTTGGCCAAGGATTATTTCCTGATGACTTGTTTTTCAAACATAGACAGATTTTTACCAATGGGAGGCAGTTAGACTACATAGTGGGAACACCAGGAGTTGGTCAATCAAGAACAATATTCTCGGACTTTGTCCCCCTTAAATGATTAGCCAACTTCAAATCAATAAGGAACTCATTACAACAAGGAATACTTGAAGTCTGGCTTTTAAAATCAGAACTCAATTAAAAAGTTTCTCAAGAACAGTAACTTCCATGAATAAAGAAATCTTTAACTCCAGTAAGATGATTACAGAAGGTCATTGATACTGAATCTCTAGAACCAATGATGTGCCCACAGCCCTGCCAAGCCTAATCCATACCCATCCCAAGCAAGAGACAGGAAAGAAGACTTGCCCCAGCACCGAGGAGACTCTGCAGCTCTTTAGGAGTCATTTTATTCTCATTCTACTGTGCTCAGAAAACAATGAGTTGCTCTCCTCTGGGGAAATGGGATTTTGAAATAAGGAAAAAAAAATGCCAGGGGATTTATTCTATAGCCCAGACTGACTTGAGATTCTGTGTGGATCAGGTCTCAAACTCTGGTCCATCCTCCTGCCTCTGCCTCTTAAGTGTTGAGATTACATGTGTGAGCCATCACATCTTGCTGGAAAAATGCATTTCTGGATGCTTTCCTTTGCATTCTATTCCACACCTCTTCTCCTTCTTCACAAGTTCTTTGGAAGCCTCTGGTCAGAGCATAGGAAGGACACATATCATGCTTTACTAGGGCAGACGAAGAAAATGCTATTGAAGTGACAGAACCCCTGAAGCAAGCAGGGTAAAAGGGAGATAAAAATTTTTGTTGTTGTGATGGGGAGGGTCCTGCCAGGTCTCACTATATTTCCCAGGCTGGCCTTGAACTTTTCTGGATGCTACCACACTTGGCAGGTATAAGTGCACGTTTTTGCAGAATCAGGGGTATGTTTGCGAGGCCAGGGTGGGAGAGATGGAGGCATGTTGCTCCCGCTAAGTGAGTCATGTAGCAGTCTCACTTTGGGTGTCTGACAGTAGAATGTCCCTGTGACACGGCCACCAGGCGTGTCTGCAGCTTGGTGACCTATATCACCCCAGCCAGTGAGGCTGGTATTATAAGACGATGTCCAGGGCTCTTTTTGCTGAAAGAATCTCTGTCCCACACCCATTATTAACAGTCACTTTAGGTGGTGCTGAGGTCAGGTACTGAATAAGGAAGGGATATGTAGGCCTCCAAGTACTTCTTTATGCTTTGATTTCTTCCATCATCTTCCTGGAATCAGGGAGATTCCTAAACTTGTTCTCTTTCTTCATTGATAACAGAGTATCATATAGTGTATCCACATAATAATTGCTTTGCCAAAGATGAGGAAGCAGAACTTTTCAGTTGGTTGGTTCTTCCTCTCTCCTCCAAATACACTTCTTCCATTTTAAATGAATGCTCTGGATTTTCTCCACAGATTGTAAGATGACATGATGCTACCATGAGGTTAACACCACAGACCCACCATTAGAACTGAAGAAGGGGCCAGGGCGTACCAAGGAGGTCCTGATGTCCAATGCTACTTAACTCCTTTCCTTTAGGAGAGTCCTCAAATTCTGTCTTTCTTATCATTTGTTATCCAGAAAGTAATTGCCTAAGTTCTAGGGGCACAGCAGCCCCAGGAAACATCTCATAGAAGCGCCAGTGATAAATTTGTTGGCTGATTAGCCTGTGTGTTTTTAATGCTATTGGGGCTGCTTGTGAAGTTTTGTCTAGTTGACAGATGACTATCAGCATCACATAAGAGACTGGGACGTCTCTAGAGGTTAAACAGGGGCATGAATGATGCCATGTGTGTGTGACCTGAGTGGTATCACAGGACCACACTCAGAGGGGCATGTGCTTGTTTGAATGCTCTGTTAATTTTGCCTTGGAATAACCTGTACATTTGGACAGGAGGCCCATGTTTTTATTCTATACCAGGACCTGGAAATTACGTAGCTATTCCTGGGCAAGACTTAGCATTTTGGGGAAATGAATCTTAGGGTAGAAAAATAATAAGAAATAAATAAACAACAAGGGGCTGGAGAGGTGGCTCAGTAGTTAAGAGCTCTTACTGTTCTCCCAGAGGACCTGAGTTCAGTTCCCAGTGCTCAGAGTGGAGGTTCACAACTCCAGCCCTAGGAGATCCAATGACATTTTCTGCTCTCCATGAGCACTGACGTACATTCACACATACATACTTATGTGCGTACATACATACATGCATGCATACATACGTATATACCTACATACATAACTATATACATACACACAAATAAAAAATAAATCTAAAAACTCCCAACCAAAGAACAAAAAGAAAATAAAAATATGAATAGCAAATACTGGAATGGATAGACAGGTACTGAATACTATTCTGAGACGTAGGTCTGTTAATTATGGCTTTAGTTCATATAGCTTTTAATTTAACCGGAAGTGAAAGCAGTCCATAGTGAACACTGAGCTCATTTTTCACGTGGACCAACTCAATTAAGACTCACAGAGAGACTATAAAGTGAATGCTGGAGTTAACCAACCAGAACTCCCCTTTCCTTCCTCTTACTTTCCTCCCCTTCCCTTCTTCACCTCCTCTTTTTCCCTCCCTTTCTCTCCCCTCCCTTTCCCCAACTTCCCCACCCCTTCTTTTCCTCCCTCTTTCCTTTCTCTCTGCTCCTCTTCTCCCCCTCTCAGTTCTTTTTCTTCTCTCTCCAGCTCCTCCCCCTGCTCTTCTCCTTTCTTCATTCTGTCTTTCTTTTGATGGGGACTCACTATGTTGCCTAGGCTGACCTCAGACTCCAGCCTCCCTCCTCCACCTCTCAGGCAGCCTGATCCAGTTTTGTTGTAGCCAAATACCCATTTGCTTTAGTATCTCTCTATCAAATTAGCAGTGTAACTAACCCTTTGCAGGCCCATTCTTCCCTCTATGCAGTCTGTTGTTGGTTGAAGTTGTAGATATGGAAGGTTCCTACCAAGGAAGCACTCAGATCTTTGTTTATTGACTGAATCCCCTACTTGTTTTCATAGACCTTTATTAAAATGTAGAATGCATCTTTGTGGAGGCCAGTATCTTTTCCTGTGAGGGTCACTATCGTATCTTCAACATCTAAGGCTGTGTCCAGCCCAATAGCAAGGGCTTAATAATTATAAGGTTTCATTTCTGCCCAAGATAGAACAACAGGGGCCATTTTTTTCCTCTTAACTCAAGCAGCTGAATAATCCTGGCTTCAATCCTGAAAACAATGTTTTTCAGATATTGGGCACCAGGTAGTGTAAGATGGAAACCTAGAAGGACCTCACAGTCTGTGCCTCCATTGGCTGCCTGAGAGTGGTTCCTGTTCAGGGAAGGCGGGAGCAGACCTGTGGCCTGCTGGAGCCTCATGGACAGAGGCTTCAGGGATACCAGAGTGGCTAGACTTCACAACACAGAGTGTGGCGAGGAGAACTGTAAAGTGAGGAAGCCTTGTCAGTGTGGACACAGCAGGAAATGGTTGGGCTCTGGAAATAAAACGCTGAGTTACCGGGCAATCACACAGGGCTAGAACCCTACTACCAAGTCTGATGACCAGGGTCAGCCTCTAGAGCACATAGTGCTAATGGTGGAAGATGAAGACCTACACTGAAAGGTTGTCCTCTGGCCTCCACTTAGTGAGTGCCCGCACCCTCACACATTGTCATATACACATACATACAAACATACCCTAACTTCAGTAATAGCATTTCTAAGAATCAGCAAAGACATGAAATAGATGATGGAATAATAGTAATAATAATTTATTTAAACATACCCCATATACATGCAAGTCTTCGATTGGATATGAGATTTGTAAAAGTGTTGTACTTATTTAGGGTGTTTATTTTCACTCTTAATTTTTTTGGTATGTGTGCATGTGTGCACATGTGTACATGCATATGCAGGCATCTGCAGGCCATAATTTGTGTATAGTGGTCAGAGGAAACTTCTAGGAGTCATTTTTTCTTTCCACTATGGTCATAGGGATTGAAAGCAGGTCATCAGGCTTGCACAACATTCACTGAGCCATCACACCAGCCCTATTTTCTTTTCAAGACAGGATTCCTCTGTGCAGCCCTGTCTGTCCTGGAACTCACTCTGTAGACAAGGCTGGCCTCACACTCACAGAGATCCATCTGCCTCTGCCATCCGAGTGCTGGGATTAAAGGTGTGAACTACCACACCCTTCTTTTCACTGCGCTCTTTATTTTAATCCTTTACAGTGTCTTTTGAAAAGCAGAAGTTCTTAATTTTTGTGAAACCAAGTTTGTTTTCTGTATGCACTGTGCTGTTTGTGTTGTGTCTAAAATAATCTTTGTGTACACAAAATTTTTCTCCCTTCTTCCTAGCCTCACCTGCAGGCTGCCCTGAGTGCCTATGGTCAAAGCAATTCTTCTGTTTCAGAGGCTTTCCAAATAGCTAGGACTATACACTATGTACCCAGTTACATTTGGATTTATGTCTATGATCCATTTTGAGTTGCTTTTAAAGTACAACATTAGTAATAAATTACAGGTCACGTTTTTGCTTTCTGTGTTGTGTGTAGTTATCATGCATTCTGGTGTCATTTCATGAAAAGATTATCTTTTTCACAAGGAGTTGCTTTTATAACCTTTGAGAAATCAGTTGACCTCGTCTGTGTGAATCTATTTCTCTGCTCTCTATTCTATTAAATTGAAGTGTGTCAGTTTTTATCTGATATCTTATTATGGGAAAATCCTAATCACCAATGTGAAGGAGACCCTTCAAAAGGCCATGAGGCCATGAGAATGGAGCCTTCCTGATTTGAGTTCATGTCTTTAAGAAAGGGGATCTGGGATTTCTTCAAATGTCTCACTGCCATTAGAAATTCCTCCTTTGTGAAACCTCAACATCCTTAAATCATCAGAGAAATGCAACTCAAGACCACTCTGAGATTCCATCTCACACCTCTCAGAATGGCTAAGATCAAAAGCTCAAGTGACAGCACATGCTGGCGAGGGTGTGGAGAAAGGGGTACCCTACTCCATTGCTGGTGGGAGTGCAGGCTTGTACAGCCACTGTGGAAATCAGTCTGGCAATATTTTAGAAAACTTGAAATAGCCCTACCACAAGACCCAGCCCTACCACTTCTGGGTATCCACCCAAACAATTCCTCACCAAACCACAAGGACATATCCTCATCCATGTTCATAGGAGCCTTATTTGTAATAACTAGAAACTGGAAGCAACCCAGATGTCCCTCAACTGACGAATGGATAAAAAAATTGTGATACATTTACACGATGGACTACTACTCAGCTATCAGAAACAAGAAAATCATGTAATTTGCAGCCAAATGGATGGACTAGAAAAGCTCATCCTGAATGAGCTAACCCAGACTCAGAAAGATACACATGGCATCTACTCACTTACAATTGGATTTTAGCCATATAGTACAGGATAACTAACTATCCTACAACTAACACACCAAAAAGATCAAGAACTTTGTTACCTATCAATGGGACAATTTGCCCTAAGGGTGCTACCATGAAGGCCCCCAGTGCAAGAGGAAGCTCTTAGTCCTCATACGACTGTTGAACTGAGAGGAGCTGATATGTAGGGACACTCCACATTGGAGGAGTGGGATGGGTGGAAGAGGGAGGAGAGGGTGGAACCAGGAGGGGTGAAAAGAGGGAACTATGATGGAGATGTAACTTAATGTAATAAATAAACATTATAATAATAATAAAAGGGGCTAGAGAGATGGCTCAGCGGTTAAGAGCACTGGCTGCTCTTCCAGAGGTCATGAGTTCAATTCCCAGCAACCACATGGTGGCTCACAACCATCCATAATGAAATCTGGTGCCCTCTTCTGGCCTGCAGATATACCTGCAGGCAGAACACTGTATACATAATAAATAAATCTTTAAAAAAAATAAAAAATAATAAAGAAAGGGGATCCAGAACTCTCTGCTTCATTGTTGACTATGTGAATACATGAGGAAAAAGAAAATACAGCTTGTAACCCAGAAGTAAGCCCCTATAGAACCCAACCATGACACACCATTCAGTGAGCTCAAAACCCCAAAGCTTACAGAAATGGTTCACAAAGACTCCAGGCAGCATGCAGGACATTGGAAAAGAGCTGCACAGGGGTGAGGCCAACATTTTCCACTGGATCCCTGAAGGGACACACAGAGATGTGACCAGCATCCGAGATTTTGCCTGTGAAGAATTGTTTACAGACTGGACCAGGTCTTTAACTCCGACATACAAAGCAGGCCAGGATCTCCGTGGAGAGGAACTCCCAGGGATGAGGAAGGGATGCTAAGAGACTCGGGACTAAATCCGCCGTACATCCCCACCCAGCTCTCTTGTCCCACTGTATCTATTCCTCCTTTATTTAACACCCAGTGCCAATTTAGTGGGCAGGGCATGCTCTGCTCTGTACAGTTTCTTCTCCCACCCCCTCCTCTTCTTCTTCTTTCCTTTTGAATTTCTTCATTTTCCTCTTCCAAAGAATTCAGAGAAACTTGGTGTGTAGGGTCACTGTGACTCAGCCTCCTGAGAGATCGGGCTGTCCCATAATATCTGATAGCATACTTTTCCTTCTCTATTTTCATCTACATTTAGCCAAACCCCTCATATGCCCCCCCTTTCTCCCGTACATTTACTTCACTTAGTGTCCCCATCTCTGCTTTCTATTAACCCAAAACTAATCACCACACCCACTCTGTTTTTCTTCTCCTTTCTTTTTCTTTCCACTTATACTCATAGTAACTAATATATTAATGTACACAGTATTATCAGTCTTTGTTTATTTCCTAAAATGATCAGTGCTTAAGGGATGATTGATTTCTAATTTATTATTGATACATTTTCACAGTAGACCTCTCCCTGGAGAGTGACTATTGTTGCAGATAGCATTCTACTCAGAGGGAAGTATTAAGGAGAGAACCTGGTGTCCTGAACAGCCATCTACCAGAGGAAAATGACACTCCAGTCTTACTAAAATCTAGTTCTTCCTAGGCATTGCAAAGTAGAAAAAAGTGATTTAAATTTTTTAAAGTAAACAACAACAAAAATCAATGTGTAAATTCCAATTCAAAAACTTAAGTAACATGAGAAAACAAGACAACGTATGTTCTCCCAAAGCTACAAAATGACAGTAATAGCCCAAATAAAAATTATTTAAATGAAATTCCAGACAAAGAATTCTAAACAATGATTATGAATATGTTCAAAAAATAAAGGAAGACATAATAAGCTCTTGAGTTAATTCCCAAGAGAACAAAATCAGCTGAATTAAATAAGGAACTCAATATGGGATGTGGAAATGAAACAATAAAGAAATAGAGATTCTGAATAGAAACCAAAGTGAAATGCTAGAAGTGAAAAACTCACTCCATCAAATAAAGAGCCAACTGGGTAGCCACGTCAGTAGAATGGACCATGAGGAACACAGAAGATCAGGGCTTAAGGACAAGGCTGAGGCATTGGAACATTCAGTCAGAGACAACAACAAATTAATAAAAAAATTAATGGAAGATTTGAGATTTCTGGATATTATTTAAAAAATCTGTTAGTTATGGGCATGGGCAAAGGAGAAGAATTCTATGACAAAGGCATAGGAAACATTTTCAAACAAATCTTCCCCCCAAAGTTACAAAACAAAACAAAAAAATTGCCCTTAATGAAAATTATTTCGATAAAATTCCAGACAAAGAATTCTAAAGAATGATAAATATGTTTAAAAAGACAAATAAGTTTTTGAATTAACTCCCAAGAGATCAAAATCAGGTGAATTAAATAAGGAAGTCAATACAGGATGTGAAAATGAAACAATAAAGAAATAGAAATACTGAGTATAAACCAAAATGAAATACAGAAATTTGCAGACAACTTCTGAAATCGAGGGAAAGACATGCCCATCGAGGTAAAGGAGGTGTACAGAATAGACAGGACCAGGAGAGACGTTCCCCAGGTCTTTCTCATAGTTAAAACACTACAGGCACAAAGTGAAGAAAGCACATGGAAAACCACGTGAGACAGACACCGTCACATATGAAGGCAGGCTCATCAGAATAGCAGACGACCTCCCAACAGAAATGTCAAAAGCCGGAGGCAGTTCAAGTCTTCAGAGTCAAGTGCCAACACAGACTTTCCCTAGCAAGATGTCTGGTAACCGAAGGAAAAAGAAAATCTTTCCAGGATAAAAAGAAGCTAAAGAAATTTATAACCACTAAACCAAGGTCTACAGTGGGTACTAAAAGGATTTTATTTTTCAGTCTGAAGAGAAAAATAAACACACTCAAAAGGCTTTGAGAAAGAATAAAGGATGCTTCTCACAGTATTTAAGCAAATGAGGACCAAGTAAATGCCAAACAGTGCAAGCTCCTCCCCACTCCTTAACTCCTTTGTTACTTACCCAACCTCCCTTATTCAGTTTTTCAGTAGTGTTTTCCGTTCCTTAGCTTGCTGCCTTTATGGTACAAGTGTCACCAGCTTTCATGACACATCTGCCTTTTCTTGGTTGTGGGGAGCAGATGAAGTCTTGGGTGAACATGTTTTGCTGATATGAGCAAGGCTATCTCAAGGACCCCAATATCTCAGGCCCCTGGGAATGGAAAAGCCTTCCCCAGGTCAGGCTCAGAGAAATGGCAAAGCCTTTCACTGGTCCATGTGAGAGGACAGAGTGTGCAGAAAGCTTCAACCCACCCCAGCCTTTTCCTTCTACAGTTTAGAGTCTGAGACTGCTCCTCCACAGAGAACCCTCACCCAAGACTAGCTAACGCCTCCTCTTCGTGCTATATGTAACACACACATTGCCTTTCTGGGTTTGGTAGTAGGTACCCTCCATTGAAGTGAGCACAGCATGCCTTATCCCAGATTTTCTGGTTGTGTGTGTGTCTGTCATTTCTGCATTCCCATGCGTGCCCCTATTGGTTTTCTAGGACCCTATAGTGCGGGATTGAAACTCAGTGATTCTAAAATTTCTGAATGCCAAGGGCATTGTCTTTGTGTCCTCTGAAAAGAGGCAGTTGCCAGAGGGATAGCAAGTGCTTAGACATTTGTCAGTTGGAATAATAAAGGGATTCCTATCACCTATTTGGCATAGGGTCTCGTAGAGTCCTACTTCCTACTGTTTTCTAGGAAACAGATCTTCAGTACAAAACTACTGACTCTGGTTTACACATCACGTCTCACCTAGTCCAGTAGTGGACAGTGCTGCCTCAGATATACCTGTTGACATCTTCAGCAGATTGGTGGAGGACGGAGCTCAGTGGTACAGTAGTTGTCTAGACGACATGAGGCCCTAGGTTGAAAGTTCCTACAGAATTCTTAGACCTGCAAAATAGTCTGAAATCTATAAATAGTAACTGGGGACATGCACTCCTAAACTGAAAGCAAGGGCAGCCACAGAAATGGAGTGTTAGTAAAACTAACTCGTGACAGGAGACCTCTCCTGACACTCGCGTTTTTCTTTTGATCTTCAACAAGACTCTATAAGGGGTCATAAACTGGGGTAAGCGAGGCCACTGGAGGACAGTAGAAGCTCTGTTTGCTAGATTTCTTAATAGTCATATGAAATTCAGTTATCTTGAGTATATATTATACAGGAAGGCATAATTTACACTATAAAAGTGGATTATATATGTTTAATAAAATGTTATTTTAAAATTTTAGTCATAAGTGTGTTGCACACATGTGTGTAGTCATGCCCATACATACATGCAGAGACCAGAGGAGATCATTGGGTATTCTATTGTGTTACTTTTTGCTTATTTCCCTGAAAGAGTTTTTCAGTAACCTGGCAACCAACAAGCCCTTTCTGTCTCTGTCCTTCACAGTTCTGGGATTACAGGCATGTATGGTTATGTTCTGCTTATTTTTTAAAAAAATATTGTCACAGCAGATTTGAACAAAGATTCTCATACTTGCACATCAAACACTCTTATCCACTCTGAACTCGTTGTAAAACAGAGGGTGGGAAACAAGTCTAACCCAAATTCAAGGATCTTCTACCTCAGTGAAATTTCTAGGAGTCCATGGTATGGGGCAGTCAGAGATATTTCTTATAGGTTGCTGCACCTGGCACATCCCACTTCCAAGAAAGACGTAACATGCCTACTGGGCTTATTTGGACTTCCTCCCTTGGGTGGGTTACTCCAGCACATACACCAAGTGTCTCAGAAAGCTGTTGGGTTGAGTAGGGCCTGGAATGAGAGAAGGCTCTTCCACAGGCCCAGGCTACTTGGCCAGTTGTGCCATATGATTTATCAGGCCCTTGAGATTTTGGAGCAAAGCCCCAACTGTCATTTGTAGACAGCTAGTTTCCCCTTGAGAAGCAACTCTTAGCAATCCATTGTGCCTTCCTTAGTGGAAACTGACCATTTGACAAGGGGCCACAAAGTTATCCGGTGACATGAACTGCCAATCATGATCTGGTTGTTACCTGATCCACCAAACCATAAAGTTGGACGCGTGCAACAGCAGTGCGCTATATATGAGATAGGGTTCAAGCAGGCTTCTTGGGACACGACTAAGTTACACGAAGAAGTTGACTAATGCATATGTACTACTTTCACAATGCCTTCTGTCTCCAAGTGTGCACCTTAGGCCTTGATGTTGGATGGATGTACTCTATGATGGACTGCCTGAGAAAGAGTAGGTTGAATGACCCTCTCTGTGGACAGTCAGTTTCTTTCCTTGGCCATCCCTGTCATTTCCCAAGTGCCCGTGGTGTCGGAAAGATTATGCATTGTCTACATAACATGGACTTTAGTCACTCAGCCTTTGAGTGGAGAAGCAGCATATGGAATGGGGAATATATATATATATATATTTTTTTTAACCAATTATACTTGGCAGAGGGTTAGTATATAGAATATACAAAGGACTCAAAAAACTTTTGAATGAACTTTTAAAGACACAGTTACCCTACAACTAGGTGAACTGGAGGGCTGGGAAGAGTTCTTCAGGGGCTGTTTATGCTTTGAATCAGGGTATGGTACTATTCCTTCTACAGCCATATTTACAGGTCCAGGGATCAAGATGTGGAAATGGGAATAGTTCCACTCATCATTGTCCCCAGTGAGCCACCAGCCAAGTTTATTTCTTGTTTCCAGGAGTTTATGCTCTGCTGGTCTAGAAGCTTTGGTTCCAAAGGGACTATGTTTCCTCCAGGAAACACAAAAGACATCCTAGTGAACTGTATTCTAAGACTTCTTTCTAGCCACTTTGGGTTCCTGATGCCCTTGAGTCAATTGGCTAAGAAAGGAATAGCAGTATTAGGAGGAGTGATTGACCCAGACTGGTTGATGCAGTGATCTGTTATGTATTCTAAATGTTAATCAACTGCTCCCAGAGGACTGCTTGCAGTCTGTTACTTTGCTTGCTAACCATTGTCTATGATTGGCTTTAATAAAATGCTGAGGCCTGGATTGGGCAGAGAGAGAGGTAGGAGGTTTGTGTCTTCCGGGACAGACAGAATTATGGGAAGAAGAAGCCAGGCAGGAAGAAGAAGACACGCCATGAGTTAGAGAAGAACATCATTCTATGTGGCTAGAACATCAGCATAGTGTGTGGAATAACAGGCCAGGGAACATATGTATTTTATACAAGATTTTATTTGGGTAATAGAATTATAAGGTAGCTTATATGGGCTAAGATTGCACAATCCAAGCTAAGGCTTGTTAAAATCCATCAGATGTCTTTGTGTTTATTTATAATGGTGGGTTAAGGATTAACACCACTGACCTATTAACTACTATTTAATATAAATACTGGTTAATAATTTAAATACCTATTTCTACACTGGTAAAGGGAAATTGGACTCTTCTGCAATGGAGGTAAGGAAGATTATTTCTGGAGATATTTCAGGGGTCTTTTGGTGCTAGCATGTGATTTAATGGTGACCTGTGATTAAGGTCAGTGGAAAACTACAACCCAGTCAGACAAGATGATACCTGGTTCAGTTCTTTAAGAAAGAGGGTATAGTTCACTTGTCCAGGTTAAAAAAAAAACTAAGGTGCTTGCTAAGGGTGGAAGGATTATGGAATGGAAAATAGAGGAAGCTAGTTATAAACACCAGCCAAGACTACATGAATACTTACAGAAATGATTGTAATTTTTATGAGTGTTTCTGTCCTACTTTAAAGGGCATGTTTGTGTATCTATACACATATGCTAAGCAGATACTTGTATTTTCTTCTATTTCTTTTCTCTTTAGATTTATATCACATTGTATTCATTTTGTGTGTGTGTGTGTGTGTGTGTGTGTGTGTGTGTGTGTGTGTACCACATGTACCACAGAGCACAAATTGAGGCAAGATAACAATCTGAAGGAATTCCATGTGGCTCCTAGTATTTGAACTCAGGTCATCTGTCCTGGTGATAAGAGTCTCTACCCATTGAACCATTTTTCCAGCCCTCCTGCATTTCTCACTTAAAGAAATCTCTTTACTTTAAAATTTCTATTTAAGTATATGTATATGTATATGTTTGTGTGTGTGTGTGCATACGAGTATGAGTGTATGTGTGTGTGAGGATGTTGGATCCACTGGAGCTGGGGTTACAGGCAACATGAGCCAATGGATGTAGATACTGAGGACTGAACTCTGGTCCTCTTCAAGAGCAGTCAGTGCTCTTACCCACTGAGCCATCTCTCCAGCCCCCTATTTTTTTAACCATTTAGTGTAATATGGAGATAATATCAGTGGTTAAGTACTGGAAATATGTATTATCCTACCTAGGGCATGGGACACTAAGAGATTAAATGCTAAGCGATTTTGCCACCTATTGTGGAGGAAAAGAAATGACATGAGTGTGGTCTTATGTGGGATAGTTATATCATGCTAGGCAGAATTATGATTTTTGTCATTGTTTTCATTTGGAAATTAAGTATGACATAAAGACACGTGACTGGGCATCAGGTTGACAAGGGGTGGGCTTCTTATGGTTAAACTTAATTTTCAATTTGACTGGATATAGAATCAATGTGTGTGTGGCTTTTTTATTTGTTTGTTTGTTTAAGGCAAGAAGGTAGGCATAGCTGGCTGTGAGAAACTTTCTTGACCAAGTTATTTGAAGTGGGAAGACCCATCACTAACGTTGGCAGCACCTTCCAGTGGCAACCAGGATATAAGGAAGCAGAAGGGGACTATAGAGGCAGTTCAGTGGTCAAAAGCACTGGTTGTCTTCCAAGGACCCAATTTCTGTTCCCACCACTCACATTGTAGCTCACAACCATCTATATAGTTCCAGGGGGATCTGACACCCTTTGGCTTTTGTGGGTACCAGACACATGCATATCCTTTAGTGAGTTTTATTTCCAGATTGTGGTTAGATTTTTTTCCTGTTGGTTGGAGAAGGTTTATATAATCCAAGTCCAATGGGTAGTCCTTGGTTGACAGGCCCCAGAGTTATTTTTATGATTCATAATGAAGCATATCTGACCCCACTTCACATCTCAACTGATCAGGGAGTAGCAAGGTCGAAGTGGAAGCCATCAAAGTCTGGATGTACTCACCATAATGGACAGCACAGCAATGGCCTGAGTCACGTAACACTGGCTACTTAATCATGGTGTTCCCAGAAGTGAAATAGGGTGTTTATTAAGTTTTTGCTTGATCTCTACAAATAAAGGAACTCCAGACAATGGAAAGAAAGGTTACACTGAATTACTGTAAAAGACAATCAAGGTCCCCTCAACTAATTTCCAGTCTTGAGCCAGTTTACAGACACAGAACCCCACAGAGGAATAGGAGGCCAGGTCCCCTTGAGGCTGAACCTCCTACAATACCTGTAAGTTTCACCATGATTCTTTCTCCCCCCCTCAGGGACCTAAAGGTTTTTACCAGGGTAACTTCACATTAGAGGAAAGGATGTGATCAAATCTCCCCTGGCCTAGGAGACACTGCCTCTGAACTGACACTGATTCCAGAAGATCCCAGGCACCATTGTGCCCGGAGCCAAAGAAGAGGCTTAAGGAAGTCATGCCATTGACAGAGTTTAAGCCAAAGTCTGACTCACAGTGGGCCAGTGGCTCCCTAAACTTATCCTATGGTTATTTTCTCAGTCCAAGAATGTATATTTGGGATAGATACATTTAAACTTTGATGGGATCCACACATTGATAACCAAATCTATGGTTGGAAAGGCCAAATGCAAGTGAATAGAGACGCCCCTCTCAGGAAAAATAGTGAATCAAAACCAATATGCAATGCCTAGAGGATTGCAGAAGCCAATGCCACCATCAAGGGCTTGAAAGGAGCAGGGGTGATAGTCCTACTGCATCTCCTGTGGCCTCTGCAGAAGACAGGAATCATGGAGAATGACAGTTGATTATCACAAACATAATTAAGCAGTGACTCCAGTCGCAGCTGCTGTACCAGATGTGGCTTCTTGACTTTAGTAGACTAAATGTATCTCCTGGTACCTGGGATGCAAATGTTGACCTAGCAAGTGCATTTATTTTCTGGATACCTTTTTACTTCAAAAGTTCATTAATCCGGCCGGGCGTTGGTGGCGCACGCCTTTAATCCCAGCACTTGGGAGGCAGAGGTAGGCGGATCTCTGTGAGTTTGAGGCCAGCCTGGTCTACAAAGTGAGTCTAGGACAGCCAGAGCTGTTATACAGAGAAACCCTGTCTCAAAAAACCAAAAAAAAGTTCATTAATCCTCTAGCCAACTGTCATAACTTAGTTTGCAATAATCTTAATCACTAGTGTCTTCCACCAGTGATCACATTGGTCCATTTTATTGAGGACATTAGATCTATTGGACCAAGAAAGCAGGGAGCAGCAACCATTTTGGACTGGTTAAAGCATATCTGTGTCAGATGATGGGAAAGAAATTGGACTGAAATTCAAGAATTTTCTATCTCAGTGAAATTTCTAGGAGTCCAGTGGTATGGAGAAGGCAGAGATATTTCTTAAAAGGTGAAGGTTAAGTTGTTGCATTTTACCCCTCTCACCACCAAGAAAGAAGCATGCTGTGTGTGATCCAGCAGACCTGATGGTATTCCCGGTGTCAGTAGCAGCTAGGGATGCTATTTGGAGTCTTTGGCAGGACCCCATAGGTGAATCCCAATGGAGGTCCTTGGGATTTTGGTGACAGGGCCTAACATCATCAGAAAATAGCTGTTCTTCCTTTAAGCTCTTGATCTGCTACTGCCTCTTACTTAGTGGAAACTGAGCATTTGACAACGAGCTACAAAATTATCACGTGACATAAACTGTCAATCATGAGTTGGGTGTTACCTGACCCACCAAACTGTATCCTGGCACACTCACAACAGCAGTACATTATATACATGATGGGATCCAAGCAGTTCCAAGGGGCACAGTTAAGTTACATGAAGAAGTTGACCAAAGCTTATTAATGCTTCTGTCCCTAAGTGTGCACCTTAGGCCTTGTTGGATGTACTCTATGATTGACTGAGAAAGAGCAGACTAAGGTCTAGTTTATGGATGGTTCTGAATGCTATGCAGATTTCACCCAGAAGTGAACACCAGTAGCATTGCCGTCCCATTCTGGAAGAACTGTGAAGGGAAATCTTCACAGTGGGCAGAACTTTGGAGAGTATACATGGTCATGATTATGCATTTTGCTTGGCATAAAAATGACCAGATGTGGTATTGTATACCGATTCATGGGCTCTAGCTAATGATTTGGCTGGATAGTCAGGGACTTGTAACTTTGATTGGAAAACTGGTGTGAAAGACATTTAAGGAAGGAATATGTGGGCACATCACTCCAAATATGAAGACACTTGTGTGTCATATAGTTTCTCATAAAACCTAGAATCAGTAGAAGATTTTAATAATCAAGAATATGGGTTGACTGTTCTATGAGTACTAACTCATTTCTTACTCCTGCCACCCTCATCATTGGCTCAAGGGGCACATGAACATACTTGTCATGGTGGCACAGATGGGAGGTACACATGGGTTCAACAGCATGGACTTCTATTCACCAAGACTCACCTGGTGCTACTGCAGCTCAGTGCTAAGCCTGGTAACAACAGAAACTAACACAGTGAGTGTCCCTGAGATCACACCATTCTGCAGCATGACCAGCTAGAAACCAGATAACAGGTGGGCCTCATTGGTCCACTTCTATAGGAAAAATGGCAGTGATTTGTTCTCACTGCAAGAGGTACTTATTCTGGTTATGGATTTACCTTTCCTGTGGGTAATGTTTCAGATAAAACTATCATTTTGTAGTTATAGAATGCTTCAATAGAATTCCTCATATTGTTTCTTACCAAAGAACTCCATAAATATAGAAGTATAAGTGTGATTGTATTAGTTACACTTCTATTGTTGTGATAAGATACCATGACCAAAAGTTATTAAGAAAGAATGTTTATTTTCACTTATGGTTTCAGAGAGCTGCATCCATAATGGTAGGAATGGCATGGCAACAGACAGGCATGGCCGCAGGAGCAGGGAGCCGAGAGCTCAAATCTCAATCACACACAGGAAGCAGAGAGAAACAGGAAGTTGGGTGAGGCTGTAAGCCCTCAAATACCACCCCTTCTTTCAAGAAGACTGTATCTCCTAAACATTCTATAATCTCCCCAAACAGCACCATTGTTCAAAGACACAAGCCATTAGGAACACTTCTCATTCAAACCACCATGTTCTCCAATATCTTGAAGCAGCTGACTTGAATAAATGATAGAATGGCCTTTTAAAGACACAGGTACAATGCAGGAAAATGAATAGGATCAAAAAATATTATATCTAGGTAACAACATCAGTCCTTTCTCCAAGGTGGATCCTAGTTTCTGACCTTTAAATATGTGTATTTATGTGAAAGTAACTGTGAAGATCCCAGGAAACTAGAGAGGATCTCAAACAAAAGGAGAAAAGGAATCTTTAGTGGAAGAATAATGTGTGTGCTATGAAGGTGGAATGGGGAGTGCTGGGAGTGGAAAGGTGCGAGGAGGTGGGGCAGGGACAGAGGAAAGGAGCCAACCAAAACTAGGATGCTGGAAAACACCACAAGTAAATGTGATTCTTAATAGGATAAAAAAAATAAAATTAATACTTTGAATAGAGGTAACTTGTGTAGGTAGAAAAAGCTGATTCCAGGAGTCATAAGTTATTTAACGAAAGCCTGTATAAGGAATGAGATACCTCCCTATGGGTTTTTAGACATGAAGTCCCATGGGAAGGGGGGGGGCAAAACACGTCACTGTTATTGTTTACTCACCAGTACTAGATAGAAAACCAGATTGCTGAAGATGCCCCATTCCTTGAATACATAGAAAATCAAGCTAGAACTTGGCTGGAAATTTCTTCCTTGCTGACACTCTCACAGTGTCAGAAGTTGCTTACATAGACTGCTGGGGGAGAGAATTGTTATCAACAGTCTTACTTAGCTGTGGACCCTGTGTACAACGCTATTGACTGGCCAGATAAGATAAGCCAATTAGTACAATAGTGGTAGGGGAGAGTCAACTTCTATCTGATTGGATTTGATGTCAACCGACAGGAAGGAATTCACAGTCAAAAAGCCTGTGGTTAGGGAGGTTGTATTTCTCAATGGGGGAAGTTCTGCTGTTATTTTGCTAACTGGAGATGACATTCTCATCAAGTTGCATTCCAAATAACTGCTTGTGTTGATAGGATAGTGGTTATCAGTGTTGGTAAGTAACATTTCCTTCTGTAGCAGTCAGCGGTGACTGAAGAGATACAACTGGTCAGAGTACTCAGACTAAATGACCAACACATGAGACAATAATGAGACGTGTATTTAGCCACACATAAGACTCAGTGAGGGAATCTCGAAGGGAGGGTGGAGAGAATCTAAGAGCTGGAGGAAGGGAGAGAAAGGTGGCGGGGTGGAGAGTTGATTTCTAGGCATGATATGACTAATGCACTCTTGGACTCATGGCAACTATGATTACATATGCAAGATATGCATACAACATAACATTAGGTTTATAGGATCACATTCTATTTAGGGAGTGAGAGAGACTTGGAGAGTCCCCACCTCTTCCTGAAGATTTATTTATGGCAGCTGGTGGTTGATAGGGAAAGGAGACATGTTTTCTTCAGGTGTAGTCACTGGTAAGGTGCCCATGATCCTGTAAAGAAACCCTAAGGAAATTCACAGGGTTGTAAAAAGAAAAGAAATTGAGACATGGAAGTAGAAGAGGGGCTAGTTCGGAAGAGAAAGAGTATTAGTGGGAGTGTGGAAGGAGACAGGAGAGGATAATAGGATTGAATATGATCAAAATACGTTATGTACATGTATGAAAATGTCATAATGAATTCCTCCCTTTATGTGTAATTAATATATGCTAATAAGAACATGTCTCCAATTCCATCTTGAAAAGATGCAGTTATATGACCAGCTAGGTGGCAGCAATCTGGAATGCTGAGGTTCTCCAGAATCTGCTATCATCAAATCAGGGCCCGATATATGGTTTCTCTCATTATTTAAGATTCACAGGTCCAGGATGGAGATGTGGAAATGGAAATGGTACCTCATCAGCACCTTCAGTAAGCCACTAGCCAAACTTTTGCTTCTTGTTCCTACAAGGTTATGCTTTGTTGGTCTAGAAGTCTTGATTCCAGTTGGAAGGTGCTTCTGCTTGGAGGCGCAGGACACACTCCACTTAGCTGGAAGCTAAGATTTCTCCCTAGACACTTTGGGAGGACCAATAGAGTTAGGAGGGGTGATTGACCCAGACCAAAGGGAAATTGGATTCATTCTCCACAATGGAGGTAAGGAAGAGCATATCAAATGTAAGAGATATTCATTGTGATTAAGGTGAATGTGAAACTCAATTCTGGTAGGATGATACATGAGCCAGACTCTTCAAGAGTGAAGGTAAGGGTTACTCCTCCAAGTAAAGAACCAAGACTGGCTGAGGGGCTTGCTCAGGGTGTAAGGACTATGAAATGGGTTGTAGAAGATAGTTATAAACTCCAGGTAAGGCCATAGGACTTATATAGAAATGAGGTTTGTTATTGCCATGATTGCCATGAGTGTTTCTGTCCCAATTTTATAAAGAATATGTTTGAGCATATAGACACATATATTAATCAAATATTTGTGTTTTCTTTCCATTACTGTTCCTTTACCCAGTAATGTAATGACTGGGTAATTAAATGTTCTTAAACCTATATTGTCATAGTTAAGCCATAGGATACTTTTAGACTAAATTCCTCTGGGGACCCTACCATTTATTCTGAGAGAAGAATGGTGCATTTTCAGTGGTAGACAGAATTATGACCTTGTCATTGTCTGAACCTGGAAATTAAGCATGACATAAGGAGCCGTGGGAAACACACTGCCAAGAAACCCCTCCCCTAGAGTGGGCGGCACTTTTTCAGTGGTAACCACCTAACTAGAAGGAAGTCTGAGAGGAACTCTGCTGTTTGCTTGTCTGCCTTCACTTCCTGCTGGTGAGAACACTCATCCCTGCTGCTGCTGTCACCTCCACTGACATCAGGCTCCAGCTTCTCCAGGATCCAAGGTGCACTAAGAACATTAGCTCTCCAGGAATCTTCCAGGCGCCAGATTTGGAAGTGCTGAGGCATCTGGCTTTGTAAACTCAGCAGCTCTGAGGTTCCAGGCATTGTCAGATTGGACTGTGCAGTCCCACCCAGCACGGTGTAAGTCCTCGAAAGCCCTCTTTTATATGCACACGTTCAGTCAGTTCTGTTCCTTAGAAAACTGTGCCTGAAGGAGTCTGTTGATCTCTCTCTTTTTTTCCCAGCACACCTGCGGCTTTCTCAGCTGTCCTCCCCTTCTCTTTTCTTTCAGCATAGCTCAGTGGGGCCTGCTCCAGGGAAAAGATAAATAGCATTACTATATGACCCTTGATTTGAGGGACTAAATGGGTTAGATTTCAACCCAGGTCCTGGGGCCCTGAGAGACCCAATAATTAATTCCAGTTCCTCCCTGCCTGTTATTTCTCTTCTGTCATATTGCCTCTTCCAAGTATTTACAATACAGAAATCAAATTCTATTAAAAAACAATTCTTTCATTGTTTATTATATTAATATGATCCCAGTCTTTCCCGTTCTTATTCTTAATGGAAGTACCAAAATGGAAGTACCAAACTTTTTTTTTTTCCCTGACAGAGTTTTTCTGTGTAACAGAGCCCTGGCTGTCCTGGACTTACTTTGTAGACCAGACTGGCTTTGAACTCACAGAAATCTGGCTGTCTCTGCCTCCCAAGTGCTGGGATTAAAGGCGTGTGGCACCATGTCCAGCCAGGCAGCTGACTTCTTAAAGAAGTTTTGTGTTTGAGGGGATCTGACTTTAAAAATTCACCTATGCACCACAGACAGAATGACAAATCTAATCTTCCAGCCTTAGCCTTGAGTTTGTTTTTCAGCTGAGTATAACGGGAGATGGAGAAATCAGGGGGAAGAGAGTCTGTTTCCCAGGACACAGTGGAGAATGGCGTCGAGAACACAGGGATGCAACTCATGGTAATTCAGTGTTGTGGGCTGCTGTGTGACTCTGGCTACTTTCTCAGTCTCTTGATCTCCTGACAGGGCTGCGAGCCTTATGTCACGTTTACGTGTGTTTATAGGAAGGAGGAAATCCTAAGCAAAGCAAAAAGAGGCGAGAAGTGACAGAAGGACCTGGCCTGCAGGATGGCTTGGGGCATTCCTCTCACCAGAGGTAAGGATGTTCCAGAATCCAGATTAGTCAGCACCCAGGAACCAGGGGGGTGGGGAAGAGAAGTGAGTGAATACAGACCAAGCTACTCATTCTTAGCCTGCTTAACTCACAGGCAAGACCAGGATCTCTGCTTGTCACTATGTGTGCAGGTTGGATTTTGTAGAATTAACTGAGGCATAAGCCCATGACATAGACAAGCCCATCAGTGTCTGTCTGGATGACATTAAAAAAAAATAGCAACAGCAGCAATAATAATGGTAAATGGCTAACATTTATTGAGTACTATTATGGGTAATTTTGTGTAATTATCTATGACTTGAACAATCAGCTCTGTGCATTTTTGTAATCACAGCATCCCATACTTTGCTTATCAGTTTAACAGTCAATAATATAAATTCCAGAATCAGACTGCTTGGAACTGTATATGAACTTTACCCAGCTATGAACTGACTTGTTTTGTTTGTTTTTTTTTTCTTGTTTGGTTTTGGGCCTTTTTTTTTCTTTTCTTTATTCTTCTTTTTTTTAATAGAATGCTGCTATGTAGTCACAGCTGTTCCCCCACTCTCTTTATAAGCTGGGGTGGCCTTGGATTTACAGCTATTCTCTTGCCTCAAGCTCCCGAGGGCTAGGATTATATTCAAACTGTACATAAGAGTGGAATTTCTTGCTCGTATAGCAATGCATGCCTGTCAACACAGTGCTCTGCAGGCTGAGGTGGGAGGGCGAGTTCTGGTCTTAATGAAGGTGAGAACAGTCTTGGCGGGGTAGTAAGATGCTCATTCAAAAAAAGTTATTTTTTTTTCTCTTTGAGCATAGTTTAGTCATGGATGTTATAGTTATTTTTGCTTACCTACCAAGTAGGTTCAGCAATTGACACTCTTTCTGTGAAGGACAAAGTAGTAAACAGTCTAGACTTGTAGTCTGTTTACTCAACCGTACCATTTTTAGTGAGAAAGAAGCCCCAGACAACAATAAACAAATGGGAATAAACATGTTCTAATAAAGCTGTATTTAAAAGTATATATATGGACTTAGCCAACCCACTATAGTTTGGCAGTTGTTAGTGTAGAAGAGATAATACATCGAGGTCATATTTGTAGCACTGTTGTATATAGTGTAAGTACTCCATGGCTGATTTGAATTTTACAAAGGAACACCACTGAGCAAGACACTGGCAAGAAGTGCACACTAGACTGCCGTGATCTGAGACCTCCGCTATTGCAATAACAGGTGTGAAGGTCTTCAAGGGCTTGAACTCTTTAAAGTCTAGTAGAGCTTCATGCTTCCCACTCTGGCTTACTCTTCTGTAAGTAAAGTCCAGCCTGAAATGGGCATGGGGCATAGACAGTCAGTCATGAGATAGACCAGCTACTCTGGGGAAATCCACTGCCTGTCAGAACTAATGCTACCTCCAACTTGGAGAGAGAAGAGTTCTGGAAGAAAGAAGCTGAGAGTAGGTTGGAAATCCCATTGTATAGGTTCTTCCTATCTACCTATCTATCTATCTATCTATCTATCTATCTATCTATCCATCTGTCTATCTATCTGGACATTACATTCTTATTCTGTGACTCAGGCTGGCCTTGACACTCTTCTGGACTCATCTGAGAAACAGCCGTGACTCAGTCCACCTAGCTTAGTCCTTTGTCTTTCTGGACCATTGGCATTGCTTCTCCACAGCACTTGTAAAGATAAATTCTGTGAGGGCCATATCAAGCAAGGGCGTGGGTGTTTTGTGGAGGAAAGTCCTATCCCAGGAAACATATCTCCCCCAATTCAGTAATGGCTATGTTCTGAATTAGGTCCTTTCTCATTCTGTTTGAACTGAGAGCCTTTAGAACTATTTCCAGCTTCTCCAGCTTCTTCAGCATCTCCTAGTCATCACCTCTGATTTAAACATGCTTGCGGTCTCTGACAGACCTTCCCCTGGCTCTCCAGTCCCTTCTTGGCTCCTCCTTCTGGTTATTAACATCTGTTTGTGTTTCAGACTCAGTTGCTAGTTTCCTTTGGATAGTTTTGTAAAATCCTCTGTTTCCTGTGCAACAATATCATCCAGTTCTTAAGTTCAGAACCAGTTGTGTACATAACTTTGACTATGGAAAAGTGGTACTTCAGATGGTGGGTTTGTGGTTAGGAAAACAGCAGATAAAATCTCTTGCCTGCAACTTCTTTTTTTCTATACCAGAGCATGTCCCCTCTTGTTTTGTAGTAGTTTTGTCCAACTGGCGTTTAACTGGGTGTAAAATAAGATCTTTGACCTTTGGAAAGATTCTGGTCACCTGTGCTAGGAGTTCCTCACCCCACTCACATTATCAGCTGGTTCTGAGTTGACTCCTTCATTTCCTGCTTCTGTTTCTTCTTTGAAGCTAGAGTAGCGAGGACTCAGGCAGGGCCACACTGTCTGCTGTCACTGAAAGCTGCCTCAAGCTTTCCATGTTACCTGCTAGATGAAGAGCTCCAGATTCTGACAGTTACCAAGGCTCTGGCTCCCTCAGTTGGAAGAGTTTCTGCATCTTGAAGTAGGTTTACTAAGAAAATTCATGAACGTCTCTGCTGCTGGAAGTGGTGGCCACTGAAGTCATGTTTAGCTAGGCCGTCTGACCACGCTCACCTTTTCCTCCCATCACTTGGGGATGGAGGCAGTAAACATGTGAGAAGGTTGTCTTTGGTCAGTACCCAGAAAGCCTCCCGTACAAGTGCTTGGAGACAGAGACTAAGTATCAGTGTTCACTCCCCTAGCAGTTAA
Organism: Lophiomys imhausi; assembly: GCA_907164525.1. Taxonomy (NCBI): domain Eukaryota; kingdom Metazoa; phylum Chordata; class Mammalia; order Rodentia; family Muridae; genus Lophiomys; species Lophiomys imhausi. The sequence goes on from CAJQZJ010033726.1 coordinate 1,693,127, forward strand.
CCTTCACAATTCAATTTCTAGTTACAGCACACATACTAGTGCTCCGATTGTACCACTGTGTAGGGTAAAGGGCTTGGTATTGTTAACAAAATACTGGACCAGAGAAGATACAGAGCTCACGGACACTTGTGCATATGCTTCTATGAACTGCTTGATTAGTTTAAAAGGTTGAAAAAAAACTCTTTTCTTTTTCTTTTGGAACATATTTCATTTATAATATGCCACCATTGTTTTCTTTCTAATACCAGAGGCTCAGTTCTAAACTGGTATTTTAGGATCTCATTGTTCATGGGATTTACAAGTATTTGTTAAGTGATTTCCGAAGTAGTCATTGAACTTTTTTTTTTTTTTTTGAGACAGGGTTTCTCTGTGTAGCCCTGGCTGTCCTGGACTCACTTTGTAGACCAGGCTGGCCTTGAACTCACAGAAATCTGCCTGCCTCTGCCTCCTGAGTGCTGGGATTAAAGGTGTGTGTGCCACCACACCCAGCAGTTACAGACAGCTGTGAAGTGCCACGTGGGTGCTGGGATTTGAACCCAGGTCCTTTGGGAGAACAGCCAGTGCTCTTAACCGCTGAGCCATCTCTCCACCCCTCATTGAACTTTAATACCCAGGAAATGGTGGGTTTGTGGTGAAGAAGTGATAGTGGAAACCCTAAACTTGTGAATTCTATATATTCTTAGACCAGTGTTGTCCTCTCCTAGTTTGCGGTGGCTTTGTTCAACTGGTATTTAATTGGGCATTTTCAAGTCAGCTTCTTCTTGTGTATTAGAAAACAGGTAGCATATTTAAACTAGAATAACCAGAAAGAGAGTTTGCTTAAAAAAGAGGCCATTATGTGAAAATAAAGTATAATGATACATATATCAAAATACCATAATGAAACCAAGTATTAACCTAAAAAAATTAAGGAAAAAAAAGTGGTTGGAGAGACAGCTCAGTGGTTAAGTACATGCCCTGCTCTTTCAGGGGACCCACATTCAGTTCCTAGTACCCACACCCTGTCGCTCATAACTGCCTGTGATTCTAGCTCCATGAGATCTGGTGGCTTCTTTTGCATGCACAACCCAGACCTCCACAAATATACACATGACAACAAACAAACATGGACATTTGAAAGTGGTATAAAGTAGAGCTGAACCATGGAAAGGATAGGACTAGATCTAAGGTTTGGAACAGTGAACACAATCTCTTCCTAGACAAGAAGGAAACAGTGCAAGAGAACGTAGTGGGATGATCAGATCAGAATCCCTCCCTGCTTAGATATGGACCCAACCTTTTGTACTAAGACCTCCTGTGAGGTTCCATTGATGGGACCTCATTAGATAAGCTGAAGGATTTGGAGTCCAGTGGTACAGTCCTCACAGACTGAACTCCCAGGATCAAAGCAGGACCTGGAGGAGCAAACCAAAGTGTGGAACTCATGAGAAGTCTGGAGTTAAAAGTGAGTGTCTTGCTCCATGTACTTTGTGAATGATGTTTAAAGATACTGATGCCATCAGGTCCTGCCACTGTGAACAGACTTTCTGAATCACTGCTTTCTCCACTAAGCCTGGACGGTGGAAGAGGTCTTGAGATCGCAAACATCCTCCTGAGGTGATGGCTTTGTTTAGTGTTTTCCATGTGTTTGGGCTCTTACCACAATCCAAGGGTGATAAGGACAGCTTTCCTCTCTTTTACCTCCCTGTGTCTGAGAATGTACACCCTGCTCAGGTAAGTCAGGGATGGACTCCCTGCAGAAGATAAGGGGATAGAGGTAGGAATGAAAAGGAAGGATATAGGCACTAGGGGTTCAATCCCAAGTAAGATGGGATAGGCAACAATAGAGAAGGAACCCAAAACTGTGTGGAGCAAGACCACAAGCCATTTAGTGGCTGGTCCAATCCCTGGCTGAGCACTATACCTTAGCACCATGGACACAGGTCACTTCTAGCTGGGCTCACTTTCTTTGGAGCTTCCAAAAATGTGGAAGTGGGATCTTTTTGTACACATGGCTGAAATGTGCTGAGGACACTTAGGGGTGGCAAAGGGAGGTGATCCTGGGGTCAGGAAAGGTGCAGCCTGGGAAGGTGACAGAGAGCTAAGATTCAGAAGTCAGTCTGCTCACAGAGGAGCTCTAATCCTGACAACCTCGGTGACCCTGGAAAAGTTACTCAACTCCCCTGGATTTCAGATTGCAACAGCAACCACCTCCAGGCTTATTAGAGGAGCCCTCTTAGTATTTGGAAAGTTCCTGGAGCCCAAACACATGGAAAACACTACACAAAGCAATCTCAAAGTAGTTCTTGCTGAGCGTCTACTCTCAGGCCTGTCATCTTAGAGACTCTTGAAGCTGACATTGTTTTCTCTCCTATCTGCACAACTACTAAAGCTTTGTGAGACTTTAGGGTGCTGTGAGAGAATAGCCTGTAGGAAAGACGAACTGAATATGGAAGCTGAGCAACACCTGTCCTTAGGAAAAACACAGAGTAAACCCCTGGCCTGATTGTTGTCCACTTCTGTGGTAATGAAGTTATCAAGGGTGTAGCTACTCTAGGCTGAGTAGGGCCATTCTCATCTGATGCACAGGCAGAAGCTTTGAGCTGGCCTGTGGGACCTTGCCCTAATACTATCCAACACCTACCAGCTGAATAATTTTCTTTGTTGATGAAGAACAAACTTTGTCTTGTGCCATTCGAGTTCTATGAATTGCACAAACAGAATGAAGTAATTCTCAGGTTTTAATTTTGGCTTCTCATCAGGATTCCTCAGCCTTTCATCAAGGTGAGAAGTTTCTATGAAAGACATGCTGATTTATTCAAGAAGATCCTGCTTGGTCTCTTGTGTTTAGGTGAGATCATGAGAATTCATAGAAGGGGAAAACATGCATTTTTAGAAATGTTAACTTCTGTCAAGATTGTTTCTGGATCAAAAGTAATACTACTCATAAATTAATGCAAAGACTATTTGAGGTACAGATCTTAACTGCCTATACGTAAGTTATAATTTATTGTCTCATACCCAGAAGGAAAAGTAAAACCTAAAGATAAGTCACAGTTCAAGACCATACTATTTGACAGGTTTAAATTTTTGAGAAAAAATTTTTTTTAGTTCATTTTTTTTTTTTTTTTAGTGTTTAGATTTGACTCAGGGCACGAGTCTATAGTCTTTATGAGAGACACCTGTTATGTATAATTTATTTACTAGTTTATAATTAAAATCAGTGTGATACACTATTTTTGAAAGACAGAAAATCTTGTTTATAGTATGCTGTCAGTGACATATGGAACTTTGATTAGATGCAGCAGCCGGATGATGAGATCAAAAATTGTTCTTTGGGGTGAATATTGGAACTCTGTGAAAAGCACCATGTGGCTTTCTCTCCTAGTGTCAACTTCCTTTACATGGCTTTACTCAAGAGAAAAGCTAAATCATTTGACATTTCAGCATACCTGGGGTAAAAAAAAAAAAAAAACATTCAAGAAGGAGATGCCTGATTTCCAGAGTCTAACAGTGGATGCCCACCAAGTCTAAGGGAGAGAGTGAGGGCAGCAGCTAAAACAGAAGGAAGCGAGACTTCCCCAGAAGCAGTGAGGTATGGCTCACGCTCCTTGGAAGCTCAACCTTGCCGACTCAGACTCTTCTTCATCTTCTTTTTGTAGCATATGCTGCCTACTTCCTGGCAGCTTGCATCCTGAACTTCCAGAGGGCCCTGGCATTATTTGTCATCACCTGTCTTGTAATCTTCATCCTGACTTGCCACTTTCTGAGAAAATTCTTTGCTAAAAAATTAACAAGGTGTCTGCAGCCCTTGAGAAACACCCGCCTGAGACTCTGGGTAAAGTGGTAAGTGTGTCAGTCAACTTTTGTTTGCTGTTCACAAAACGCCTAAGAACAATGTGGAGGAGAAACTGTTCTGGCTTCCAGCTTCAGAGGCTTGGCCTGTGGTCGCTTAGCCCATCAATATAGACTGATGATAGGCCAGACTGTCATGGTGGGAAGCGAACCGTGAAGCAAAGCTGCTCATATTATAGAAGTCAGGGGGCGACGACATCACTAGGGCAAGGGACCTGGGACAAGGTGTAACCTACAAGGGCATGTCCCCAGTGACCAACTTCCTCCAATTGAGCCTCACTTCCTATAACTTCCACCACCCCTAGTAGTCCTTTTCATTGAGAATGTATCAATGGATTAACTCACTGAGAGATCAAAAGCCTTGTCCTTGTCTTCTTTCCTCCCTTTCTTCTCTCTCTTTTTTTTTCTTTTCTTTTCATGAGACAAGTTCTCTTGTCCCAGCTGGTCTCAGAACTCTTCATGTAGCCAAAGATGACTTTGAACTTCTGATCCTCCTGTCCCCACCTCTTGAGTGCTAGGATTACAGGCATTCACTACCACACTCAGTTTATGGAGTGCTGGGGATTGAACCCAAGGCCTTGGGCATGCTAGGCAATCCTTCTACCAACTGAATATCATGGCAACCTCTTTAACAATTTCTCTTTTGACAGTCCCTGAGTGGGCTCCAGGCTCTTACCTATACAAAGGCAAAATGTAGAGAACACATAGCAACAGGCCTTTGAGCCATAGTCCGTTTTCTTATAGCCTTGGGTCAATCAGTATTGCTGGTGTAGATGGGACTCCGGATCAAGGAGGAGTTTCAGCCTGCAATCCCAAGAGCCTGTGACAGAAGTGAGAAAACCCATGCTTCTCTTCAGTGAGTCCTCAGAGCAGATGCGTCCACTTACATTAAGCTATCAACCGGGTTGCTTCTCCCTTCCCCTCTAGTCCTCCAGAGCCCCTCTACCCGCTTTTGTCTTTTACAGCCCCTTAGAGCAGTGTTTCTCAACCTTCTGAATGCTGTGACCCTTTAATGCAGGTCCTCATGTTGTGCTAACTCCTAACCATGAAATGATTTTTGTTGCTACTTCATAATTTTAATTTTGCTACGGTTATGGATCATAATGTAAATATCTGATATATAGGATATCTGATATATGATCCCCTCCAAAGGGGTCATGACCCACAGGTTGAGAACATCTATTTTAGAGTGCAAACTTGCTTATCAGCATAACTGAACACTTTTTCAGTTTTATTATATGTGTGTGAGTGTTTTATCTGCATGTATGTGTATGCACCACATGCTTGCCTGGTGACCACTGTATTCAGAAGAAGCCATCAGATCTCTTGGGACTGGGGTTACAGGTGGTTAGTGAGCCACCATTTGGGTTCTGGGAATTGAACCTGAATCCTCCACAAGAACAAGTGCTCTTAGCTGATGAGCCAGTTCTCCAGTCCCAATCAAAATCACTATCCTCCTGCCTCCACTTACTAAGGCTTGGGCTACATGACTGGCTTCTTATTTATTTTGGTTGGCTGGGGATTAGACTCAGGGTCTTGCATTGTAGGAAAGTACCGTGCTAAGCTACATCCCAAGACTTGAGCCTATATATTGAAATATGTTTGGTAGATGTGAAGAGTGTAAGTCTGTCCATAAATGGCTTATTTGACTCTAACTCTTGGGGTGGTTAAATATTGAGTACCAATCCACAAGGGGACCAATGAATGTATCCTTTTCTTGTGTTTTCAGTACTTCAATTAGTCATTGGAAGCACTTTCAGGGATGAGTTTGTATATCACATTTTATTGATATGTCTATTATTTCTGTAAACTGGGAGGCGGGGAGCAGAAACTAGGGAGCCACCGGCTGATTCTCAAGGTCCATCTCTGTCTAATGAAGAATAAGCCGTGGAGTTATCTCTCTGACCCTCTGACTAAGCTGCTTGTCAGAGGTTCTCTGCTGTTCATTTCCCGAGTTGGTGACACGGCTCTGTCACTTCTTCTTTAGGGTGTTCACAGGAGCCTCTGTGGTCGGCCTTATCTTGTGGCTGGTTCTCGACACAGCTCAAAGGCCGGAGCAGCTGATCTCCTTTGCAGGAATCTGTATGTTCATCCTCATTCTCTTTGTGTGCTCCAAACACCACAGTGCGGTGAGTTTGGGGTGTTTAGGGTGGGCAGAGCAACACACAGCAAAGGTTATGAAGAAATTACAAAGTACACGTGTCAGGCATTCATGATAAAGACATGGAGCTGAGTAACAACTCCCAGAATTTTCCTCTGACAGTCTTATTCCTATGAGAAGTGGGGAAGCTTTTAGAGACCTGTTGATTGTCACTGTGATAGATGTGGATCTAGTCAGCAGTAAAGAAGAATAAAACGGAATGTAAAGAAGGAAAGAAAGGAAATAGAGTATGACAGAGAGTCGGTGGCATTGTGCAAAGATGATGCTGGTGGGAGCTATTTGTATGCATGTGTCGGGACTATCATGTAACTTATCTTAAGATCCGTATGGACGTACTTGCTCCTTTGCACAATATCACCATAGTTCCCCTTGTCAGTCTCCCTCTTCCCCATGCCGTTGTCTTGGGTACTATTTTTATGGTGGAACACTGTGCATGGCCAAAACAACTTGGGGAGGAATGAGTTGATTGGGCTTACACTTCCGCATCGCTGTTTATCCCTGAAGGAAGTCAGGACCGGAGCTCAAACAAGGGCAGGAACCTGGAGGCAGGAGCGGATGCAGAGGTCATGGAGGGGTGCTGCTTACTGGCTTGCTCAACATGGCTTGTTCAGTCTGCTTTCTTATGGAACCCACGACCATCAGCCCAGGGATGGCACCACCCACAATGGGCTGGGCCCTTCCACATCAATCACTAATTAAGAAAATGCCCTAGAGTCTTGTCTCCAGCCCAGTCTTACGGAGGCATTTCTCAGTTGAGGTTCCTTCCCCTTAGATGACTTTGGTTTTATGTCAAGTTGACATAAACTATCCAGCACAGTCATATTACCCCAGGCTGTTAACACCTTCACTTAGCTCCGCTCCCAGTACATGGTTGAACCAGCAATGGCCGAGCAAAGTTTGTAACTCATGCTGGAATATTTTCTTTTTGATGCCAGGTGTGCTGGAGGACAGTGTTTTGGGGCCTGGGTCTTCAGTTCGTCTTTGGGATTTTGGTCATCAGAACTGAACCTGGATTTAATGCATTTCAATGGTTGGGAGATCAGATCCAGGTACAGGGAATTGACAATCATGTCAGAGTTTTATTGATTAGGAACCCCAGGGAATGTAGATTTAAGGGAAGCATGAGGCTTTGGGACTGTGTCTTAGATGATGTTGGGGAATGTGCTTGGGTAAGAGAAAGTAATGGGGTTCAGGTGAGAATATGAGTAAAGAGAAATGATTTGCTGGGTCTGTCATTTCATGGCTGACTTTTCGGACACGGCCGGCCTGAGTCAGATCCCATCTTCCTGTGTGTCCTGTTTGCCCTAACTCTTACCCTTTATCTCCCCCTGTCATCCCTTCAGATTTTCCTGGCTTATACTGTGGAAGGCTCCAGTTTTGTTTTTGGTGATGCATTGGTCCAGAATGTCTTTGCTTTTCAGGTAATACCTATTTGGTGGGCAAGAATGACAATGTCAGTGAAGGGGTATGGTTTATTCCCCTAAAAGCAGAGGGTGATATATGTGTGTTCAAGAGACCAGGTAGTCTCTTTACTAATTTGACCCTAGAATGGAGACCATTCTTTTCCCGTGATCCTTACCATCACAAAATTGATCTAAAGGTAGGTGAAGGGAGAGGCTCAGGAAATATCCTGTGTTTAATACTGATGGGAGGACACGTCTGCAGTACATCCTCTCTTACCCACTGCCACCATTCTCATTGCAGTCTTTGCCAATCATTATTTTCTTTGGATGTGTGATGTCTATTCTCTACTACCTGGGCCTTGTGCAGTGGGTGATTCAGAAGGTAAGTCATTTTGGTTTCCATGATAGGACCTTCAGCTTGGATTTTTCAGGGGAATGAATGAGTTGATACTCACTCTGGGAAAAATGTTCATACATGGGGCATGGAGAGTCAGAACCAGTGCGAAAAGGCAATGCCTTTGAAGCATCCCAGTGTCAAATGATTACCCAGACTTGTGATAGGCTGGGAGAAGAACATGGTAAAAAGGCAGGCTGGACTATACTTTCATACTGGGTTTAATTTGCTTGTTCTAGAAGCTGGGTTCTGGAAAATACGTTTGCAACTTGTGATGTTGCTCTGTGCCACACTGTTTCTCTCTGTCTCAGTTTCCTTACCAGCAAATGGAGTAGGGGAGGGGTTTTGCTGGACATTACCCAAGATTCCTGCTAGTGCTGATGATTTAGGTGTCTGGACTCTTTTAGATTGCCTGGTTCCTGCAAGTCACCATGGGTACCACCGCTGCAGAGACCCTAGCCGTGGCAGGGAACATCTTTGTGGGGATGGTAAGTACTCTGGGGCCTTCTGGTTTTCTTTTCTCTCAAGAAGTGAGAACTCAGAAGAAAACAAATTCAGAAAGAGGATTTGCCCTTCCTCCCTCCCCACCTCTTCCTCCCTTTATATCTGAGACAGGGTCTCATGCAACCCAGGTTGTCTTCGTACTCACTGTACCTGAGAATGACCTTGAATTCCTGATCTCCCTACCTCCACCTCCCAAGTGCATGTGTCACCAGAAGCTCGAAAGACATGTTTCTTTCTTATGAAAAGCAGAGAAATGAAAAGCGCGAGGTAGTTGGTCCCTTAAGAAAGAAACCTCCAAGGATCAAGGAGAACTTAGTTCATTGCTTTTACACTTGACGCCTAGTACACCGTCCAGACACACTGTCTAAAAGGTTGTCCTTAGCCACTGGTCCAGCTTCTTCCATAGCAATGTAAGTGAATGTCCTAGTCTGAACCTTATCCCATTTAGGTGCTACGATGATGGTTGAGCTACCTTCTGGTTTCTTGTTGTGACTCCCTGTGACCCCTGTTTTCTGAGGTCTCTGAGGAGCAATGGCTTGCCTTGCTCAGGCCTCTTCTCCACACAGCATCCTCCTTGTCCTCCATCTATGTGGTAAGAGCAAGTGTCCTTCCCTATTGCTGTGATAAAATAACCTGAAGAAAGCATATGAAGAGAGAAAGGATTGATTTTTTTTTTTTTGGTTTTTCGAGACAGGGTTTCTCTGTATAACAGCTCTGGCTGTCCTAGACTCACTTTGTAGACCAGGCTTGCCTCAAACTCACAGATATCCGCCTGCCTCTGCCTCCCAAGTGCTGGGATTAAAGGCGTGCGCCACCACCGCCCGGCTGAAAGGATTGATTTTTGACTCACAGTTTCAGAGTACAGCTGTCATGCTGGGAAGATCTTGGTGATGGGAACTTGAGGCAGTTGCTTCTGTTGCATCCAGTCAGGAAGCAGAGAGTAATTCATGTGGCCAGCTAGCTTTCTATTGAATGCAGTCAGGACCTCTTAACCTAAAAAAAAAGAAAATTGGATTTGTTGGGTGTAGTGGAGCACACCTTTAATCCCAGCACTTGGGAGGCAGAGGCAGGTGGATCTCTGTGAGTTCAAGGCCAGCCTGGTCTACAGAGTGAGTCCAGGACAGCCAGGAATATTACACAGAGAAACCCTGTCTTGAAAAATCTAATAAATAAATAAATTGTAATGCAGGCAGGACCCAATCCTACCTTTACAGTGGGTCTTCTCACTTCAATTAGCCTAATTAAAACAATCTCTTACAGGCTGACCTAATCAAGATGATCCCTCTCATGCAGTCCTAGAGTCATATTTCTTAGGAGATTCTATCAATTGTTGATAATCACCATTAACCATTACAATGTTAAGTATATGCTATTGACTGATCAGATCAACATTAGGGACAACAGTTTTTCAAATGGGCAAGAGGTTAGCATTGAGGTCTTTTTCTCCCAAAGCCTTAGGCTGGTTATCTGCTGTTGATATGTTTTCAGAGTACTTGTGGATTCTTCTGTCATGGCTCTCCATCTTTGCTAAAATTATCAACCATCAGTCACATTTCCTTAGCTACAGTGTAATATTCTAGGAGCAGGAACTTTGCATTGGGTCTTAGTAGCTAATACAGTTCTTTTGTTGTCACTCATTAAAGGAGAAATGACATCCTATATTGAGGCTAGGTAATTTCCTACTTGAATCTTCCTATTAATAAAAAAATTACAGACATTTCATTAAAAATTGTGTTACATTTATTTAATGATGTGTGTGTGTATGAGTGTGTGAGTGTGTATGTGTGTGTGAGCATGTGTGTGTGTGTGTGTGTGTGTGTGTGTGTGTGTGTGTGTGTGTGT
>CAJQZJ010033726.1:1703274-1721741 GCA_907164525.1 Lophiomys imhausi
GTGTGTGTGTGTGTGTGTGTGTGTGTGTGTGTGTGTGTGTGTGTGTGCTCATGTGCCATGGCACTCGTATGGAGGCCAGAGGACTCCCGTGGATGTTAGGTCTCTCCTGCTATCTACCATGTGAATTTTAGATATTGAACTCATGTCCTCAGGCTGAACTTTCTTGCTGGCCTGACATTCTTTTTTTATTGTCATAATTGTTTCATAAGACATTAGCTTAGATAGTTATTTTCAGTTCCTTTAATACATAGTTTGTACATATCAGGGGTGTGATCAGCAAGTTCACTGTATTCTGTACACTGTACCAGTAAGTGCATGGATTTAGACATGGTAAACAAAGTAAATGAACACCAGTTTCCACAGTATTTTATTACATGACATAGAAACAAGTGAAAAGGCCAGCAAGGAGACAGTTGGGCAGGGTTTTGTCCTCTGGCTGAAAGGGTGTGTATCTGATGGGTCTTTTCCTTGCCTCCGGTAAGCACTTTGATATGGGGAATAATACCCTCTTGCAAAGTGACTATTTTTCTTTCTTTTTAGACAGAGGCACCTCTGCTCATCCGTCCCTACCTTGCAGACATGACCCTCTCTGAAATCCATGCAGTGATGACTGGAGGGTTTGCTACCATTGCAGGCACTGTGTTGGGAGCCTTCATATCCTTTGGGGTGAGGTGCAGTCAATATAAATGCTCTTGATACACCCAAATTGAGCCCGACAGTGATGCTAACCCCCCATCTGGCTTTACAGATTGATGCCTCATCCTTGATTTCTGCCTCTGTGATGGCTGCCCCTTGTGCACTTGCCTTGTCCAAACTGGTATACCCAGAAGTAGAAGAGTCCAAGTTCAAGAGCAAAGAGGGAGTGAAACTGCCTCGTCGGTGAGTCAGGGATGGTTCGGGAGGTGATAAGGTGTGCTACCTAGAGAGGTCCTGCCGCGTAGTAGAGACTTCCAGTTTCCCCGAAGGAAGAATGCCATTCCATGTCCCCCTTAGCTATTCTGCTTCTAGCTACTTGTTTTCATTTTTTGTTTTGATTTAACCTTCCCACATGGCCTTAGCTCCTTATACAAATAGTCCATGTCCTTAGCATCAGATTTCATGGCAATAATAATGGCAATAATAGAGTAATCCCCAATCTTGTAATTACTAAGGACTCCAATCACCTTTCATAATGGCTGTGTACCCACTGCTTCCACTTTATGGTCAATGGAGCATCTCTTCTCCGAGGACCTGAGACTACTCTTAGCTTGTTCTTTCTCTGTGCCCAATAACCACAGGGATGAAAGGAATATCCTGGAAGCTGCGAGCAATGGAGCGGCAGATGCCATAGGCCTTGTTGCTAATGTTGCAGCCAACCTGATTGCCTTTTTGGCTGTGTTGGCCTTCGTCAATGCTACCCTCTCCTGGCTGGGGGAAATGGTGGATATACATGGACTCACTTTCCAGGTAAAGTCTCACATGTGTTGGGTATGTTTTCCAGATCCACAGTAAGCTAAGAGAAAGCCCAAGTAGGAGAAGAGGGAGGAGGAAGGAGAGGAGAGCTGTCTCCAGAGAGGCTCCTGGTATCTGACTTTTGTTGTCTGCTCTCCCTTTCCCCGGGATATTTCTCTTTCTCTCAGGTCATCTGCTCCTATGTCCTAAGACCCATGGTTTTCATGATGGGTGTAGAGTGGGCGGACTGCCCACTGGTGGCTGAGATAGTGGGAGTCAAATTATTCATAAATGAATTTGTGGCCTATCAACAACTGTCTCAATTCAAGAACAAACGTCTCTCTGGAGTAGAAGAGTGGATCAATGGCGAGAAACAGTGGATTTCTGTAAGTGGCAATCCAGAAAATTACAGAGTGAGAGGTTTGAGTCATGCATATCTGAGGGAAGGCACGATGTGCCACACAAATATTGCAGGCCCATAAATATTTCCCTGTGTCCCAGCCTCAAGACAAGAAGAACCTATGTCTCAGTACCCAACTTTCTGCGCCAGGTCTCTGTATTATTTCTCCCCTGAATTGTGACCAGACTTTGAGCTATGTGATAATTGTTGCTTCCTTACATTGGGACAGTCCAAGGGACACACCTTCTTTTGGATGTCTCGAAGTCCCTTTATTTACACATCCAAATTGCTGTGAATCGCCCTCTCTTGCCCCTCCCTTTGCATCTCTACATCATTTTCTCCTTATCTTTATCTTTAATAAGTGCTGGGTAAACTTTAATAAACAGTGCTGGGCAAGGAGTCTTATGGTCTCACCATATCATGATAGCTGTTGTAACTCAGGGGCCAGCTATATTATGAGCATCTTTTGTGTGTTCCTTGAACACTGTAAGAAAGACTTGGTGTGCCCTTGATCTTCTACCATGGTTGTGAGACAAACCAGGACTGAATTTATCTTCTTGTGTTTTTTCCCCCCTAGGTGAAAGCTGAAATTATTGCAACATTTTCACTCTGTGGATTTGCCAATCTTAGTTCCATAGGAATCACACTGGGAGGCTTGAGTGAGTTGTCAAATTCCCCCAGGTCCTCAATGCACCAGGAAGATCCTAGCTTTTGCTTACTGCAGAGCTGAGGCTAACTAGAGGAGCTAATATGAAGTGGACATCTTAGGCCACTTGTAACTCAGAGCTAATGCAGCCAGGCTGTCTAAGGGTTAAATCCTTTACAGCCAAAGCTTTATTTGTCTTTTCTTCTTTCTACCAAGGCACAAAAAGGTTTTATTTTATTTTCCTTATAAGGGTGAAGGTATTAGAACTATATTTCTATCTTGTCATTAAACTGCTAAAAGTACCTCCTGAAATTAAGCTGCTCAATGTTTTTTTTTTTTTTTACAAGAGTGATATTTGTACAGGAATTAAAAACAAAAACAAATGAAAGCAGGAGACAAAAAGGCAGATAAATAGAACAAGTGTGCATCATACCTTGTTGGGTTAAACGCTGAGCCAAGAGTCCTGGAGTACAGCAGACTTAGCATTTGAAGCAGAGGTATTCATATTACTGACTGTGGTTGGTGGATAGTTGCAAGAATACCGGGGAGGGAGGGAGTGGTCCTGGAGGGTGGGTGGTATCTGTCAGAATCCTGAGCACTTGGAAGAGTTAGAAATGAGTCTTAGAAGAAATAGAGTATGAAAAGAATATATTAGCAATGTGATTTATAGCAATCATATTCAGGGGCAGAATCATTAAATTTATGTCATTGATAGCTGATTAAACAGCTTGAAGGTGAAACAATTTCCTTTTGGTTTATCTTTTCCCTTCTGTTAAACACCCGTCCATATTGCTGTACTCCTGCCACTCCATGGCTGTGATTCTGGCTGGGACAAGATGGATGCTGCCCGCCTAGTGCTTTGGCTCAAAATAGTCCATCCAGTTCCAGTCCTGACTTAAGAGTGTGGATCTTAACTGGCAAACACCAGCCATTTGCACCGACTTGGAGCAGCTCAGAGTGCTGCTTGATTCAGATATATCTTGTCTTGAGTGGGTTACAGAACCACTGAAGTGAGAGGAAGATATACAATCCTTGACCCAGGAAAAGTCTGAGTGATCAAGACTAGTGTATGTACACACATTTTATAGAAGTTTTAGGAGCCTTAGGTGGTTGGTCATAAGGACAGTGTTCATCTGATGTGTTGTTTTCTACATTCTTCTAATGGGGACTCATAGGCCACTCCTCCTTGCTGTGTGGGGAGTACATCCAGTTGCTTTCTTTTGTTGCCTACAGCATCAATGATGCCCCAGCGGAAGAGTGACTTGTGCAAGCTTGTGGTCAGGGCTCTCTTCACAGGCGCCTGTGTTTCCTTCATCAGCGCCTGTATGGCAGGTAGGTGTGTAACTGTTGTCTCTGGCAGAGACCACAGGATGTCTCTCAGAATATTTGTTGAACTCACTATCCATCCCACAGACACCTAATCTACAGTGTCGCCAACTCCTAACCAAACAAGAAAGAACTTTGGGGACCATATGCTAAATCTTCCTCCTTCAAGTAGTGTCTATCTCCTTCATGCAGGAATCCTCTATGTTCCCAGGGGTGCTGAAACTGAGTGTGTCTCATTCCTAAACACAAATTTCACCAACAGAACCTATGAGGCCTACATGTGCTGCAGAGAGCTCTTCCAGAGGTAGGTGAACAGCAGGCTTCCTACTCCCTCTTCTTATGTCCTCTTACATGAAGGGAACTTCTGGATGTTGGGAGATGGGGATCTTGAGTACAGGCCCATAGAAGCTGTATGGAGTGTATGAGACACAACAAGATTGACAGCCTTAATCTGTACTATTTCCTCTTAGTAGGTATTGTTTTCAGTATTATACCTACTGTGTGTGGCATGTTCTTTTTATTTATGGTGATTGGGGGAAGGGAGGGAAGTGTGGTTTATTTGCTAAGCAGTTACTATATTTACTATAACACAAATATAGTTTATAGGTGATAATCTTACAATAGTCCTAAGTGGCTAAAACTCAGAGGATTTTTCCCCATATAGAAATGGAACAGACCAAGAGAAGACAGATTTAAATTTACAAGATAACCTCGAGTTCAGATAGTGTAAAGATGACCTTGCTTACTATATTCTAGAATATGAAAAGAACCTATCATTGAGCCAAAAGAACTAGTTTTGGGACACATAAAAGGAAGGATATGAGGAATTGAAATATTTGATGTTGTCAAAGCCACAAGTGCATGCTGGTAGAGGCCTGAAGGTGAGTGGGCAGAGCTCTAGGAAGCAAGGCTGAAACATTACAGAAAGGCCTTGTATGAAGGCCTCGAGAAGTTACAGTTTGACCTGAAGGATCCTAGACACTGGCGTGGTTAGGTGTGCTTTACAGGGCATTTGGATAACAAGCAGAGCAAACACAGTGCTGTACAGTCTTAGCAAGAGATAGATACTTGAGAGATACAGGAGCACTGGACCAAGGGGGACCGATAGGATTGGTCTGCAACTAGACAGGAGCAAGGCCCAGGGTGAGGAGGAGAAAGAACTGTTTTTTCTGTCTTGGGCTAGTGTGTCCATCACAATGAGCAACAGGACTAGTATTGGAAATAAGGGAAGTAAAGGGGAAAGGTGTGGCCTCCTCTGTTCTGGATATGTTAATTGGGGGGTACTTCTGTGAGCACCATATAAAGTCACTCATGAGTCAAGTGGAGTGTGGGGTTCAGGAGAGAAATCACAGCTGGAGCTGCTTAGGAGGTGACCTGCATGTCCGTGATGTGTGTGTAGTTATTCAGACGTTAGCTGCATGGAAGGCTGAGAAATGAAGTAAAAGTAAGCAAGTTGTAAATGTTGTGTATTGTTAGAGAGGGATTTATAAGCTGGATAGGACTTTAGTGTGCTGTGATTCTAATGTGTATGTTCTCAGTGGATTTTTCTAAAGGCATATTCTAAGAGTTGTTAGCAGCTAGGAACTGAAAGAAATGTCTTCAGAGGCTGGAGGAGATGGCTCAGCAGTTAGCATGCTGTTCTTGCTGAGGACCTGAGTTCTGTTTCCTCACACACATTGGGTGGCTTCCATCTGCAACTCCAGCTCCAGAAGGATCCTGTGCTTAAGTCCTCTGCAGCACCTGCATTCATATGCACATATGCAAACCTGCACATGGACATATGATTTGAAAAAGATCACAGCTGGTATACATACATATACATACACATACATACACATACATATACCAATACTTATACATACATGTCTATGTATGTGATGATAATAAAGTAAAGGAGGATATTAACTTGAAGTGGAGGGGAATATGGGAGGGTTGAGGAAGGGTGGATGGGAGGGGTTGTAAGGAGGAAAAGGAAGGGGAAACAGATATAACTCTATTTCAGTTTCAATAAAATGAAAATACAAATAATTAAAAAGAGAAACATCTTTGTCTAATTAAAATTTATACCATTGAAGTGTAAACAGATTTTCTTTCTCAAGAGGAAAGTGGCCCTAGGTTATCAGCTTGTTTTTTTTTTTTTGGTTTTTCGAGACAGGGTTTCTCTGTTTAACAGCTCTGGCTGTCCTGGACTCACTTTGTAGACCAGGCTGGCCTCGAACTTGCAAAGATCCGCCTGCCTCTGCCTCCCAAGTGCTGGGATTAAAGGCGTGCGCCACCACCGCCCGGCTTGTTTTTTTTTATTAAATGCAGTTCTAGATAATTTATAAGGCATACATTTTTTTCTCAACTGTCTGGGCATGATATTTCTAGCTGGACTGAAGTTAGGAGCTGGGCACAGGACAGACAATAGACGGGGTTCTGTACTGGCATCAAGTAAAGTGTGAGTACCAAAGTACATTTAATTGGATCTCATTTATTGGCTGTGGCCAACAGATCCACTCACAGGCTTGGGGTTTCCTTCTGAGCTACTTGGTAAAGAGTATTGCTGTCTTGTGTTGCTTTGTTTGTGTCTGACCCATGTGTATTTCTCTGGCTTTTTCATTTCAGTACTTTGTTGAATGGCACCAACATGCCTTCTTTCTCAGGCCCCTGGGCAGACAACGAGTTCAGCACCAGGAATCTTGCTAACTGTTGTGACCTCTATAACAGCACTGTGTGTGCATGAGGCTGGCTTCATTTCCTTGACAGTTCTTATAGAACGGATTTGTGTCGCCAAACTCATTTTCATGTACTTAAGCTTCCCATTCTACAAGGACTGAACCAAAAATCCACAAAGCCAAAGTTCTTGGCTCATTGGAGCCCTGTGTAAAAACAGCCCCCACCCTTTCACTGGTGTGCCACACACCAGCCAGGAAATTCCTCACAGGCCCTCCTGAGTCAAAGTACAACGGGGATGTCGCTAAGGGGGAAAATATCTGTGTGTCAAGATTCAATCCTCAGCCAGGCCCAGAGCGGAGAGAATGAAGAAATGAAAAGTAGGTGCTTGGTTTAACATCGGGGATGGTGGCACGCCCCTTTGTCTTACAACTGTAAGTCCACAGCTAAGAGGGTTGCTTCAAATTCAAGACAAACCTGGGTTGCAGAGTGAGATATTGTTTCAAAAACACCAAAAAGCAAAAGTATCTCATTAAAGTGATAGAGTATATGGGGTGTCCTTGGGAAGGGGTGGAGGGACTATAGTGAGGGACTTCTTTCTCAGGCCCTGTGAGAAATATAGCGAGGGACTATATTTCTAAAGTTAAATGTGAAATACAAGTGAATACTTAGTGAGAACATTTTTTGTATTGCTAAATATTTGTGTACTTGAAAACACCTAGCACCTTCCTACAGTAATAAAAACATGCTCCCTGTACATAGAGTGTTTTTGAAGAGACTTATTTTATTTTTTAATTATGTATATGTGTGTGTCTCTGTGTGGGTATGCACATGTGAGAGCAGGTGCCAGAGGAGCCTGGAGGTGTGGGGCCACCTGGAGCTGGAGTTACAGGTAAAGTTGTGAGACACCCAATGTGGGTGCTAGGAACTGAACTCGGGTCTGGCTGCAGAAACAGTGCACAACTTAACTATTGAACTATCTGTCAGCCCTCAGTGTATAAAATTGTAAGGAGTATCCAGTTTTTAAAGGCTCTTATGTTGTTTTGCAACCAAATGGATGGAACTAGAAAAGCTCATCCTCAGTGAGCTAACCCAGACCCAGAAAGATGCACATGGCATGTGTTCACTTACAACTGGATTTTGGTCATATAGTACAGGATAACTATCCTACAATCAACAGACCCAAAGGAACAGGAACATGATCTTTGTTATCTGTTAGTGGGACACTTTGCCCTAGTGGAACTGCTATGTAGGACCCCAGTGCAAGAGGGAGCTCTTAGCTCTTATGTGCCTGATGAACTGAGGGGGCTGATATGTAGGGGCAACCTACACCGGAGGAATAGGATAAGTGGGAGAGGGGGTAGAGAGTGGAAGGGTGGGACCAGGAGGGGGCTGTGATAGAGATGTAACTTGAATTAATAAATAAATGGTTAAATAAATTAAAAAAGACAGCTAATCTTTTGTTATATTTCTCTATGTGGGTTCTGGGGATTGAATTCAGTAGCTCAGCAAACACAAGCACTTTACCAACTGACCCATCTCTTTAGCCCAAGAGTAGCTTTAAAAATAATTAATTTTATTGTGTGTGTGTGTCTGTCTGTCTGTCCAAGTACGTAGGCTCTGTGAATGTGGAATCAGAAGACAAGTGTCAGGAGTAAGTTCTGTCCTGCCACCTTGTGGAATCGGAGATTGGTCTCAGGTCTTTAGCCTGTGTGCTGGCACCTCGACCCATCGGTCCATCTTGCCAACCCAAGACTATTTTTCTCATCATGTTCTTACACTGTCTTATGCTACCTAACCACGAACTTGATCACTCAGTCACCACACAGAACAACTGAGTTTCCTTAACAATCCATACCTTCCTGTTAAGTGACCCTCTCAAATGAAAGTAACTATAGCTTCATGAAAGGCTCATCGTCGAAGATGGAGTATCTTTACTCTGCCATTGTCACAGGCACACAGAAGTGGATAACGAATGTTTGTTCTCTTTCTACTGGCTTCATTTTCTTTCATAGCTCCTCTAGTTTAACGTTGCTAGAATCCAAATGTTTGTATGCCACCCCATTCATATATTGAAATCCTGTCCCCAAAGGTGTTAGTATTGGAGGTGAGAACTTAAAGTATGGTTAGGTCATGAGGGTGGAGCTCTTAAGAAAGGGATCCATGCCCTGATGAAAGAACCAGAGAACACTTTGCCCTTCTGTCTTTTGAGGAGTGATGGGCATGTCTACGGAAGCGGGTCCTTAAACACCAAATCTCTGCTGCTTTGATCTGGAATTTCCCAAGCTTCAGAAATGTGAGAAATAAACTTCTATTTTTTAAAAGCCACTTGATCTGAAGTATTTTGATGAAGGTGAGCACTTTTTGCATACTTCTACCATAGAGGCATGCCATGCCATGCGTATATACAACTCTTCTCCTAGCTAGACTGAGAAGAGCAGGATTAGAAGATGGGTTAGGTCAGGATGGAATTTGCTGAGGGGCACAGAAAGGAAGTCCCATACTATGGTTAAGGTTCAAGTCTAAACTCAGAATTGATGGAGCCATATACACTCTTAAATAGTGAAGGTGATCCAGGAACAGGGGGAGCTAGGCCATCAAATGGCTCCAGTGCAAATACTAGTCATTTGGAATGACCCATCCCAGCAGATGAGAGCTTGATCACCAAAGGTGAAAATAAGGAAACATTTGAGAAAGAAACAGATATGTGCAGGATTACACAAAGTACAATTTGTTAGAGAGATACCTATGGACAGACACAGGCACTGACTGACAGTAAGACAGGAGGGTTTATTCAAGCCCAAACAGAAGGAAGAGTTTAAGTGAGACGAAGGCAGACAACGGCTAATAAGAATGCACCTGTCCTTCCTCAGAGACTGTTCATGTGTCTTGTGTCAATCAAGAAACAGTCTAGGGGTCAGCAACATGGCTCCATGAGTTAAAGTACTTGCCTTAAAGGCCTGATGATGAGAGATCAATTTCCAGAACCCACGGGAAACTGAAGGACAGAAATGACCCCATCAAGTTGTCTCTCTTACACACACCATGAATGTGATAATAAAACTCTAAAGTCTTGGCATCATGGCCGCCATAACATGCTCAGCCTTTTTAACTTCGTCTCATCGAGTTTGGAGGGTATGCCAGGTCTTCTTCTGGCAGGAAAAATGGCAGTTCCAGCCAAGATGGCTGAGTGAAGCTGAAGCTCTGCAGGAAGATGCTCACATAGATTTTTTTTTTTAAGCAACAGGAGAATGAGCATTATGAGATCTGCTGACAGCCATTTTCCCCACAGCTTACATTTTCACTAGAACAAACAACTTTGATCAGTTTCCAGAAAAGCAAAAGTTACATTTTATTTTTCCAAGGCTCAAAATTCTCTTTGACTCTGTCTCAAGGTTAGCATCTGTTGTATTCCTCGCTAGGTTACCCTTGACTCTAAGAATCTTTCCCATGTATTTGAAGCAAGAAGCAAAGCAGAATACTGAAGTAATTTTTAACGAGCACAGAGAATGGGGATTTTTGCTGAAATCATTTTTCCTCTTGTCAAGAGCTGTTGCTCCCTCATGAGAGGTAAACATTGTGTCTGTGGAACCAAGTACCTCATAAAAAACAATTGGCAAAGATAGCTGCTTCCTTTCCATGGCAACATGACTCGGATTTGAATTATTCATCGAATGACGGATATTTCCTTATGGCTAAGCAAACTCAAAGGATAATGCAGCAAATTCCCCCAAAGGAAATATCATTATGTTATATTTTACATTTGAGAGTTTCTTTCTGCATGGTTTCAGAAGCAAATCTATGAACTCTGTCATTGGGCAAACTATCCTCCAGCTACAGGGCTGTCATTTATAAAACAAAACTAATATCAAATTATTTCCATCGTGGCTTTCACAGACAAGTCAAATATTTAAAAGGTTTGAAGATGGATAGGCACTGTAAGGTACCATCAGCAGCCCCTTGCTGCTGCCTAGCTGTGTGCAGCCACCAGGGGGTCACCGTCATGTGGATTTGCTGAAACCACTAGCTGTGTGGCTGGCCCATGCTGGTCACAATGGCTTACAGCATTGCCAAACCACCCAGACCTCGTTGGCTGTGTATCTCACTGTCGTTTGGGTACAATGGTGCGTCACCAAAGCTTAGACAGGGTGAGAGGTGCTCCGGCCAGTCATATTATACACACAACAGTCATTATCAGCCAATAAAGCACTGTCACAAAAAAAGTGAATTCTTTTGTGCATTACTTTCTGGTTATTTTTGGGTGGGAGGGATCCTAGGCTAAAAACCTGTGGATGCCAAAAGTGGTATTTGAGAACAGACCCTCAAAGTAGGATTTTGGGGTTCAATAGCCCACCCATACTTGTCTGAAGGCATCAACTGTTTCTGTTGGTGGAGATGGAGTTAAGTCCAGACCACACCTTGATCACTGCAGGTCGAAGATGAAGGATTGGGAAGATGGGGCTTGGGCCTACAGGGAATTCTGGGCTTGCTTGGCACAGGGACGGTGGTGATGATAAGAAGTGGAGAACAGACGGGAAGCTTTTGAGCAGCATCTTCACACTTCGCAAAAAGAAAATGGCACAAACACCCGAGAGCTTCTGCACCTGAGGCACTTACCTCTCGGTCTTGAAACAGCCAGCTGCACAGGACATAAAAGGCAAGCTTTTAGTGATTCTCTCTTTATTCTCTTCCAGGAAGAAAATGTGTACAACTTCAAAACCTGGACAAGAAATACTCAGATATGTCAGCCTTAGAGTCTTAAGATCCCAAAATTGTCTTAGAATCTTCTTGGCCAGGAGAAGCAGTTTTGTTTGTTTGTTTTTAAGTCTTGACAAAGGAGAGTGAGCTCCTCTTGACTGTGGAACACCCAGGAACTGAGTGAAATAGATTAACTGTGAGATAACTTGATCTCAGCAGGATTTGCCTCTGGTGTGATAGCCAGTGTCGGAGCTCAGCATAGCCAAGAAGGAAAGCAGTTTCTGCTGTAGAAAGAATTAGCCTACACTGCATGGGACTCTCAAGACCTGAGGAATGTGTGGGAATCAGGATAAGGTGAGGATAGGTCTCAAAAATGTGAAGACTGCGGAGAAGGATGGTGCATTAATCAAGATTTTCTGTGGAATAGGATTCTTTGAGGTGGAGGCATCTATCTGCACGCGAAGTTTTATTCAATGTTCTGGCAAGTACGCTCACACGAACACACCCTGGAACATCAAACCAAAGCTTCATTAGTTTGCTGTGATGGTTCCCTGAAACTGGACAGGAGGTAGAAATATCAGAACTATTATGCTGAGGGGGAAATCATAAGTGAGAAATTTAAATAGAAAAAATGATAACATTGAAGCAAATTCTCTGTGTAAGACTTGGCAAGCTGTGCACTTCAGTAGAATGTTAGAAGCTTCCTCTTAGTAAGGAATAAAATACACACTGTGGAAGGGTCTGGCATCAGGGTCTTTTGTAAGTCGGTACTGATAGTGGAGGATGGTGCTATAAAACCAGGATCCTTAACATGAAGGAGGTGATGGGATTCCAGTGCATCAGAGGCCAGGAAAAGCACTTGACTAGCCAAGAGAGTACACGGAGTCACTGCAGTGCCAACAGAGCCTGAGCCACAGCAGAGTTTTGACCTGCAAGGAAGGGTGCAACTATCAGTAGATTATGATACCTCTTTAAAAGATTCTTTATACGTGTGTGTGTGTGTGTGTGTGCGTGCGTGTGTGTTTGTGTGTGCATGTGTGTGTGTGAGTGTACGTGTGCCTGCTATGGCACAGGGAACATGTGAAGGCCTGAACTGTAACAGACATACAGATAATATGCCTTAATAAGCCATATCTCAGAAAGTCAGTGAAGTTCAGATTCATACATTTTTAAAGAGAAACTATTAGTCTTTATCTTAAAAAACAGGAAAAGAAAGCTTTATCAAGTGTTTTATTCAACAGTCAGTGCTGTGTAACATTGCTTAAGGGGTGGGGGCTTTGGACATAAATAAAACACAATCACTGGTTTCAGAAATCATGGGCTATGTAATTGATTTACTCTTGAATAACAAACAAATGGACAGACATCTCAACCCTAAACTCTGCTAGTCTCAACATCTTGTTACAAGACAGATAATAAATAATATGACAGCACTATGGTACTGATAATTAATTAGTCACCTAAGGATATAATTATCTTTCATTAAGTTTTCTATAAGATTTAGAGGGCAGAGAGTACATAAAGATAAATTCTGCCTGGGCCTGGAGAGGTAGCTCAGTGGCTAAGAGTGATTGCTCCTACAGGGGAGCCAAGCTCAGTACTCTGTACCCACACTGATGGGCTCATACCAGCCTGGCTTGCAACTATAGCGTCAAGACACCAGATGCCCTCTTCTGACCCCCATGGATACCTGTACACATGTACACATACAATCACACGTACATGTAAATAAAAGGTTAAAAAATAAGTCTTTAACAAATAAAGATAATCCCTGATCAACATAAAAAAATAACTCGAGCATTTACTTTTGCAAAGTCATTTCATTCTGAGGATTCAGTATCTGGGAGGAGATCACCCTTTAAATGTGGTACCTGTGCAAATATCACGTGTGAGGAAGTGTGAATTTATGTGTCGTTATTTAAACATTTAAGCACTCCAAATAGTTGACAGGTTTCAAAGGACTAGGTTCTTTCAGGAGGCCCACCATGTTTTAAAGGAACATGCATTTTCTTACACTAGGGGGCACATTCCTCCACGTGAGCTGATACTGCAGACCGGGCTTTAAGGCATTTCATTAACAGAAATGTGGTGTTTCAAAAAGCAGCTCCCCTTCCTCCCATGGGGCCTGTGCTTGGCAGCTATTCCTGCTGTGAACTCAAAACTCAAACACACTCAGCCTTGGGGAAGATGAGGGTTCTCTGAAGATAGAGAAGGAGGCAGCAGAATAGATGAAACTCATTAGGGTCAGGCATGGAGGATGGCGATGGGTACAGAATTGGAGCTGAGTAGCCAACTTGACCCTGGATCTCTCTCTTTCTCTCTGTGTGTCTCTCTCTGTCTCTCTCTCTCTCTGTCTCTTTCTCTTCTGTCTCTCTCTCTCTCTGTCTCTGTCTATCTCTGTCTCTGTCTCTCTCTCTCTCTCTCATCTATCTGTTCTTGAGACTGGTTCTCATTATGTAGCCTTGGCAGGCCTGGAACTCAATACATAGACCAGGCTGGCCTGAAACTCATAGAGATCTGCTTGCCTTTGTCTCCAGGGTGCTGGGATTAGAGGTGTGCACTACAACCAGCTCCTGAGACTTTTAAAAAGTTTTTCTCTGGGTGTGGTGGCACTCGGGAGGCAGAGGCAGGCAGACCTCTGTGAGTCTGAGGCCAGTCTGGTCTATAGAGTTCCAGGACAGCCA
The DNA here is from genome assembly GCA_907164525.1 of Lophiomys imhausi. Taxonomy (NCBI): domain Eukaryota; kingdom Metazoa; phylum Chordata; class Mammalia; order Rodentia; family Muridae; genus Lophiomys; species Lophiomys imhausi. Next base: position 1,717,115 of record CAJQZJ010033726.1, read on the forward strand.
GTGTTGTTACACAAAGAAACTTTGTCTCAAAAAAACAACCAAAAAATACAATACGTGCAATACATCCCGACAGCAGCTGCCCCTCATTCCACTCCTCCTAGTTCCTCTTTACCACCCCTCTCCCCAAGATCCAGCCCCTCTTCCCTTGTCTCCACCTAGAAAAAAAAATAGGCCTCCCAGGAATGACTATCAACTGAACACGGCACAATAAGGTACTATTAGACCAGGCACACATCCTCACATCTAGGTTGGCCGAGGCAACCCAGTGGGAGGAAAAGAGTCCCAAAAGCAGGCAAAAGAGTCCAGAGACAACACAGCTCCTACTGTGAGGGGCCCCACAAGAACCTGGAGCCAACAACCATAACATGTATGCAGAGGTCCTACCTAGCTCAGACCCAGGCAGGCTCTATGATTGATTGCTGCTTTGGTCTCTGAGAGTCCCCATGAGCCCCACCTAGTTGCAGTTCCTGAGACTTTAAATCTTCGACTTTACCACTTACTTAGGAGGTAACATCTTCCTTCATCAAGTGGGATGGCTGTAAGGCTGTTAATATGCAGAGCTGAGTGGAGTGGTCCCTGCTTGTAACTTTGGTTCTTGAGGGACTGAAGCAGAAAGATCACGAGTCCAAGCCCACCCTGAGCTACATAGCAGGACTCTATCTCATAATAAATAAATCTTTAAAAAAAATGTTTAGCACCTCATCAAAAACACCAAAGAAAATGTAGCTGCTATTCTAATCATTCACTAAAATTCACTAAAAAAAGAATCATCTCAAAATTAATTTTATTAATTTTTTTCACAGCAATTTGTCCTGTAGCCATCTCTTTATGTTGATGGCTGTCATCCTTTCAGCTAGCCAGTCCAAAAACCTGTCATTACAGTCTTCCTGGGGTGTTTTGTTTCTTTGTTTGTTTGCTTGCTTTTTCTTTTTTTCTTTTTTCTTTTTGTTTTTTTTTTTTACAGTCACACTTAACTAGCAACTAGAACCTATCCCTTTTCTCTCCTTCTGTCAATACTTCAGTCTTATATTTCAGAATCTCCCCCCTGGACAACTGTCATCGGCTTCTAGTTGGTCTCAAATCTCACTTTATACTAATGCCACTCCTTTTTGCCCAATACCCTCCATGGGTCCATATCAATGGTGGAGAAAATTCCTTACCGTGTATTAAATCTCTGCACAATCTGGTCCTATGGATACCAGATTTAGCAAATTGAAAGTGCAGCATGCTCAGTTAGCTTTGAATTTTAGTTAAGCCTAAAAAAGTCAGTGTAAGTAGCTGTGTGCAATATTTGGCACACATTTCAACTGATAAATTAGTCACTGTTTATGTGAAATTTGAATTTATCTGATTGTCTTATTTCTCTTCTGGCAAACCCCATGTGGCCTTTACCCGCTTAGTACAATGACTCACCACACTCTTGAGTTCTCAGAGACACAGAGTCTGTTCTGGGTCTCATGTTGCTCTCTGCTCCCTTGCCCTGAATTGACTAAGGAGGAAAAGCACAGCCTTTGGAATCAGTCCCAGGAGATAAAACACGCTCTCCTGGCCTCTGCAGGCACCAGGCACTCATGTGTTGCACAAATAAACATTCAGGCAAAGCACTTACACACACACATTTTAAAAAAGTTTTTAAAGCTAAAGAAATAAATGAGGAGGAGGTAAAATTATTTACAGCTAAGGAACACTAAAAAAAAAAAATGTAGCAGGAATGGTGGAAATAGAAAATGAGCATTTGCTGGTCTTTAAAGCAATGATTTATCCAGGTGAGACTTGTCAGTAAAGGGTTTCATTGTCCTTGGATGTTTGAGCATGTTGAAGCACATTCCCACTGGATACCAATAAATTATAAAGACAATGATGAACTTGTGGTTGACAAAACCTTATACCACCAGACAGTTACAGTCCACTTCCTTACTGGTGGGATAGAGCCACATCGTGTGTCTGTCTCAACACAGAACTGCACACAGTAGCATCGCTGAGGGTTTCTTGTCAGGAAAGCACAGCCCGAGTCTGGTGAGGAAGCTATGGTGGATGATGTGTGTACTCACTATCAGCATCTGCACAGACAGGAAGATGGCTCCGCCCGGAGGCTCACCCAACCTTGGAGAGGTGGGACTGGGCACTCTGCCGTTTTCCCGTGAGTCTCAGGCTAGGGCCCTTGACATGGCTAGCTCATGTCAATCACACACAGCCACCCAGGCCTTGACAAACCTGGGGCTTCTTTCTTTATTCCCCACAGGGCAGAATGGTAAAAAGCAGAACAGCATGATAGTATGAGACACTCAATGTCGCCCAAGCAAGAGTGAGTGTGTGTATCTGTGTGGGGTGATGATTTACAGCCCCGGTCCTTCTGGATAATTTTTGGGGTTGTATTGAAGAGTTGATGGGAAATGTTAAGGTGTTTAGGTTTCACACACACACACACACACACACACACACACGGTTTTTTGAGACAGGGTTTCTCTGTGTAGCCTTGGCTGTCTTGAAACTAGTTGTAGACTAAGCTGGTCTTGAACTCACAGAGATCCACTTGCTTCTGCTTCCGGAGTGTTGGGATTAAAGGTGTGTATCACTAAGCCCAGCTTTTCTGTAACTTTGAAATGTTGCACTGCTATCAGATTTTCCTTTTGGAAAGCTACAGATTGGCAAATTTGAAGAGGTTGAGGCTAGAAGCTGCAGTTTCTAGAAGCAGCTGCTGTTATAGGAGAGAAATAGTGAGGGCAGGTATGTTGAAGCAAGGGGCATCTCTATTGCAACTTCCTTGACTCAGCTAACATTCCCTGACCTTAACTCCCTGAGCAGTTTGCACTGATTTATCTGCAACTCCTGCCTGAGTCTGATGGATTGCCCTCTCTTGACTACTTTTGGTCAGGTTTATGGTGAGAAGGAACAGAAAGACATGAGAAATGTGAAGTTTAGCCAGGAAAGACATTCGAATGCCATTAAAGACAAAGGAGTTACAGTAGTTGAAGTCATGAATTCCTTTAAGAAGCCTTACACTTTGCCCTGGTACGACACGAAAGGTGTGCTGAGGGCAAGGGCTACCCAGCCAAATGTAAATATAAATATCTTTATATTTAGGGTATAAAAATGAAAATCCACTTGAGAAAGAACACTTAAGCAAAGAGTACCCCTGCAAGGAATTCCTAATTCAAGACAGTTTCCTAGGGAAGTGTGTCCCTGGGCTCAGCTGCCCAGGTACACAGGTCACTACAGCTGGGGTGAGAGAGGCCAGGGTAGGTCTTGTGATGGCTGTAAAACTTGCTGCTACTGTTCACATGGTACTGGTTTTTCAGGCGTGCAAGGTACAAGAGTCATGGCTTTGTGGAGGTCTGTACCAAGGTTTCAAGACTGCCCAAGTCACTTGGACCTCAGATGATGTCACCAGCATCCTGGATGATGGACATGGAACTTCAGGGCTTGGCATTTTCCCTGCTAGGTTTCAGTCTTTGGTCTAGTGTTTTTCTGCTATTTCTCCATGCCTTCTGTTGGAAACAGGAATGCTTATTCTGTGCCATTTAATGTTGGAATTATGTAATTTGGTTTCTGACTTCACAGGTACCCATAGTTAAGAGATCCCCTAGAGTTTTAGAAGAGACTTTGGACTTTTCAACAATGTTAGAACTTTAAGAACATAAAGACTTTGAAACTGGACTTGAATGCATTTTGCATCATGAGACGGCTGTGAGCCTATGGAGGCCAGGGTTAGGATGTTATGGTTTGAGTGTGAAGTGCCTCCCATTGGCTCATTTTCAATAAGCACTTAGTTTCTAGCCGAGGGTGTTATTTCAGAAGGCTGTGGAGCCTCTTGGACATGGGGCTTAGATGGCCACAGGAGAGGGTCAAATCCGGCTCGTTCCAGCCTGGGCTCTCTGCTTCCTGGTCAAGCATTTAGCTGTGCGGAAGTTGCCTTCCCTCCCACAGCCAGACAGGGCTGTCCCTGCTCCATGACCGCTCCCATGCCTCTCTCAGCACAAGACTGATGAAAAGAAACGGATCTTCCCCTTCTGCCAGGTGTCTTCTCCCACCACTAAGAAAAATATTCCTTATAAAAAAAAGACCAAGGTCATGAAAGTTAACGAAAAATGGGAGATACTGTCACAGATTAGAAGATACTAAGCAGAATTGATAACCAGGTGTAATGTGTAAACTTGTAGAATAGAAAACTAATGAAGGTGGAAAACATCACTAGTGTTCAAATAAGTCCTGTGCTTTAGATAATAGCGTTATATTAAGGTTGATCTCTTAGTCTTGATGATGATACTTTAGTTATGTAAGATGCTAGCATTAGACAAAACTATGAGAGAATGATAAATTGTTTCTGTAACTTTCCTTTAAGCTTGACATTAGTTTAAAATAAATTGGCTTTTGATTGTATGAGACAAGGTCTTCTATGTACCCCATACTGGCCTCAAACACAAGATCGTCCTGCCTCAGGCTCCAGAGTAATGGGGTTATATATGTATGTACCATCATATCTGGCTTCAAAGATCAATCTTAGAGCCACAAAAAGTAGCAATTAATGTTATGTGCTTCACTGTAGGTTGTAGGAAGTACAGCACTGCCTAGGAAGATTCGTGTGTGTGTGTGTGTGTGTGTGTGTGTGTGTGTGTGTGTGTGTGTG
>CAJQZJ010033726.1:1722141-1735227 GCA_907164525.1 Lophiomys imhausi
CCTGCAGGGCTGGCAGGTGGAAAATTGCAGGCTGCTGTTCTGGGAAGCAGCTCTCTCAGATACTGAAAGAATTCACAGATGTTGCTGGGTGGAGTGCTGCTGAAACTTCACAGTAGGCAGCACCACCTAGCGTGCTGAAAGAAATGGGGGAGGGAGGCAGGGGACCTTCAAGTTTACTTATTAAGAGTTCATCCTTTCCATGAAGCGTCTCCTAGACTGAGTCTTCCTTTATTTCCTCCCTGAGATTCCCAAAATGTAACACCTCCATTATCATATTCACTCTTTCCTTGCTTAACAGGACTAGAAGGTATCCTAGTTGAATGCGGTTAAATGAGGGTGTTCATTGTCTCTGCTGCCTGTCCCAAACCCTCTAAAATGACAAATATGTTCAAAATGCATAAGCCCACAAGGACAAAGACATTGGATAAAATGACAACAGTGACCACATTTTGGAAGCCACAAAACAGATGCAGGAATGGAAACTAACTTAAAGGAGTGCTAACCACTAAATTATCAGTGAGGGAAGCTCAGAGCAAGACCGTTCCCCAGACCTTGGAGACGTGTAAGTGATGGAGGCACTAGGAGTCTCTGAATGGAGAAAAGTGTCTGAGACAAAAATACAAGGCACAGCTGAGGGCAGGGTTGCTGTGTCCACAGTGGGAATTCTGTGATAGTCAACATGAAAGGATGTCTTCCCTCCTTTCTCCAACTCTGTTGGGAGTGCTGGCAGCCAGGCTCACCTCTTCAGACCACACATGGCTGAAACATTCCCCACTGGATAACTTATCAGCCTGAAGCAGGAGAACCCTCCCAGCTGAACAAGTTCATCAGACCCCCACCAGCCCAACCTCATACCCTGGGTCATCCCTGCTGCAGGTCTCAGCGTTCTTTTCACAATTTTATTTAATGGTAGAAAGACTACTCAAGGTGAAATGTATCCACACAAAGCTCTAAATTTTTTTATTGTAAGACAGTTTCACATGTAAACATAATGAATGTTGGTCATTTACACCCCCTATTCCCTTCTCTCATCATCTGCCTTCCTCTTGTACTGGAACTTTTCTTCTCAGTAAGTCTCCATCTTACTTTCATGCCTTTCTGTGAGTGACTCACTAAGTTCTGTTGGTTTATTATTGCCTGAGTAGGAGTGGGAGGTTATTTACTGGGACGAGGGCAACTTACCAGTGGTGAAACCACAGAGTAGTTTGACATGCCTCCCCCAAGAACGGTTAACTGCTAATAGTCTATGGGGGGTGGGGGGCCATGAAGCCCCCTTCCCCTTGAGGAAATGCTGAGGCTCTGATCTTGGGCAGATAACCACGGCTGCAGGGAGGTCAGGAGTGCAATGGCCATGTCATGTTATTCCATTGAGGGCCAAGAACTTCATCATCACTTATATTAGGAACTGTGGCTAGCTATGTCTGCATTAACTGCCATCCACTGCACTAAGAAACCTCACCGAAGAAGGCTGGGCGTGACACTAATGCATATGTATAGGCATGCGTATTTAGAAGGCTCTCTGACAGCATAACCATTTAGTAAAAACAATGGTAGCAGCATTATCTCCTCAGCCACAGGATCTTCACCAGTTTTATATAACCAGAAATGAGTTCTTTTCTGTGGAGCAGATCTCAAATTCAATCAGAAAGTGATTGGTTACTCCCATAACAACCATGCCACTATTAACACTTAGAAGGCACATCTTGCCTGAAGTTTATTCATTATTATGGTTTAAGGATTCACAGGTGGGTAAGACCTGATCACTTGTGTCCACTAACAGCCAATGCATTTTTGGGCAATGGGCAAGGAGACCTCCTCTAAGCTTTGAAACTGTCTATACCCCCAGTTTACAGCTTATATTTACAATAGTTTATTTTGACATTTCACCACTAAGACACCTGAACACCTTTTGCACAGGAGTGATGTAAAAAAAATTCTTTATTCCAGGAATTATTTCAACTTAAAACACTCCATTAAATTGAACACTGAACTGTTCAGTTAATCAAGCACCAGTTACTCCCACGATGGAACCCTTGGTCTCAAGACCCTTGCTTGCTGTGACCACCATCCCTAGACATCAATCACTCTTACCCAATCCTGATCAAGTCTGAGTATGTCAAACTAGATTTTAAAACTTCATAAACACCTCAACTTTCCCCCCTTCCTCTGAGAGACTACCAAGACAGGTAAATTTAGAAAATGTAGCTTTGTTTATTCAGTAAGCTGTTTAGGTAATTTTCTGATGGCATCAAAAATTGCTACTATTCAAAAAACAAAAACAAAAAAAAAAACCCAAAAAACAAAACAGTCTTGGAAGGGTAAGAGGAAGAAAAGTTATGAAAGGATCTTTGATAAAAATTCCAGCAAGAACAAAATGATGAGAGAAAAAAAAATCAAAGAACTCAAGAAAAATTATCAGTAATTAAGGCCTGATTCATTAAGGAAGATCCATCCAAGAATGCAATCATAAAATTTCAGAAACTTTGAGACCTGATAGGCAGAAGGGAAGGTTGATTTTCTGTAGAGAGACTGTTGGGCACCAGGTGGCAGGAGTGCATCAAAAGGGACAATTAAAACAGGCGCTTTAATTGAGGTTACTCTATCTAACTCATCAGAGAGAGGATGGCTTAGCCAGGCCCAAACTAGTCCAGCTCTAGCGACTATGAGGGCAGGAGTGGGTGGATGGGGTTTTAAAGGACGAATTCTAAAATGTATTTGTTGTGGTGGATATAAAGTTTCTGTCATGCAGGCATTCTACAAACATTCATCCCTAATTAAAAAAAAAAAAGATTTATTTATGTGTATGAGTGTTTTGCCTGAATGTATGTAAGTGGACCATGTGAGTGTCTGGTGTCCTCAGAGGCAAGAAGGAATCCCTTCTTGGATCCCCTAAAACTGGAGTTACAGATGGTGGTGAGTCACCGTGAGGGTGCTGGGAATTGCACCTCAGTCCTCGCAAGAGCAGCAAATGCTCGTAATTGCTGAGCCAGCTCTCCAGCCTCTGGCGGAATTTCTTCTGTTTCTATTCATTTTTTTTATTTTAATAATGTTTTTACTAATTCTTTGAGAGTTTCATACTCTGTGTGTTTTTAAGTTTTTTATTTTATATTTTGAGATGATTACATCATTTTCACCTTTCCTATCCCCCTTCAAAACCTCCCATATGTACCTCTCCTTGTTCTTTTTCAAATTCGTGGTCTCGGTTTTATATTATATAATCCTTTTTATGTTATATAATCTCATTTTTACATATATGAGAATATATGTATAAGAATTGTATATTTACATATATAGGGATAGATATGTATATATATTCTTAAATACGTAAACACAACTTGCTTAGTCTGTCTAATGCTACTTGTATGTTTGTTTTCAGGGCTCCTCATTTGGTATTGGACAGCAAACTCTTCTTTGGTTGCTGTGCTCTTCCCTGGGGAAGACTATTTCTCCCACTCTCAGCATTCCTCAGTTGCCTGTAGTTAGTTCTTTGTGTAGATTGAGGGCCCCTGGGCTCCCCCTACCTCTTCACTTACTGCCTTGGCTGAGATGACTTGGAGGTGAGGCTCTGGAACGGCCAGAGACCTAAAAGTAGTCTCTGTTGTTATGGGCTTTTCTAGAGAATGATGTCTAAGTTCCATGATGAGGCTTCCTGAGAGTCAGTGTTCCACGAGATTCAGGCAGAAGCAGTATTGGCAACACGATCTGGTCTCAAATGTCACATTGTGTCACCTCTATATTCTGTCGCAGAGATCAGTGAGCTATAGTCAGAAGTTAAATCCTGCCTGCCACGTTCCCTCTACCCTCTGAGCAGCTCCCACACCATTGGGAACTAATCTCTCCCCTGGCATTGTTTTGCCAGCGTGTCCTGTTTTTCTTCTGTGTCTTCATAGTCTCTGCTTGCTCAGATTTTTGCTTTCGGTTTCTCACTAACTGGTGTTTTGAGGAAGAGGTCTCTAGGACCTTCCAAAGCCAAAATAGATGAATTTAGATTCTGAGTTTCATTTTGTAAACCTAAAAACCTAGCTGTTGTGGATATCCAATAAGTTTTTAGTGTGAAACAGTTCTTTATTTCAGCAATCAACAAGACAAGCACAAATTTGAAAGTTTATAAGCAAACATTGTTTCATATTTCAAGTTTGAAGGAATAGCTCCTGCAATTAATTTATGCAACTCCCTGACCTTCCTCATGTAGAAACACAGAAATGCCTGTTGTTTTTGCTAAGAGTATATACATTTCCAGTTTCCTCCAAATGCCCACTATCAGCTTTCTGTGTCCCTTCAGTGAATACTAAAAGAAAGGCAGTTCTATCTTCCAGGGACGGTGTCTTAGAAGTTAATGAAAGTAACAAGTAGGCTACTGTCAGGCTTTTTACCTAGTTTATTTTCCTTTAGAGAAAAAAAGAACTTAATTTTACCCTGAGTATTTGACCCAAACCCTAAAGACTGCTGATGTCCAGAGCATCTTTGAGAGCACTCTACACAGCCATTTCCACTTTAATCACTGGATTGGATCATTCCCTTTGATCTGAAACTCCTCAACTCTGACATTATCAATTGCCTCAGTTTCTTGAAGGATTTTGAACTTTGGGAAAGTCTTGGTTCCTGCTGAAGCTGAATTTTCAGTGGCTCGATTCACGTAAAGAAGTGTATCTTCTAAAGAATGCTCCATATCTCCTGGCTATGGGCCCGTGATGTAGGTGAGAAATAACTGACAATATTGAATGTCACATCCAGGCCTGTATCTCCTGACCTCTGATACAGCTGGGAGGGACAGCTCCTGGTTCACCCCACAGAACTGTCAGTGTGTGTGGCAAGGAAAGCCCCATTAGAGGAAAATCTTTTGGGTTCAAGGCACGCATGATGATTCTTTGTCACCAGGATTGATTGCAAGGTGTCAGTCACTTCTTACAGTTGACCGGAGTAATCTGAAGCCATATCTTTATAGTCTGTTCCAAATGTCTCCACTAGAAACCATAAAGTGGGCCCAGGTCCTCTTTCTATCGTGTGGAAAACCCCCAAGCTGTCTAAAAAGCCATTGACATGCCAAAATTTTCACTCTTTTGGCGGCCGGTTCTTTAGCAATTGTGGATCCCTTGAAGATTACAGCAATGCCTCCAAAATAGAGTACTTCTAGAAAACTCGATTGGTTGGGAGCATTGGAAATTCACCTCTCAGGCTGTAATGCCCTTTCAGGGTATGCGTGCCCACACATCCTCCTTCCTAAAACCACAGAGCAGACTATGTTCCACCTGTTCTAGGTACTACAGCTCCCCACTTGGCAGGGACTCTGTGCCTTGCTGCTGAGTGACAGGCACCCCAATAATGTTTTTTTTAAAGATATTGTCAAAAGATGCAGTTTGGTGTCAGAGAAGGTCCCTGGAGGGCTTAGAGAGATGGCTTAGAGGTTAAGAGCACTGACTGCTCTTCCAGAGGACCTGGGTTCAATTCCCAGCACCCACATGGCAGCTCAAAATTGTTTATAAGTCCAGTTTCAGGGGACCTGAGATGGTCCCTAGGATGTCGGAAAAGAAATAAGTCACCGAAATCAAGAGGATGTCCAACTTGGCAAATGATATCTCAGAAGATAGACATTATTCTAGTCACTCTCGATTTTGGAGAATATGGACTAACATCTATGTCTTAGGGTTTCTATTGCTGTGACAGAGCACCATAACCAAAACCAACTTAAGGAAGAAACCTCACAGATCATATGAGTCCATTACTGAGGGAAGCTAGGGCAGGAACTCAAGCAGGTCCAGAACCTGGAGGCAGGAACTGAAGCAGAGGCAATGGAGGAGTGCTTGCTTAGCCTGCTTTCTTATGGTAGCCAGGACCATCAGCCCAGGAGTGGTACTGCCTACACGGAACTTTGCCCTCCTCCATTGATCATAAATCATGAAAATGCATAAGTTTGGGCAAAGGCAAGAGCACCAGGTACCAATTCAATAACACAGCTGCAGTCAGTGTCTTACACCTGTGCATGGAGTCAGATGTCTAACATGGCTTTGACCCAACCCCAACTTGACCCTCCAGAGTATCAGCTATGGGACTTGTGCAAGAGTTACCTTACAGGGCTTAAGTCCTAAGAAGCATTTTGGTCCATTATGGACAAACAAGTAAGAGCATGAGAACCCCAGGGGAGTTTTCTAGAACCCATGTTTCCTAATAATGTCACTTTTGGTGTCCAGTTTATTATTTTTTGGAAATTCCCAATTATCTTTGGAAACTGAGTGCCAGTGCTTATTCCCAAAGGAATCTAGCGTCCATAGTAGCATATGGATATGCTAATTTCCTGCTTGATAAGAATGCTCTCATGTCTGGGTGCCTTCTAGTGAGACGGGAGTTTGTTTCGGGTCAGGCTGTACTGAACCTCCAGCAATCCTCCTGTTTCTGCCTCCTAAGTGCTGGGTTACAGACATGCACCCCTACTACCCAGTTCCCTTTAGTACTAATCTTGGGATGGGTCAGGACTACCTGTCTGTCCACACACTTCAGGTAGCTTACGGATTCTAATAATTTCATTACAGATGAGGAATATTAGCTTTTGGAAGCAAAAGTTTTTCTTTGGTTTTGTGTTAGCCTTCTAAGAGAGTTCCAGTGGGTCAGGACTGCTCCAATAATTTATCCTTTGAAACATCCCAGAACATTCAATTTGGATTATAGTATTTAAAGCCTAACTGAAGCAAAAGTAATGTTTCTTGGGTGACTGCAGGTTGGATCAGTTTCCCCTGTTTGCACTCTTCTTATTGTGTGGTTTCCTGAGGCATTCTTGAAGGTTCAAATGCGGGTTCCACAGGTCACAGGAAAGAATGCTGATCCTTTTACAGCAGTGTTTATTTGAGACAAATATCACTTCCTTCATTCTACCAGTGAATTTATGGTCTATCAGGAGGACTAGAATGAACAAGCATCTCTATTCATGCTTGTTATTCAGGTCAATATTCCTCACCATCTGAAGTCAGACTTCGTTCTTGTCTGATGCACCAATTGCACTGTGCCCACACTTAGATAAAGCTGTAAGGAACTGGAAGAAACCTTGGTGAAATCATATCCTTTCACAGTTATTAAACAAAACAAGTTTTATCATTTTCTTCTCTCATATTTACTGAATGCAATCCCAATCAATTTCTCAAAAGTCATCCCAGATATGATCGTGAGTAGCACAGTAGTTGCACTGACCTGGACTTTTAGCACAATAAACCAAACCTTATCACATCTGGAACAAGGAACTAATAGTTAGGAACCAGGGATCACAAAAAAGGATGCCCCTCCAGTTTTGATCTCTGTCTCTTGCCCCAAATGTCAGCATAATTAACCAGGTCCCTTGTAAAAGAACTGTACTGCCCTTTTTGGGTAACACATCACAAGTGAGGGTGTTAAAAGTGGCTACTGAACTATATCCTAAATACCATCCCTTAGTGGCTTATGGATAAGTCACTAAGGAATTTGGCCAAGGTTTTGTCTGTACAGCTTGCCCTTCTCCAGCTAAAATTGATACAATGTAACTTTTTCAAGTCTGGACTGGCTCGATATGGTTCTGAGAATGTGGAAAAGTGGGATGGCAGGACATGATTTCCCCAATATGGAAACTTAGTTGCAGATTAAGTAAGTTAAGAGCCACCCCCTCCGGTATCACTTATGCATCTTCCTCCCAGGCAATTAGGTACACTCCTCTCCTAACCCTTCACCCCGCCACCCCCTCCTCTTTAAGTGAGCCGGATCTTTCTGCTTAGTGGACAAGCTCACGGACTTTTCTCTGCTGACGCATCTAGAATCTTTTCCTGTGGTGGATGTCAAAGGCCTGAGCAGAGGCCCCGGGAGGCTCCCAGAAACTCCTCAGGTTGCAGAGCTGGCAGTGGGCACTGCTGAGTTGCATGTTCTGCTGCCAGCGACACACTGACCTTGGCACGCTGTCTTCCCATCGTTGGCTTCTGCCTTTAAATGAATGGCAGTGCTCTGAGCTCTTAACTTATCAAAATGGCTTAGCTCAGAAGCAGAAGAATTTAAATTCAACTCAAAATCAGGCAAACCAGACAGACTCAGGCAGCTACCATATCCCTCTCTATGTTGATTGCTCAACTTATAAAAGAGCTCTTTCTTATCATAGCCCCTCCAACATGTTACCATGTTCGTCTTTATGATAAACAAAACATTCTCATTTTCCTAGGAAAATCTTTCTTGTCAGAAACTATGGAAAAATAGCTCTGAATTCTACTTTTTTTTTTTTTTTTTTTTTTACTGGACATTTCAAAAAGCACATTAGACTCTTACAAGTTTTCAGGAAATGTGTCTTAGGATTAATTTTCGGTGCTGATGACAAGGAGACCCAGAGCCTGGGGAGGCTGCTGCTGAACACCCTCAACTCTGTCCCTGCAGCAGCGGAGGTCCTGGGGGTTAAACATCTTTGACTTTTGTATCAGCAGCTGTATACATGTAAAAATAAACATCTCTCTCCAAAATAGGAGATCAGGCAGGAAATGAATATCAGTGTGCTGCTGTAAATCATTTGGTCTGCACACAGAGGCAGAGTTGAGAAAAGAAAGAAAAGGGCTGGGTAAGTTCCTCCCTACCCATGCAGCCAGACCACAGGAAGACACAGCTACACCAGAAGGCGGTGCTTCTGAAGGCTGTGTTGTTAAAATTAGCTTTCTTGTATCCTTATTCCTAAGACTGTCAGTCATTAGTGCAACTTTGTCCATGAGTCTGAAACTGCTTTGGCATAGTGAGGTGCAGAAGGGCTGATAAAATCCAGAAGACTTCATGATACAGACCTATTCTTTAAACTGGGAGAGTGATCACAGAGGATTCATGAGATTCAAGGAGACAGGCTTGGTGAGAGTGTAATCCAGAGGTAGAGCACTTGCATGGCACCACTAAAGCCATGAGTTCAATCCCCAGCACCACCACAACAAGCTAACAGATTTTATTCTCACAAATGCTGAACTAACTGATTTCACAGATAAAATGGGGTAGTTGGTAAGTTAAATTTCAATTAAAATCAATAATTCTGCTCTTCCATGGCTTAGCAAAGCTAAAGGAACAAAGAAAGAGAGAGAAATTAAGTCATCCCCAGTACATCCGACAAGTTGATGAACAAGGGATTTATTACTGAAGATAGAATGAAGGAATGGTTTTTAAGATCTCAAGGTGGCTCTTGATTGGCATTTTTAGGAGTGACGGGACTGGCAACGAGAAGTGAATCAGGTGAGGACAGATAGATAGGTGCTCGGAGGGAATGTCGTAGAGAACTGGTTTGGACTTTTGCTATCCCATTAGCAGTTTTTAGCTTAGGTTTGCAAAGTTTGCATTCTAGAAGCTCCTTTATTTTCACTTGGCTATTAATTAAGCTACGGTTAGATGCCGTTCTCAGAGACAGGTTAATTGGATCAAAGGTTGCTATGTCTTTTATTTAAAAAAAATCATAGCCCTGCTAAAGGAGCTAAGCATAAATAATTTCCAGAATTATCCCTAAGTTCAAAGAACTCTAATTCAACTAGATAGTTCAAAAAATACACACTTAGGTATAATAAATTATGTTTCAAACTATTTTGAATGTTATACTCATTGATTATTCTGTTATCCTATGTACTTCATTTTTTATCCACATTATAGATAGAATGAAATAGCAACAATAGTAACAATTTAAATAATTATTATTTGAGTCAAGATCTTGTTATATAACCCAGGCTGGTCTTGAACTCATGGCAGTCCTTCTGCCTCAGACTTCCAAATACTGGGGTGGCAGATATGTGTGCCAACATACTCAGTTCAAAAATGAATTTTCCATGACTTCTCAATAAGAACATTACCATTCTACCCTTACTTTTAACCTAGTTTCTTCGACATCAAATTTCTATGAATCAAACACTTGTATCTATTTGTAAAAAGTTCTCTGGGGCATCATGGGTTTCCTTAGCTCTAACAGGTTTCTATTGTTTATTTCTTCTCATTGTTTGAAGCCTTATTATTCTTTTTTCTTTTGTAGAAAAAATTCCATTACATTTTATAGAAAGTAATGCTAAAATAATATATACAGGGCCCCAAATAAGTGAGAGTGTGCATAAGAAAATCCCAAGTACAAAGTGTTCTTTCATATTGTTTGTAACCAGCACTCTCAGAAGTATGGTAAGCCTTGAGAGCATCTATTCAGAAATGTTCATTTCCTCCTTTCAGGATACAGTTTACCATATTTGTGGGGATATGAATGAGGAAGTAGAGGGTTATTTAAGTGAATTTAAGATTAAAAGCAAACAAACAAACTACATGATCAATAACAGAAATGACGGCAGACTCCATGTTAGATGGTGATGGTGATAAGCTGAGAATTTCTGTGGATTTCCTTCTAATGGGCTGGCAGCAGGGAGAGTAACTGAGCACATTAAATCCTTTTCTAGTCTTTCTTTTTGCCTATGGTAGCCTCTTTTCTGACCTTTCTAAGGCTGCCATGAAGTCCTTTCCTACAGGAATCATGTGTGAGTCTGTTTGTCAAGTGGTAAGAAGATATTTCTTGGGTCTTGGTGATAAAAACATACAGAAAATGGATTTAGTTCACAAGGAACAAAAAGGGTCCATTTGGTTCTTCAGTGGGTAGAACAGAAGTTTACAGAATCAGTAACTGTTTTGTTTTGTTTTCTGTACCAACCACATGTAAAATGGAATTGGGGGAGGGCAACTAGTAGGGCTGGGGAAATGGCTCAGTAGGTAAAGTGCTTGCTGAGCAAGTGTGAGGACCTGAGTTTGGGTCCCCAGCTCCTGTGCAAAAAATAAGGTGTGTGTCGTGTTTGCCTATTGTCCCAGCTCCGGGAAGGCTGAGTCTGGAGGGCTTGCAAACCAGCTAGTCACACCAAATTGGTGAGCTCTGTGTTCAGAGAGAGACTTTGTCTCAAAAACAAGGAAGAGAACAAATGAAGAGGTTGACATTGCATTCATTCTCTCTTTCTCCCTCTCCCTCTCTCTCTCTCTCTCTCTCTCACACACACACACACACACACACACACACACACACACACACACACTCACCTACAACTGCATGCACCTAAAAGTGACCAATCAGAAGAAAACAGAGCCTATATCCCCAATGAAAATACCAAGGGACTGAAGTTTTGTTGTTTCTGGTTTGTTGTTGCTATTTTTCCAGAGACAGGGCCTCACTGTAAAGCCCTGGCTGGACTAGAGGTCACTGTGTAGACATGGCTGGTATGGAACTCATAGAAATCCACCTGCCCCTGTCTCCTGAGTGCTAGGAAGCTGCTGCATTATGGATTTAGTTTCAAGGTAGGCAGATTGATTGGGGGATTTGGTGTGAGGTATGAAAATGAGAGGAATCAAGAATGAATTTACTAATGTCTGCTTGTGCCCTGCAAGGATAGGATTGCCTCAGCCCAACAGCAGAGGAGCCAGGGACGGGCAGGGATGGCAAGAAAGATCAGAAATCCAGTTTGGAGCAGGCCCATCAGACAGTCAAGTGGAAACCTTGAGGTGGCAGCTGAGTATATGCACGCAGATGAGACAGGATTGAAAAGACCCCTTTTCTAGGCGTGTCCATCAGCGCTGCTGATGGTCATGGGAGAGGGAAGGAGAGGTGCCTTGGATCCTGCATCAGGGAAAAGAGTCACAAGAACAGTTAGGTGGAGAGCACGGGGGAGAGACCTGAGTGAGGGGCTCAGAAGAGCTTGTGGGAACCACAGGCAGGGAGGATGGGTGGATATTTGCAAAACCTTTCTGTAGAGACAGTGGAAACATGGCAGTTGCTAGAGGAGGAAGTGAGGCCAAGAGAGTTTTCTTTGTTTTCCTTGTTAAAGTGGGAAAGTGATAACCTAGCTGTGTATCTGGTATGGAAATGACTAGTAGGAAAATTAAAAAACAAAACAAAAAAGAAGGAATTGCTGAGGACAGCTCCTGTTTTAAGAATGTCTTGTAAAGCTGTTGTAACTTTGTGTCTAATTTGTCCCATTCTAGGGTAGCTTCAATACCTAGCTAGTTCTGGTTATGGAAATGATCATTGTGGAAAGTGCTTCTGAGGTCCCTATGGAAGCTGCAATCCCTATGTCTCTGAGGGAGGATCTGTGAATGGAAATGCTGGGCTCAGGGTCTCAGATTTGCCTGGGGGTACATTTTCTTGGGCATCCACACAAAATCCAGTGGAGCAGCTTTTATTTGTGCTCTGGGCAAAAATAGATTTTTACCGTTTCTGATCACTGGAAGAGAAAAAAAAAAGATTCCTTTTTTACCATGGAAGTGATTTTTTTTTCATAGAAAATTAAGCTTGTTCACAGACTTACACAGGAAGTTTTACTTAGCATTTTAGAAGTTATAGTCATTGCTGAGCAGAGTGACACATGCTTATAATCCTAGCACTTAAGAAACTAAGGCAGGATGATTTGGATAAGACCAGCCAGCCTGGGCTATGTCGAGATATCTCTCCTCAAAAGATAAACAAACACAGGCTTATTGTTAGGGGTGTTTCCATGCCAGCCACAGCATGTGTGTGGTGTTGGTTCTTCCTTCTGTCACCAGATGTGGGGATGGAACTCAGGTCACCAGCCTTGCATGGCAAGTGCTTTTCCCTGAGCCATTTTGCTGACCTTCAATGTTAAATAATGAAGAAGAAATTTCTTCACTCACTCTAGTGTGATCCACAGAAGTTTTTCATGATTGATGTTGAAACGCTCTAAGAAAATAAGAAAACAGACTCACTTAGGATTGTTCAATATTTTTAAATCACTAAATTGCCCTTAGGGGCAGAGAGAACTCCTGAGAGAACGGGACTTCAGTCAGATAAGCCAATGAAATAGTAAAATTTCTTTTAAGTCTTCTTTTTAAATATTAAAACCTACATGAATTTTACAGTTCATAGTTTGATGGTGCCATATATTTTCTTTTGGGCTGGAGAGATGGCTGTGTGGGTAAGAGAGCTTCCTGCTCTTCCAGAGGACCTGAATTGGTTCCCAGAACCCACCATGAGTGAATCAAAACTGCTTATAACTCTAGCTCCAGGGAATCTGAGAACCTCTTCTATCCATGAGAATGTGTGTGCACGCACACACACACACACACACACACACACACACACACACACACACACAC
>CAJQZJ010033726.1:1735237-1759972 GCA_907164525.1 Lophiomys imhausi
CACACACACACACACACACACACACACACACACACACACACACACACAGAACATACATTTACACATACACATAAATAAAAATAAATAATTAAATCTTTTAGTTTTAAATTTTTATGATGCTAGAGACTTAACCCAGGGCCTTATGTTTTTTTATTTTTTTTAAATTATTATTTAACACTTATTTATTTATTACTAAATTCACTTATAACAAACACCAACAATTTCTTAACTATTAATCCTATAAATTCCTACAACCCCTTTAACCTATCCACTAAACCTATTGATAATTATAACAACTACTTTCATAACCTTTTAGAATGATACAGTCTCTGGGGCAGGTCCTCAGTCATTAGGAACACAGTCTTTGTTGTAGATTCTTTAACACACTTAGCAGTAAAATCAGATTTTTTTTTTTTTTTTGGTTTTTCGAGACAGGGTTTCTCTGTTTAACAGCTCTGGCTGTCCTGGACTCGCTTTGTAGACCAGGCTGGCCTCGAACTCGCAAAGATCCGCCTGCTTCTGCCTCCCAAGTGCTGGGATTAAAGGCGTGTGCCACCACTGCCCCCAGGGCCTTATGCTGCTTAGCATAACACATTGTCCCCCTAGCTACCTGCCCAGATAATGACATTTGAAATGATGAAGGAAGTGTTCTGCTTGTCTTACTGTCATTCTTCCCCTCAGGAAAATGGGCTGAACAACAGACAATGAACATTCAATTGGTTCATCATCTAGACAACATTTTTTTTCTATTTTCAGGTAGTTTTTGACCTAATATCTCCAGAACCCAGACACACAAAGAAATAGTAAAAAGATGGCTACAGTTTTCACCTCTGTTTTATAAGGGGAAAAGAAAGAGGATATTCCCAGAATGCATCCAGAGGGAGTTACAGTGGACTATCTCCATGTTGTTATGACAGGTTTGTCATCCTGGGTACAGGCCATATGACCGGCATCATGTGTTCCCATCAGCCTCTTTAACTTTGTCAGGGATCTCACACGAGTTGAATGTGTTGTATGTTCTTAGCACTTCATGCTGTTAATACTGCCTTTAAAAATTTCCCCAGCCCTCAAACAAACTCACACAGAACCTCTGGCTGTAGAGCTTAAAGATCAGCCCTTGAGCAAATATTCCAAGTGATTCTAATGCACACTAAGATGTTATGCTTGAATTAAGGAATCTCTTTGGGGTAAGAGAATACAAATAAAAGAACAGGGAAGACAGGCTTAATGGAAGGACTTACTGGAGATTGTGGCACAACTTAAACTCGACCTCTCCTTCCTTTTTAGCGAATCCGAATGTTCTCATCCCTCATTTACTCTGTACCCCAGTGAAGCTACTTACATGTCCCTGTGTCACAGTGGTTTAGACTGACCCAATTCCATTGCCTCATCAGGGACAGACAGAGCAAAGTTACCAAGTATTCTGACCAGGAGATTCTGGGGAAAGTGTCTGTCACTACAAAGCAGTTACACAGAAAGAATACAACTTTACACATGATAGTGTGTCATCACCTGAGGGGATAACAGTGAGGCTCACAGGTCCCAAGAACTGTACCCTTTACTATGGAGCCTCACAGGGGGAGTGACAGTTTGGAGTTACATGGTATAAAACAGGAATAATATCCGTGGATAATCTGGCTCTTATCTGCAAAACCCCAGATATGTGTCTCTACAGGAAAAGCTTACTAGGAGAATCTTGACTCCTCTGGCTCTTTCCAGGACTCCACTGTCTCTCATTCTTCATGAGATCCCTCCCACATTTTATACTTCACGATTTCAGCATGGCCTCTGCAATGAAGCCCAGGTCTGGGTCTTTGCTGAGGTCTCATGGCCAAACGCTAGGACTGGCAGTTAGAACGATTCTGGGTTATTCTAGATTAAACAGGCTATTTAGTGCTTGTCTCTGAGAGCTGTCAGGCAGGAACACGAGTGTGGTGACAGAGTCACAGCAGAAGGTGGACATCAGGCCTGCTGGGTCTCCGTTAAAACTGTACTCTTAGAGAAACCCTTGGCTATATTTAAACATTAGCTGATTGTAGAAGAGGCTGTCTCCCATATTATTTGGGGTAGGGGATGCATGTAGGCATCTTGCTGGGCACCGGCAAGCTTTTTATCACTTTTTATTGGGGAGAAGGCATCGGTATAGGTATCTTTCTGACCATTAGCGATTTTTTTTTGTTATTGTCATTTTTTTTTTTTAGCTTTACTCTATGGGTTTGGGTGTTTTGTCTGCATGTGTTGTGTACCATGTGTGTGCTTGGTATCCTTGGAAGCTAGAAGAGGGCATTGGATCTCCTGGAATTAGAGTTACAGATGGCTGTAGCCATCATGTGAGTGTTGGGAAAACTCCAGGGTCTTTTGGAAGAGCAGACAGTGCTGTTAACCACTGAGCAAGATCAGACAGTAAATAATTTCAGCTTTATACCAAATATCAAAATTGAGACACTGTGCAAGCACTAACACCACAAACAGAAAAAAGTTTACATGGGGCCCTTCTCAGAAAAATTGGAACTAATAATAATAGAGAACACTTTTTAATATGTCCCTTGTGATAGTTAACCTTGATTTTCAATACATAGATCGGTAATGCACACTTCCAGATGCATCTGTAAAGGTATAACTAGAGATGACTGGTCTGTGCAACAGCATCTGAGTGGGAGGCACCATCGCTGAATGTGGGTGTCACTATCCAACAGGCTGGGGCCCCAGGAACAAAAGTACAAGGTGGAGCCTGGGGCATGCAAGCTGCATTCTTCCTTAGCCTGTGGGTGCTGCCAATGCCGGGGTATCAGGCTCCACCTTCGGCTTTCCAGCTTGGGCTCTCCTGGCAACTCTCCAGGGAACTTCATGCCTCTGGCCTCAGATGAGGCTGCATCATTGGTCCATATTGTTCTGAGGCTTTCAGTTTCTTGGGCTGGCTGACTCTCCAGGCTGTAGGTGAAAGTTGTGAGGCTATTCAACCTGTACCATGCAAACCACTCATAAATCCCCCTTTATAGTCAATGTTTTTCTATTTCCTTAGAGAATATATGTTTGTTTCTTTAGGGACGCTATTACAGATCTGTGAGAGAGGCGGAATTTTGGGGGTGGGGAGATAATACTATGATTAACTGGAGTTCATAATCCTCCATATTGTTGAGCAGAGTTCATCTATTTATGCTAAACTCTAATGAGGTCTGCATGTTTCTATCTCCGAAGCGTCTGTCCACGTAAACATGAACTGCAGATTTAAATAGAGCATATTTAGTGCTTGGAAAGACATTTACAGATTTCTATTAGATTATTTTCTTGATAATTACTCTTGCCATGCCATTACTTTGAGTACAAATCACTTTTAATTAAGGGATAGATAAATTCTGACAAGCTGTGTGGTAATATGTATTTTTTCCCCTCTTTTTTTTGGGGGGGGGAGACAGGGTTTCTTTGTGTAGCCCTGTTCATCCTGGGACTCACTCTGTAGATAAGAACTGGCCTCAGAGATCCATCTGCCTCTGCCTCCCGAGTGCTAGGATTAATGGCGTGTGCCACCACCAACTAGCTGTAATGTGGAATATTTAGAGAATGCCCCACATTATATCTACAGTGAAGAACAGTGATCAGTAAGTTGATTCCGGCTGTGCTCAGCTCACTTTCTCCATTTGTATACAATCCAGGATCCTAGCCTGAGAATGACCACACCCAGAGTGGGCAGGCCTTTCCACTTCAATTGTATAATCAAAATAACTTCCACAGTCACACTCCAAGGTGTATCTCCCAGGTGATAATACCAACTGTCACACTGCCTTTGTTTCACATCGTGACATCTTGTTCATGGATTTATTTTTCTGTGCAAGGTATTGAAACCATAGTCTTGCACATGCTAAGCAAATGTCTACCACTGAACTAAAAGTAAACATACTTCATATGGGACTGGAGAGATGTCTCAATTATTAGAGGCACTAGCTGCTCTTGGAGATGACCCAAGTTCAGTTCCCAGTATCCATGTCTGGCAGCTCACAACCACCTGTTTGTTACCCTAGCTCAAGGACTCCAGCATCCTCTTCTGACTCCTATAGGTATGAACATGCACATGTACACACACATACATCAAAATAATAAAAAAATATAAGGGTATTTTGTTTTGAGTCCCCAGTCTTGGGCCGAGGTGAGTACTTCAATGCATGCAAGCCAGAATCTGTCTTGTGAGCTTTATTTATATCCTGGAGTGTGTGAGGAGACTCATACTGACATACTACCAAATCCTAAAGGTATTACGGGAACTCCACCCATTTTATCTTTTATAATGGCATTTGTGGGTATCTGTGTAAAGATTTCCACATAGATAGAAGTTGAACTAGATAAAACAATTTGCCTTCTCCTAAAGTGGCCCTGAAAATTACAGTCCACAAATATCTCCAGAAAGGAAGAGAAAGTTACCTGCAGAGTTTTGGACAACAGGCTATTGGGGGGGGGGGGGGGGGGAATCTACCCAGACAACACAGGTCTGGAGGCTGAGTCCTATCCACTGTACACTTAGTGCTCAGAAGGGCTCAAAAGGACCCACAAAAGGCTGAGTATCTGAATAAGATCTTCATAACCATAGGCATCTGCAGTCTGTTCTTCCTTTATAGCTATAAAATCTCAATGATGCGATATGATTGGAAATGTCAGCCAGTGGCACCATTACCGGGTGGAGACTCTGGCAAAAGTCCATAACCCCTGCTCAATGTGAACTCCCTTCCTCCTGGTCTCTGAACTAGAAAAGCACCAAATGCTCCCATTATTCTCCTTTTTGAAAAACACTGGACAATCTTGTTATTTGTGCAATAGCTCCAGTAAGCAAAGGGCATGGCCATGTGAAGACTTAAAATATCCAGCACACCATGAGTGAGGTCAGGCAGCATTTCAGAATAAGAGACCGTACTGGAAGAAACACAGTCCTGAAATTGAAATAGTATATACAGGAATATTTTGTTGGGAGTCTCCATGGAGAAATTCATTACATTCATAAGCAAATTGGCTCCTTTCTCCTAGGACCAACTGTAGACCTCCCTCTAAGCAGGGAGGATTGTCAGTTATTACTGTTGACAGGCCCAGCCTATGTGGCAATCAATCACCCTGACAATCAGCTTGGTTAGCAGGTGGTGGTTCTAATGTTAAGGGTCATGGTTCAGTATGGAAAACAGCTGCAATAATTTCAGCATGTGACAAAATCTTCATTTGTGAAGATTAGAACGCCGGGCACAATGGCCTGAATGACCTGTGTTCCAGGGTGACAAGAGTAAACACAAATTAAAACAGCATGCCTTATTTATGCATATATAATGATTCTTGGGGCCGCTGACAGTGAAACTGGTCTAGTGCATGACCAATAGAAGACTGGACAATAGAAAAAAATGGAGGAGATGGTGGGTGGCACGTAAGCATGGCATGCCAATCTCCAGGGAATAAACTAGGGAAAGTTGAACAACAGCTGACAAGGAGGTGGGTGGGTTCCTGGATATGTGCAGCTTTAATTGAAAGTGAGAAACTTTACAAATGGGGGGAGAAAATTCAGTCTGTCCTGGAAGGGTTGGTAGTGGGAACTCCCACTTCCTGCTCAGAGCCACAGGTGAAGGTACAGAGGCTAAGGAAATCTGCACTTAGTTTCAGTAATGGGTACTTTATTTTGCTATTAATTTTTGAAGATTTGCTTGTTTCATTATTTTATGTGTATGAGTGTTTTGCCTGCATGTGTGCGCATGCCGTGTGTGTGTGTGTGTGTGTGTGTGTGTGTGTGTGTGTGTGTGTGCCTGGTTCCTATAGAGGTCAGAAGAGGGCATCAGATCCCCTGGAACTGGAATTACAGAGGTTGTGAGCTGCCATGTAGGTTCTGGGAATTGAACCCTGGTCCCCTGCAAGAGTATTCAGTGCTTGTAACCGTGGAGCAAACTCTCTCAGCCACAGTAATGAATGGTATTTTAAACAACAGAAAAAGAGGGGTGACCCAGTTTGTCCATAGTGTTGGCAGGAAATGCCAGGAAAACCTCCTCCATGCGCTTGCCATTCAGAACACCATGCAGCAGTCACACAATGCCATTTATAAAAATCCTCTGGGACTAGAGAGTCAGTGGATTAAAGGACTTGCCACACAAGCACAAGGCCCTGATTTTAGATCCTCCATGTCCATTTAGAAGCTGGGAACAACAGCACAAACACCTGTAATGCCAGTGCTGAGGAGGCAGAGGCAAGGAGGTTCCCTGGGGTCTTTCTGGCTAGCCAGTCTAGCTGAATTGGTGAGCTCTAGGTTCAGTGAGAGACCCTATCTAGAAAAATATGGCATAGGGGGTTGTTCACTGGATAAGAGCACTTGATGTGCAAGCTGGCCATGGCTATGTGTTTCTGGAACCCCAGTGCTGGATTTATGGTAACATAGGGGTATAGACAGGAGGAGCATTGAGGCTTTCTGGCTGCCAGACTCGCTCCCAGATGGAGAACCCCAGGTTCAGTGAGAGAACCTGTCTCAATGGCATAAAGCAGAATGAAAAAGAAGGTACTTGATGTCCCTCTCTGGCTTCTATATGCAAGCGTGTGGCACACCTGCATATACACATATACACATATGCATCCCTCCCACACACATGCACAAATACATAGTAATGGTAAATGCAGGGTGCTAGAAGAAGATACCTAAATGCCATCTTTTGGCCTCTGCATGCAAGTACACATGTGCAAACATCTCACACTCCACAGGTATACACCACATACAAGTAAAAAAAAAACGATAAAAGTTGAGAGTGATACAGTAACACATTCTGTTGATCTATGACCATCATACCTATACATAAATATTCACACATATACATAATGTGCATTCACATGCACACATGCACATGCACACACAGGACCTTGTTGTGTTGGAAGCTCAGCAGTCTGACAGCCTTTGAGAACCCCAGGGCAAGTGTCATAAGGCTGTACATTGGAACCTGGTCCACAGAATATTGCTACGTAGAGAAGAAACTTTGAACCAGGATCATGCAGTATTCAGCAAGCTGGAAACTGGCCAAAGACAGAGTTTACAAGGAACTTAGAGATGAACTTCAAGCAGCATGCCAGACATCTGGGAAGGCACAGAAATACAGGCAGTATTTGCAAACCAGCTCCTGAAGAACTGCCCAGAGGTACACCCAACACCCAACACTCAATCTGGGAAACCTGCACACTGGGTCTAGCTAGGAACCTGATCTCCTCAAGGAAGACCTGGAGATGAGAGTGGGTCACAAGCACCTGTGTTCTACTCAGGGTTCCTATTGCTGTGATGAAACACCATGACCAAAGCGAGTTGGTGAGGAATGGGTTTATTTGGCTCACACTTCTACACATCAATGAAGGAAGCCAGGACAGAAACTCAAACGGGGCAGGGACCTGTGGGCAGGAGCTGATGCAGAGGCCGTGGAGGGGTGCTATTTACTTGCTTGCTTCCCATGGCTTACCCAGGCTGCTTTCTTACAGAATCCAGGACCACCATCCCAGGGTGGCAAGTTGACATAAAAATAGCCAGGACAACCTGTGACCAAACATCACAAAGGATCCCTGGGAAGGAGTAAACTGAGAGACTGAACCCACCCACCACAGTGGTCAGTGTGTATACGCTACACCTCCGCCCAGCTCTCTCTTCTTTACTTACCAATGTCAATTCAGCAGACCAGATCTGTCCTTGCATCTCCTCCTCTTCCCTTCCTTTCTCCTTTTTCTCTCTATTCTTTCCTTTCTCGTTTTCCTTTCCCAAAGTCCCTGGGTGATCTGATTTGTGGGGTCTCTGTGTCTCAGCCCTTTGGAAGCTGGGACTGTTGTATGGTGTCTGATTGTATTTCTTTACCTCCGTCCTTAGTCTGTCTGCCCAAGGTGCTTCATCTCCCCTTCTCTTCTTGTCGGCACTGTTCCCCTCTTTATGCTTCCTTCTTCTTCTTTCTATCAGCCCAACACACATCACTGGTGCTATTCTGTTATTTGTGTACTTTTAACCCATCTCTGCAATACCCAGTAGGAGCACAAAGCACTTTATGTCCTAAAATGGTTGGTAATTACAGGGTGATTGCCCTTTATGTGACCATTACTGTATTTAAAAAAAGATTGATTTTTTTTTTATTTGTGCGTGTCTGTGTGAATGTGGGTCACTTCTGTCTGTGTACCCTCAGAGGCCAGAAGAAAGTGTCAGATGCCCTGGAGCTGGAGCCGCAGGCAGCTGTGAGCTGCCTGACATGAGTACTGCAAACCAAGCTGGAATCCTCTGACAGACGCTGTTCATCTCTGCCCACTATCATCTTAATAGCGTCTGTCCTTTGATAGTTACTATTGTTGCAGATGACAGTTACTATTGTTGCAGATGATAGTTACTATTGTTGCAGATGATAGAATCCTCTGACAGACGCTGTTCATCTCTGCCCACTATTATCTTAATAGCGAGTCTGTCCTTTGATAGTTACTATTGTTGCAGATGACAGTTACTATTGTTGCAGACAGTATTGTAGTCTCAGGGGTGTACTAGGGACTGGAGATTGAACATGAGTCTAGAGGAGAAAAATGACACCTCAACCCCAGTACACACTAGTAGTCACTTTTGAATGTCGCAGACATCCACATTGAAAGCATAAAAGTAACTGGAAGCATTTCAACCAAAAAGCTAAACCCAGATGCACAAAGTCCCAATGCAAATACAAAAGAAACATGAAGCTCCAAGACGACACGATGTCTCCAAAACTCTCCAGTCCCACCCTAACAGCCTTCCAAAAAGAATGGCTGTAACTGTGCTCAAAGAAACCAAAGAAGACACGAACAAGCCCTTGAATGAATTCTAAGAGAACACACAACTGAATGAAATAAGAAAGTTAATACAAGATATTACCAAAGAATTTAATAAAGTGGTAGAAGTATGGAAGGCAAATCAAACTGAAATAATGGAAATTAAATTTTCCATAGGTCAAATAAATTATATCCTTTTAACAGAGCCTGAAAATTTGCCTGACTTGACAACAATAGGGTGATTATAGTTTGCGGTAATTCAACAGGTATATACCATAAAGAAAAGATGGCTGTAGATCAGGTAGTCAAATAAACTGTAAAGTTTCTTTAAAAATGTAAGAAAGCTTATGCAGGAATTTATCTATTTGATTTTTTTTTACTACAAGGTCCTAATATGTAGCCCTACCCAGGGCTTGTCCCTAGGATTCTTCTCCCTCAGTCTCTCCAGAAGCATGGACCACAATTCCTCATGGTCTAAACCTTTGGAGTAGGTCAATTAAACAGCTAAAACTAGCTGTTTAAATAAAAGATTCCACAGATATTAGAATTTGTATGTCCTTTTTGATTCTAGGATTTATAAGATGTAGGTAGTCCTCAAACTAAAATCTTATCATAAAAGGGCTTTGAAATGGATCAGAGATCTATACTGTGATACAAGCTGTTATTTTCTGAGGTGAGAAGCACACATGCACCTCAGGGTTGTGGGACTAGGGTTACTGGAAAGATGCTAGCTGGTGTAGCAAGTTCCCAAAGACAGGAACTATGAGTATAGGAAAGTGTATAGATTAGATTTGTTAAGAAGTTTCTCTATATTTTTATAGTGCTGAGAGAAATTGGCCTTCTAGAGCATGGCATGTAAACATAAGCGCAGAGATGAATGAAGCCTGACCTTTCTCTCTAGAACAGTGGGTCTCAACCTGTGCGATGATCCCTTTGTGGTGTCGAATGACCGTTTCACAGGGGCCATCTAAGGCATTCGGAAAACATAGATCTCTATATTCCGATTCAATACAGTAGCAAAAATTACAATTATGAAGTAGCAATGAAAGTAATTTTATGGTTAGGGTTACCACAGCATGAGGAACTGTCTTAGAGGGTTACAGCATTAGGAAGGATGAGAGTCAGTGATCTAGAAGCTTAGCAGGTAAAGGCCAGGAGAGAGAAAACCTTGGGCAGAGTGTACTGAACATGTGTCTGGGGCCGAAGCTGAAGGAACTGATGCCCAATGGTCTCCATTTTCTCAGTGACAAATGGAACGTGGTCAGTTTAGAAGGCAGAGTGAAGGGCTGGAATGGTACTGAGTTGGATGCAGAGGGTGTCCATTAGGACTGCAGAGGCCACTTAGGCCCCAACCAACTGCCTTCAGTGTGCACCAATCCATACAGCTGCATTTGCTTCTCAAGCAATGTTGGTTGTCATTGCATGCAGCCCAGGCTGGCTTTGAACTGGCTATGTAGGTAGCTAAGGCTGACCTGGAACTCCTGATCCTCCTGCCTCTACCTTCAAAGTGCTAGGATTGTGACCAGTCTTTGTCAACCATTTTTGAATACACCATTAGGTTTGGATTTGTCATACTAGCACTCTTACAGTGTTTCTGTGTTCTGTGATCTGACACAAAGCAATTAAAAGAATGGTTGAAACCATTTCATTTCTAACTACACACCCATGTAACGTTCGTGTGAGTAAAATCATCCATTAACTCCAAAATTGAGACCCCACTTCCTTTGCCTACAAAACATTCAAACAGCTTCAAATGAGGAAGTCAATCAGCCAAAATCTGACTCAGTTCATTTATTTTCCTTCTCCCTTTTTTGTTTTCTACTTCCTTCCCCTTGATTCCCCTTCCCTTCCTCCCTCCCTTCTTCCCTCCCTCCCTTTTTCTTTCCCTCCCTCCTTTCTTTCCTTCCTTTTTTTCTAAGACAAGGTTTCATGCAGCCCAGACTAGCTTTAACTGGCTTTGTAGCTAAGGCTGACTCCTGATCCTCCTGCCTCTACCTTCCAAATGCTAGGATTGTGACCAACCTTTGTCAACCATTTTTGAATACAGCATTAGGTTTGAATTTGGGATGAATATCTTGAGTATTTCAGAAAATTAAAACTCTGCTCCAAGGTGAGCTGAAGGGAAATCTCGGCTGGTAAAGTACTTATGCAAGTCTGACATTTGATCCCCAGAGCATGAAGTAAAAAAGCCAGGTGTGGCGGTGCACACTCAGAATCTCCCTGTGGGGATACAGGGACAGGTGGGTCCCAGAAACTTCCTAGGCCAGTCAACCCGGAATATTTGGTGAGCTCCAGGCCAGTGCCAGAGACACCTTACCTGCTGAATGAAAGTGGATGGCACCTGAAGAATGACCTCTGACTTCCATGAGTGTGCGCGCGCGTGCGCATGCGCGCGCGCACACACACACACACACACACACACACACACACACACACACACACAGAGAACTCTCGTCCAGCAGGTGCACTCCTGTAACTTACACAAAAGTAATGAGACTGAAACCAGACTCTAATAAAATCCAATCTGGAACACAAAAGTTTATTAGAATAAAAATACATATAAAATATCCAACATTAAAATTGTTTCATGTCACATGTATTTTTTTTACCTGCATTAGTTTTTTTAAAAGTGCTTTAAAATTCTATGCTTTAAATAATTTGCACATATGTAAACAAGTCTTGGATTACCAAAAGATGCCGTTAAGCCTTTTAGACATTGGACACCAACATTTAGGAATAGGAACTAGGAGTTATAGTCTATCACAATAAGCAGTCCTCTACATTTTTGGAAGGAAAGAAGGAAATAAGAATAACTCACTTGAGATGAGGTAAGCTGTAGGGTGAGATTTTAGTACCAAATGTGGAAACAAGAATGTTGAAAGCATTCATGGAGAAATCGTTTTGTTTTTTTTTTCAGTGTTTGCATAGTTTAGGCCATTAAAAAAAACCTACACAAATTTGCTGGGGTTTTTTTTGTTTTGTTTTTTAAGAAAAAGAGACAAATATCTGATTCTACTCAGGATCTGTGTGTTTTTTTTTTCCTAAGTCTTGTCTCGTTTAGGAAAAAAGAAGTGATATGAACATTAACAAGTCCAAGTCCACCAATAAGAAAAAAAAAAAAAAAGGTTCGGACTGACACTTCAAGCTGCCTTTCGGAAAGAGAATTAAAAACAGAGGTAGGCGGTTACATATTAGCGGCAAAGTTACTCAAGTGACTAATTTTGCGTTGGTATACATTTACCGAACTTTTATACTTGAAGCCAAATAGGAAATAACTTTAGGAGAAGAAAGTAAAACCTAGCAAAAGTTATCTTCCTTACGTCAACGAAAAGGAACGGAGGCTTGGGAACCCTGTTAAGCACGTGATTGTTCGAAGTACTACAGTTCATGCGTTTATCAAAGCGAGAGAGTGGGCCTTGCTGCTCTGCGGCTTAGGTACCCGAGGCTGTGCCCCAGGCCACGGACGCCAAGGCTAGCTCAGTCAAAGTAAGACTGAAGGGTGCCTCGGCGGCGGACATCACAGGTCCAGCAGTGGAAGCCGCCTCCCAGGGAATTGGCGTTTCGAATGTTAACCTTAATGGTGCTGATTCCTGTGTTGAAAGAGAAAGACGAGGTCAGTCAGATGGACTAACACGAAGATCCCCCTACAGAGAGTAAGCGGAACCGCCCGAGATTCAACTCCCTCAGGACAATCTGGTCCACAATGGTCTTTTCTTTCTGAATTTTATTTTCACAGACTATATTTCATCTAACCCAGCCCACCACCACTACAGCATCTTCAACAAAAAAAGTCAACAGAGACTCGAGTTGTGTCCTATTGATTGTTCACAAATCAACAGCCTTGGTTGAGTTGACACACCCACCAAGAACTAAAATCAGTACTGAAAAGTTGACTCTACAGAAGCACAATAAGGACACTTTCACCTGTCACAGGTTACTGTGTCAGGTCACCTCAAGGAAATGATGTTTAATATTGGGTCGTGTGGCTATTCATGCATCAGAGCTGACCAGGCAATTAGCTTTATCTGACACCATTTGTAGGGACATGTTTACAATGTGAACGATCACTTAATTAAAAGCACTCAGAAAGAACATACTATGGTATGTTAGACACAGTAGGGCGTTAAAATGCATAATCTGTCCTTTTTTCTCCTTCATTTGAGGGGCAGATGAGCTGCAGAGTCACTAAAGCGCTCAGTGTATGGTGGGGAGAACGG
Organism: Lophiomys imhausi; assembly: GCA_907164525.1. Classification (NCBI taxonomy): domain Eukaryota; kingdom Metazoa; phylum Chordata; class Mammalia; order Rodentia; family Muridae; genus Lophiomys; species Lophiomys imhausi. Next base: position 1,748,215 of record CAJQZJ010033726.1, read on the forward strand.
GGAGGCACAAGAAAGACTCCCCTGAGGTGCCATCCTACGTGGGGCTTGAAGACTAGGAGTGAGGTTTGAATGTGGATAAGAAACATCTATGTCCTGTCTGGTCACGGAATATTTATTCTGAATTGGAGGGAATCAAAGCTACTTGATGACACTTAGAGAAGTTCTCCATGTCTAAATGGCTTCAACTACAAAATAAAAACTATCGAATCAGATTATTTGGTAATTTCCACTGGCTTAAATGGAGAACAAAAACAAATCAGTAGATTAAAAAAAATGAACCCAAGTTATGTTGTTACTTAATGAAAGCCAAGAAGGAAGTGGCTTGCCGTTATGGGCCCAGCCACCAAATTCTGCTCAATTCAAAACTGTCAAGCTATCTTAAAAAACAAAACAAAAAACCAAACCAACCAAACAAACAAAAACACCAACAGATTCTACATTAAGGATAGATGTGGCAAATAAAAAAATTCTTTTATGGAGTATATCTGAAATGTAGAGCAAGATTTTAACAACCGAATTACAAGTAAGCTGCCTGTCTATTTCTGAGCTCACAATGAGGACATGTCAAATACTCTCACACATAATCTATCCTTCTGCTCAAATGAAATCCTCCTTCCACTGTTTTCCTCAACAGTCCTAGAATCCTGGTCTGAAATTTAAATGTCAGAATAGGAAAACTTTGCCCCAAGTAAAACCATCAATCCCCCTCCTTAAAAGTAGCGTGACCGCTGGTACCATTGACTGTATTTCAGAACCATGCTAACTGTTCTTAATGCACACATATGTTACTTTTCCGCTTGTGTCATTTTACGTTATCCTAAACATGCTATTATCACTAAATTACTTCTACAGGATCTTCAGTAACTTCTTCTTTGGAGAAGGCAGAGAAAGTCATTGGAATGTGGGTAGCTCTCAACACGTAAGCACAAGGAAAACGCAGAATTACAGAGGATATTAATCACTGCAAGGGATGTTTCAGAAACTCATGATGCATTCCCAACCTTTAAAGGCTTTGCTTATTAGAAACAAAAAGCACTAGACAATTATAAAGTAACAAATTGGTACCTTTAAAGGGAACATAAATCAAATTAAATAAACCACGTATTAGACTATGCATGACTGTTCCTCAGTTAGTGGGTAGCGTTTACCCACATGACCTTAGCAACATGCGGCATCTGTGACACATACCCAGCTTCTCAAACATCTTTTGAATGGGGACTTCGTTGGCGTCCACCATCACGCGCTTCTCATCTAGCATTAAGACGTTCATGGAAAGCCATTTGGATGACATCCAGAGGGGATGATCTGCAAATAGCAACAACCACTAAGCCACACGTGTCTGATCCCATTCTTGTTTAGGGCAAGGACTTACAAGGAAAGGGTCTGCTTCACTGCCTGCATGGAAACTTACTTTACAATCTTATGTTACCTTTTCTTTCCTGACACGTTTTCTCTATGACACAAGGTGACACTGAACTTTCAATCCTCCTGCCTCAGCCTTCTCTGTGCTGGCATTGCAGGCCTGTTCCACCCTCCTCTGCTTTGTTCATGTTTTTTAACTAGTTTCTGTACTACTGGGGATCAAACCCAATGCCTTCAGCATGCTAGGCAAGTGCTCTACCACTGAACTACATTCCCAGCTCTGAGAACTTATTTTATTTGTAAAAATCAATCCATATTCAGCAGACATTTGGAATTCATCCTGTCTTGTTTTAAAAGCCATATCTTGTTTTATATAATATTTTTTAAATTCCATCTTCTCATTTTCATTTTCTATGAAAGAAAAACTCCCGAGCACATGGCCCAGCCTTGCCCTAGATCAGCCACCCCTTTACTGTTCAGTGGGGAAATGGTGACTCTAGCTTGACAAAAGCTGGCTCTCACTACAGGTGAAGATCCTTGGTCACAAAGGATGTAAAAGTAGACATACCATCGGGGATGACTGGTGTTGGAGGAGTAACTATGGTCCACCCTGCTTTCTTGAAAAGATCAATCTGTAAGACCAAACAACCCAACAGGCTTAAGTCCACATTTGCCCTTTGGTTTCTGGCAGCCTTTATGGTTTTGTCTTTGTTTTTGTTTTTTTAGATGGGGTCTGCCATGTAGCCCAGGATGGCCTTGATCTTGCAATCCACCTGCCTCAGCATCACAAGTAGTTAGGAGTATAGGCATGTGCTATGCTGCTCAGTTATCTTGACCATTAATAACTCTTTTTGGGACACGGTTTCTCCCATTTCCAAAAATGAGGTAAGGGCACAAAATTTTTTTTAAGTTGTGATTTTGTTCAAATTGTAATTTAAAATATCTGTGGCTGCCTGTCCTAGGTCTATACAAAAATGGCTTGTCCACAGGGAGCCGTGCATGGAGAGGGACTCGGGTGCCCCACCCTTCCCTAATGAAGTGTTTGCTATTCATAGGGTCATTGCCTTCCCTTTGTATGCAGTGGTCACACAGATGGCCCTGGTTAAACTAAACAGACCACAGAACCAAAGTCATGAATCTGGGAAAGGGATGGGCAGGGAGGAATGGGGTTGAAAAGATGAGAGGGCTGAAGAGAGAATGCACTGTGTCTGAAGTTGTCAAAGAACAAACTTATTTATGTGGTGTGTGTATGTGTATGTGTGTGTATATGTATGTATATGTGTATGTATGTGTGTGTGTGTGAGATTTTTTTTTTCCTCTCAGTGATGCTAGAAAGCAAGAAAACTACAAAGATACTTTCCCGAGACATGGTCATTAAAGAATATTTAAACATCTCCGATTCAGTTTTAAAAAAGCAACACTGTGATGATGCCAAACTCACACTCTATATGCTCCACAGTCCCATCATTTTGCACAGCCATGAATAAGGACAAATGTCAGAGATGTAGTCTCAAAGCTCATAGCTGGCACTAGAAGTCCATTACAAGTCAGCCGTCTCTACGTACAACCATACACTCACTCAGTGTATCAACACAGTGTATTAAAATGAGATGAATCATCTTGGTCAAAGGATAGGAAAGAACTGTGCACAGGGTGAAGACACTTTAAAAGGTGTGCTGCAGACTTGCAGAAAATTCACTGCCCGATGGGGCCGACTGAGAGGCAGCAGACACAGACAGGGGCTGTGGGTGAGATGGAGAGAGCAGCTGCAGCTTGGCTGATCTACTTTTCCCCAGAGCGGGGCAGGCTGAAGGGAGTCTGACCCACATGAGGGGGGAAGACACCTACTGCTCGGGGGCATTGCTCTGAGCTAAACCGAAGTCACTTGCTTATAATCCTGTTGAACAGCAATTGAAAATAATAGGAAAATCACGGTTGAGTAATAATGTAGTCACACACACGTGATGTTTGACAACAGCAAACAGCTAAATTCTAAGTCTCACGATACTAAACATCACAACAGCAGTGTGGATTTCTGCATGCTGATTATCTCAGAAATATACCATAAGCAATTGGATGTCTGATCTTAGTGCCATCGATCATTGCTAGATCTGTCATTTAGAACCTCGAGGAACCATGAAAACGCTGAAGGTGCCAATCTTTTGTTTAAAATGAAGTTGTTGGGCTCCCTAGCTTCTCTGGTGTTCGAAGACCTTCCCTACCTGATGACATGGCCGGTCAGGGTTGGACAGCACAAGGCCAGGTCCAATGATGTTGAAGGTGGCATCGATATGCATTGGGTTGGGGTCTTTAAAAGAGATGATATGTACTCTGTAGTCCGGAGCAAGATGCCTACGCATCCACTCGATGCCCAGATAGTTTGTAACCTGAAAATAAAAACAATCTTTAAAAAGATTCCATTCTAAGTTTGGAAAACCAAAAGTATGTAGGATTTTTAAAGTTTTAATTTAGAATTAAGTTTTTAAAGTTTTAAATTAGAATTAACAATGCAATAACGTAGTGTGAGATTTCTGAGCCAGCCTTTAGCAACCTGGCTTCTCTGTGCAAAAATATCTCTTCCTGCTCGAATGAAGTCAGCAGCGTCAAAGCAAGGCTCAAATTCAGTCGTCACAAACTTTCCCTGAGCCGCCAATTTGTGTCTGTCTTCCACAGAATGGATGGGATAATCCTAGTTGGAACAAGAATGAACACACACAATGCACTTATTTTTTTAAGGAACTTATTTACAAGGATATACATAATTTAAAAAAAATTAGTTCAATATCATCATTTCCCCAAATACTACCATTCCACTCTAGATTAAAACACCCATAGAAAAGATGTTGGTCTGTGATGATCAATCCTAACTGCCAATCTGAATGGGTGAAGGAAAGCCCAAGGGATTAGTGAAGCAATCAATGGATTAACCCCTTGATGGAGTCATCTGATCACATTAGTAAGAGGTGGAGCTGGTCGGGAGAAGTGGGTTATTGGGAGTGTGTACTCAGGGGCTCTATCTATATCAGGGTCTCTTCCTGTATCCTTCCTCTCTCGTCCGTCTGCCAAGAAGTCAAAACATCTCCTGTATGCCTTTGCCAGCACACTTCTGCCAAAGCATGTGGGTGCGGCCAGCCAAAGAAATCCACCGAACTATGAGCCAAGATAAGTCTTTTCTTACTTAGGTTCTTTCTCTCAAGTACCTTGTTACAGCAAACGTATAAGCAACATAAACAAATCAAAACAATAAAACTATCACACAACAGCAAGATGAAAAACTAGGCATTAGAGTAACCTCCTGTCCATTAGAAACGAGTGGTACAGGGCATTAATTGATTCTGAAAACAGCCCATGACACACATGGGCAGCTAAGTTACAATACTGAAAGCCAGCGGGATGAAGTCACCCTGCCCCTTTAGAGAAGGAATTTGCTCCTGAGCCCAATTCGTACCCTAAAATGAAATGCCATACCTTTCCCTGTCAAATTTGGATTTGCTGGACTTATTTTTCATTTCTGTCATTAAATACCGAATATATAGAATATTTTTTTATTTTAAAATTACTTTTATAAGGGATTTTTCTATTAATAAGGTTAGCTTACTAAGGACATACATCCCTTGCATTTGTGGGAGGATTGGTTCTAGCACCCCATAGATACCCATAGATACCCATAGATACCCATAGATACCCATAGATACTAAAGTCTGTGGGTGTCCAAGTCCATTGCATAAAATTGCATAGCATTTGCATAGGACCTGTGCATGTCCTCCTGTGTCCTTTAAAACATCTCTAGATTACCTCTGATCCTCAGTGCAACCCAAATGCTATATAAATAACCGCTATACTATACTCTTGTTGAATGACAGGACAGGCACAATTTTCCATAACATTATCTATTTACGGTTGGTTGAATTCATGGACACAGAACCTGCAGGTGGAAGGCCCGACCTGCACATTTCGTCTTCCTGTAAGTCTGGCTTAGACCTCAGATTATTTTGCTGGAAGAAGAGAGAGACTTTAGCCTGAAGACGTTTGTGGTTCCAGCAGTGGGTAGCAATGTGCCCTTAGGACAAGTTTTGCTCCCAGTGATGAAATGCAACCACTTCCTTCTCGAGTTCATATAAGAATAAGTGTGGTTGATGATACATCCTGAGCCCAGGACTGGGCACAGAGTGAGCGGTGATTGTTAGCCGTTAGTCCCGCTGTTTTGGCCATTAACATTTTCTGCTCCTTTCATCTGAACATAATCAGTCCTTAAAACTGAAGTGCAGAATATGTGCAAAGTGTCACAGGCGTCATTTCTTACCCTTTGTGGATTGTTTGGAACAGTTACTGACAAGCTGGTCTACATCTAGGGGCCTACCTGGTCATACAGTTCATCAGCCATTGTGGGCTTGGGAGCTGTTGTCCACTTGGCGCCGCGGTGGAAGTAGTCTTTGATGATTGACCTGTAGGCTCGGTACTCAAAGAAGCGCGCACGCCATGCCATGGGAGCCTCTATAATCTCATTTCCCACCACCATCAGGATGTCTCTTGGCATCGCACCGTATAAACCTGTCGGGCCAAAGAGTTCCATGGGCACCTCAGTGATGCACATATCCAGGATATTAATGCATGTATAACATAATCTCTTTATAGAAAATTTTACTGAAACCTTTGCATGTCTATGTATTTATATGAAACAGGGCAAATGGAACAATATACACTAAAATAGATTTTTTGACAAGAATTCCTAGTTGGGTGGTGATCTCAAGCAAATATAGAAAGGAAGAAGTAAGAGAAAATTTAAACCACCAAACCTTCTCTACTTGTAGGTTCCACCCCCACCCCCATTTTTAAAGATACAGAAATAGAATTCTTAATGGGCAGTATCTCACGATAAAGACTAAGTTCAGAGCCTTGTGTGGTGGTGCACACCTTTAATCCCAGCACTCAAGAGGCAGAGGCAGGCGGGTCTCTGTGAGTTCGAGGCTAGCCTGGTTTACAAAGTGAGTTCCAGGACAGCCAGGGCTATTACATAGAGAAACCCTGTCTCAAAAAACCAAACCAAACCAAACCAAACCAAACCAAACCAAACCAAACCAAACCAAACAACAACAAACCCAAACAAAACAACAACAATAAAAACCTAGGCTAAAATCACTCAGAAAAATAAATTATAGAACTCAAGCACAAGAGCAGCTGTAAAGTCATGGCAATTAAAACAAAGGAATGTAAACCCATTCTCTCCTTTAAAAACTGAAGTATGTGTATATGTATCTGTGGGAATCTGTGGCACCTGTGGAGGCCAGAAGAGGGGGTCAGATCCTCTCTGGAGCTGGAATTACAAGCTGTTATGAGCTGCCTGATGTGGGTGCTGTGAATACTGAACTCCCAGGTCCTTTGCAAGAGTAGTTAACTGATCTTATCAGCCGAGCCATCTCTCCAGCCCCTCTATTTCCTTCTTATTTCCTGTTAAAGAAAACTAAGTACAGCTTACCGTTCTCATGTAGCGTGTCTACAAGGCTTAGAGGCTTAGAATAGGAATACCTCAATCATATCAAAATGAACCAGACTCTTCCTCAATAATCTCTAAAGTTTTGAAAGTTTAGTAAGTAAAACAAAGGACTCTTCAAGAATTTCTGAGTGTTCTCATGTATCTAAGAAGGAAATGCAAAATCAAGGCTCTGTCAGATTATTTTCTCGACAGCACTTACCTGTCGACTCAAAGTCAGGGGTCTTGTACTTCAGTGACCAGTCGATGGGGTCAGGCCGCCTCACTGTTACCCCTTCCACAGTTAAAATATTGCACATTTCTTCAACCTCAGCAACAGCCTTCTTCAAATGATCTTTGGGAAAATAAAGACCTCCATTTTTCTGGTAAAATGGCCAGTACTTTTCATACGTATTGGCCTAGAAGCAGAAGAGAGTAAACGAAAGCATTAGAAGGGAATAATCTGATGGTGGCTCACAGGCAGAGAACAAATATTTGTACAGCATGAGAGGGCCCGGACTACAAGCTGATGCCCAGCACCGAGCAGGCCAGTTTCTGCGCAGACACCCAGGGTTTGCTGAATGAAGATCTCTAAATCACAGTGTCATATATTATTAGAGATTTATTTTTATTTTCATGAGTTTGCGTGCGCATGTGTCCCCAAAAGAAGGTGTTGGATTTCCTGGAGCCGGAGTTATAGGCAGTTATGAGCTGCACCAGACTTGGGTGTTGGGAACTAAAGTAGGGTCCCCTGGAAGAGCAGTAAGTGCTTTTAACCACTGAGCATCTCTCTTCAGCCCCTGAAGAGATATTTTGAGGCGTTTGATCCTTCTGCCTCAGATCTCATGCCCAGCCCTTAACAGCTTGCCTGTCCCCAGTACAGGCTTGGAATGTTCCCGGCCATGCTTCATAGACAAAACAAGGATGTAGACACTCCTGTTACAGAGTATCAATGAGATTAAACAAGAAAACCAACAAACAAAGTAAGAGAATAAAAGCCCCTACACTAAGCCAACATCCTAAACTGTCCACAGACTCCTGAGATCTTTCAGGAAAACAGCACTTCACAAGGTTTTTATGAGGCAAAGAAAAAAAAAGATATTTAATGTGCTAAGATTAGGGCACATTTTCAAAAGTGCTTTATGTGTCTTAACACTCATGGCTCAATTTCCCACTGGACAGAATTTGCATTTAACAAAACTGTGCAGCAATTCAAGCCAGGCTTTGATGGCCTGTCTGTCAATGTGTCTCACATGTTAACACCCCCACTTCTTTCAAATCTCACATCGCTTCAGGACCTTTTGGAAGAAAGTAATGTGAAACACAAGTTCACAGAGTTTCAGTACTATAGAAGCCAAGTATGTAAAAAATGTCCAAAGGCTATAAGAAAAACATACAAACTGAAAAAGAGCTTATATTAAGATTGTTTTGCATGTATCTAAGTTATTAGTGAGTTTAAAGAAAGACACTGGACTGTGCATGCTGCATCTTATAATCCAGACAGACGAAGCAGAGAAGCCAGACCCTGAGAAAAACTCTTACAAGTTCATCACAACACTGGAAAAGCCCTGTGACATTTTAATTATTTTTAGCTGAAAAACACATTCAAAGCAGTGATTGGTTTTAAGCTTCTTTGTATTGCTGGTTGGTGAACCAGCTATTGACTCTAATCATGTCTTATACATAAGGGTTTCTACCTCAAATCTGATATTTGTAAATAGCAGTCAGTATTTAAAAGGGGGGGCAAAGATGGGTTAAAGAGTGTGCTTAGCTAGATATCCATAGCACTTGGCAATCCTATCCAGAAGACAGGGCGCTCAAACACACGGACTTTTCACATGCAAAGTCGTTTTCTCACTTCCTACCTGAATAAATAGAACAAGAACTATAGTCCTCTGAATGGACAGTGTTCCAAAGAGATTCAGGGGCTCAGGTACTATGTTCTATAAATTTGAATATTTTCAACTTCATATAAAAACCTTCTAAAGCTAGAATTATTTATTATGGATCTAGGGTCTCATCTTGCAACCCTGACTGGCCTGGGACTCACTATGCAGACCAGGCTGGCCTTGATTGCAGAGCCCCGCCTTCCTCTGTTGGGAGGAAGGGTTGGGAGTAAAGGTCTGCACCACCACACTTGGGGTTTCTAATAGTTTTGTTCATCAGGACTGGTCTAAATGTCTAGATCTTTAATGTCAAAAACATTTTTTCCCCTAGGCTATGTCTCTGCTTCCATGTTGACCTTAGTCTGGTAAGTATAAAATATATGGATATAAAGTAGCCTCTAGTTAGGCTGGGACCCAGACTGGACAATACAGAATAAACTGAAAAGCAGATCTTTCAAACACATGAAGGATCCCAGTTAATACACTCTGAAAGCTGAGTTGTTGATAAACTAAGGCCCATAGGCCAAATCTAGCCAGGCTGCTTATTTTTATAAACAAACATTTAAGGAGACACACCGTGCTAATTGCTTACACGCTGCCTGTGGCTGCTTTCTCATTATAGCAGGGTGGAGAATCAGAGAGCTGAAATGCAGACTTATGTCCTCTACAGAAAAAAGTTTGCTGTCCCTGTTCTGGCGAACTTGACTTTAGAAGAGCTATAAACAAATTGCAGGCTCAATTTCTGACCCAGGAAAAAAGCTATCAGCGCTAAACATTTGAATACTTTTATAGCTAATCCACTCTCAACAAAGACAAAACAAAACAAAAAACAAATTAAAAAAGAGGTGGTGTACGCCTTTAATCCTAGCACTTGAGAGGCAGAGGCAGGTGGATCACTGTGAGTTCAAGGCCAGCCTGGTCTACAAAGTGAGTCCAGGACAGCCAGAGCTACACAGAGAAACCTTGTCTCGAAAAACCAAATAAATAAATAAATTAGTTAATATAATAAATAAACAAATAAATAAAAATAAAAGAAACCTAACACCAAACCAAAACAAAAAGTAGTTTTCTACCCCGAAGAATTTCTTCAACAGCAGCTAGAAACAGAGGGTGATAATGACTCTTTATTTTCTTTTCTGACACATCCTGGCACTACTGGCTATCCAATTGCCGCTTGCAGCTTCTCATGCCAGGCACGTCGCCTTCAGTCCACTAAGGCACAAGAAGCCATTGACAATCCAACCCTGAATTGCAGCAGACATAGTCATGTCACCTTGCCAGACTCACTCCAAAGTATCCGGCGTGAATATCAGGGAACCTTGTCTTGATACGAAACACTAAGTCAACTATTCTGGGAGAAAAATGTTATTTGAACAAATGTTTGTGCAGTTTATGAATAATCTGGCAAACGCTGGACAAAGTCTAAATTATCAGGATAAATTACATTTTCCAAGAAAGAGTTAGAAATTGTTTACACTTCCTTAATAACCTTGATGGAGGGGTTAGCAATCATTTGACAAGCATTTTCCAGTTAATGGACACTGAATTGTGGCACATGATATAGTTAATATGTGGCAGGGATGGAGCTGTATTTCTGGGAACGTTGTAGTCCCTGCATCCTAAGCTTAATTAATTTCCAAACATCCTCTTTGGAAAGCAAAGAAATGCCAATAGGTACAAACTTTTTGTTAAACTGGCAATAAAATTATATTACATAAACCTTAATTAATAGTGTTTTTTTTAAAGTCCTCTATCAACGGCTTTAAAAAAAAGCAAATATTTACTATGTCTTACAACAGAAAAAAATCATTATGTTATTGAAATAGTGCTTTCTGACAATTGTGTTCCTTGTCCCTTTAAAAAATATTTCCCAACTGAGAGTGGTGGCACACATTTTTAAACCCAGTGCTCAGGAGTCAGAGGCAGGAGGAGCTCTGTGAGTTCCAGGCCAGCCTGGTCTACATACATACACACACACACACACACACACACACACACACACACACACACACACAGTGCCTCTGTTCACCTAGAGGCACTGTATTCTATCACTTCATCATTATTTTATTTCTGAAATGAGGCTTGCTACACGGGCTAGGCTGGTCTTGAACTCAAGATCCTCCTGACTCAATCTCCTGAGTGCTAGCTAGCATCATAGGCATGTGCCACCAAGCCCAGCCATTATTTTATTTTTTATCATTCTCAAATAGAGTAATTTATCTACATTCTGGGGCCAACTGACACATGTCTGATCCCATAGCATTGGGAGGTAGAGGCAGGGGCATCAGGAATTCAAGGTCATCTCTCAGGCACAGCAAGTTTGAGGCCAGCCTAGGCTTCATGAGACTCATCTGTCTCTCTTCTAGAGGATGTATATATCTTCTATTTACTTTCTTCTCCCTCAATAACTAGCTTAGTCTGTCACATACAACAGAAGTGACCAAAAAAGTGACTGAAATCAACATGGCTAATGCTACCAATATCTACAGTTATTATACCCCCCAGCATACATTTGTGATGTAACTGACAAACTGGATCCATAAAACTATGACTTGTAATTTCCATATTTTTGTGTTTTCTTAACATATAACTTTATACATTCAAGTTTAAGTCTGAAAGGCAGTTCATTAACTTCTTAATAGGAATTCTGCAGGTCAAGCAGCTGATAAGACTAGTTATCCAATTTTTATCAAATAACTAATTCAGTACCAGCCTCCTGACTTTTAACGGCATTCATTCCACAAGCTACAAAGTCTAGAGTCATAAATCAAGTGACAAAGCACTTCAAATGATGTCTGAGAATTCTGATTCCTAAGATCACATGACATTAAGGCTGAAGAGATGGTTCAGTGGTTAAGAGCACTTGCTGTTCTTCTAGAGGACCTGGGTTCAGTTCCCAGCATCCATGTCTGGCAGCTCAGTACCACCTGTAACTCTAACTCCAGGAGATCGGACACCCTCTTCTGGCCTCCACAAGTATTTTGCAGGCATGTACACACACACACACACACACACACACACACACACACACACACACACA
>CAJQZJ010033726.1:1759982-1793980 GCA_907164525.1 Lophiomys imhausi
ACACACACACACACACACACACACACACACACACACACACACACACATATACACACACACACACAAGAGAGAGAGAAATTAAAAACATTTAACAGCAGATCTTATTAATGTATAATGGTCAATAATTTTAACGACAGGTTAAATGAAAAACTATTACTTGAATTTGAATTTTCCCAATCAAAATGGCTAGGGATACTTCTTTTCAAGAAAATTCTTTGAAAGACTATGTCTTATTTTATTTTAAAATATGGAGATAGCAGTCTCACAGTTAAGTTTTAAGCTGTTTAGCAATTAAAAGGATGTTCTAGGACTAAGAAGATGTTTTTAAGTTGGTAATGCAAGTTAGGACTGAAATTGAGTTAGGTATAGAACTTTAAACTTATTGAGATAGATAGATAATAGAATATTAATATCAGTTGCCAAATGCATATGGACTGGACATTGGGAATGTATGTTATACCATATAATTTTCATAATTGTGGCCTAATTGTTCTTATTGTTTTGTATTGTATCTATTGTTATAAGAATAACAATTTTATTGGGCTAAAAGGGGGTGATGTTAGGGGGAAAAAGATACACCTTTAAAAAAAAAAAGTCACAGTACAAACCAGGAACAACAGTGTATTCCTATACCTGAGTGCTCAGGAGGCTGAGGACAGTCTAAGCTACACATTTTAAGAATTGAAATAAAAATCTATGCATGTGCCATGTGAGCATACTTGTGAGACATATTCTGTCTTGAGGTAAAAGACAACAATGAAATTAAATATGAGCTATAAGTAGAATTATACTACTGACCTTACCCAAGAGGCTAAGGAGCAATTGAATAGGATTATTTGGGTTATTTATTTTTCTATATGTTATATAGTTTCTATATTATATAATACCTTAAAAACAAACTGGTTTTATTAACCAAATATGGGTATGTTTAAAATACTACAAAGAAACCCAAACACCTAGTTCCTTTTCACAGAAGCACTTCATAGATTCTAGTATATCATTCTAAGGAATCTGTGTTATAGAAATTATTCATGTGGTGTGCTAACATTCATCCTTTTGCAAATAAAGTACTGCAAAGCTTCATTTCTAATTCAACAATACATCCTGAAAGTCATTCCACATAAGAAAAAACACAGCTAACCCATTATTTTTATTTATTTGGTTTTAATTGAAATTAGACTATTTAAAAATAATATATAAAAATAAAATTCCACATATTTAAAAATATGAAAATAGCATATAAATTAAATTAATTTGTTCATCAAATTCCAAATATTGGAACCAGAGGTGTATTCAGAACAATAAGAAGAAACTATTGCTGTCTTCCTTTAGAATGCCTTGTAACTACCCAATGCTTGGCATGGCTCTTTTCTTAGCTCTCCTTGCACTTTAACCGTCTCTCCAGCTTAGAATCTGCATCAAGGTATACATTGTATCTCTACCAACAGAGATGAAGCTCCTTTATGTCAAAGTATTTCTGGTGATGGAAGAGCTGTCAGACTTACTTCCTCACTCTACATTACAAATGAAAATGTAGGTATTTAGGAAGAACTTAAGTACATTCAAGATGTATTTATAACTCATGATTCACAAGATCTTGGGATCTGCCTACAAAATGGAAGGGACCCTTATATAACACATCACCTGAACACTAGCCCATAAGGACAATGGTCATAAGAATACTACAAGTAAATACTAGGAGTTTCTTTGTTGGTGTTTGTTTATTCATTCATTTGTTTCTTGAGATGGGGTTTCTCTGTGTAGCCCTGGCTGTCCTGGAGCTCTCTCTGTAGACTAGGCTGGCCTTGAACTCACAGAGATCTGCCTGTCTCTGCTTTGTGAGTGCTGGGATTAAAAAGATTGTGCCATTGCCGCCCAGCTCTAGGAGTTTATTTTTAAATGGGAAGATATTACTTGTTGCCAGGAAATTCTGGAAAGTATTAGGAAAGGCATTTTGGAACTAGGCAGTGGTAGAAGGAAGGGCAGGAAGATGGGTGAGAGACACTTGGGTGGGAACAAAGGCATGGCTCTTATTGGTCCTTGGTTGTTTGCTAAGGTCTGCTAAAAATCCAGGTGGGATACTGGAAGAGAAAGAAACTTAAATAGAAATGAGTATCTGCTAACCTGCCATATTAACATGCTTCTAAGATGAGGCAATAAGTGAACTGGGTGTCCGCTTGGGAAGAAACCTGAATACCATGAGGGCTTTACCTCAGTAATGGAAGGAGTTAGTAAGCAATGGAATCTTAAGAGCACAATGAGTCACATACATGACCAAATCTGGGTTTGAAACAAGTCACTCCAATACTGGCTGGGATACAGTCAGGAGCGGGGAGTGAGTGGGGAGGAGCAGTTGGGAACTAACTGCAGCTGCCCAGAGGCTGAGGCATGGGGCAGCTTCCTCTCCACAAGAGACCTGATGTGGAGGGCATGACTGAGGGAGAAAGCAAAGATCTCTGGTGTTTCTGATTAAATAAGGCTGACAAAAATTAACAGGAAGAAATGAAGGCTTTGGCTTAGAGGAGTCCCCAAAGAATAGCTTCCCAGGAAAGTTCTTCTCGACTCCCAGGGAGGTTTCAACAAGGAAGAAAATTGTAAATAACACCAAATACTGGTGGAATAACTTCAAATTACTCCCCTGCCCCGGTGGAGTGAAAACAGTTGCAGAGGAGGAGTGGTCCACAGGGGGCTGAGGACCCGTTCTCACACCCACAGCCACTCTTGGCTTACCTTCACCTCCACCGTGAATGGGGGAACGCAGGCGTTTTCTGCTCTGCCCACTATCACTTCCTCTAAAGGGTCCCATTCGTTGTAAGAGGAGACAGGGCAGTCCTTGGGCAGTGGGTCAGTGGCCTTGTCTTCAGCTGCACAGGAATTCTGGGAGGAAGCTGTAGCTGCCTGGGTGCTCTGGAAAGTTCGCTGCACCCATCCTGTCAAGGATCCCCCAAGCTTAAAAACAAAACAAAACAAACAAAAAACCTGAATGAGGCAGGGTTATAGTGTGAGAACCCAGAATAACACAAACAGACATCTACTTTAGGAGAGATACTAAGATGTTGGTTAATAAAGGAGTTTTGGGTAATTAAAAAAAAAAAGAACCCACACAGCTTTTTGTTGATTATAGATTGCTTTTGTTCATTTGTGTTACACGCTGTAAAATTTGAAAACCCCTGGGAAGATGTGGTTCCTAGCCATCACTTCGGTATGTATCTCTGAATAAGTATCTGCAAACATGCTTTCAAAAAACTTTTTCAGAAGATAAGTCATCTCCTTCCCAAAGTAAATGCCCAGTAACTCCCAGTTGTGTCCAGCTGAGGGTGGAAGTCTTTCTGCCTCAGTCTGGAAGGTTACCAAAACTGGGCTCTTTTTACTGTAAATAACATGGAAACATCTGAAAAGACCTTATCTAGCAGTCCCAACCTATTTTTTTTTAAATCTCTGACATATACTTCACATTTTTTTAGCATTTCAAGTCGGAGAGTGACCAGCTGTCGTCTGCACCATATTACTTATAGTCCATGGTACCCTAGCCACCATAAGAACTAACCCAGGCAGGCACAGAATTCAAACTATAAAAGCAATCTAAGCATGTCAAAACTTCTCTTTAAAATGCAGGCCTGTATGACCTAGAGCAGGAAGATTCTTCACCCAATCCCCCATGTAAACCTCACTCCGCCCCCTCCCGCCCCCGAACTCTATCAAGCTGTTAAAAACAAAACAAAACAAAAAACCCCAAAACCTCCAGAAGGGGGCTGGAGGGGCCCAAGGGTGGAGACGCAAAGCAAGAGGGCAAGTGACAGCTGTTTTAAGAATCAGTTGCTGGCAGAACTCAACAGCTAGAACTATTCCTGTCGAGAAGCAAGGGATGTCTGCAAGCAATGCGCCCCGCGGACATCCCAGGGAAGCAGAGAGGGCAGGGCGGAGCAGCAGGTAGGGGACCGGATGGACTCATTCCAAGTCCCCTGTAAACCTCAGAAATCCGTGTGACTGCTGGAGCTGGCCTGCCGGCTCCATCCATCCAATCTTCCCAGAAAACGCTCTCGCGGGCCATCGAACCCAGACCACGCCACTCCCTTACTGAGGAGTCCAGTCCCCTTCTGGGTCCCCACCCTGCACCCCGCAGAGACCCCGAGGCCGCGGAAGCACGCACCCTAGAGCTGATGTAGTGCACCGCCTCGGCGCCTCGGCTACCGCCGCGCAGACACCGAACCCGCAGCATCGCCCCGATCGGATCCCAGCTGCTCCGCGTGCACTAGGTCCCAGCCGCCGCCCTCGCGCCAGCTCCTCGCCTGCGGCCGCGCGCGCTGCTTTTGTAGCAGCGCCCCGGGCTCGGCCCATTGGCTGCCGGGAACAGGTGACCGCGGCGTCTGCGGGTCACATCCTCGGGGCTGGCCTTTTTTTTTTTTTTTTAGCTCCTGCGTCCCGGACTGGCTCAGGTCAACGCCGCGAAGACGCGCAGGGAGGCGATCCAATGCCTAGTCGAGCAGGCCTGTTCGTCCATCTTTTTGGAAGTCCATTTTGCAGCCTGAATGTACTAAAACTAGAGAGCTCGAATAGGCATGTCGTTTCCTAACCGAAGGGACAAATTTGAGTACTTCTCCTTGTGATTTTTTTTTTAGTGTTGGTCTGTGCTTTGAAGAAGAGTCTGGCTGTGTCGTCCAGTCTGGCCTCCAGTCCTCCATTCTTCTCAATTCTGGTTAAAGGTGTGCACACCCGGTTTCTCTAGGTTGTGTTTTCTGGAAACTCAGATCGGTTGCATTGATTGACCCTGGTCCACAAGCTAGCCAGGGACCAAAATAAGTGGTGCAGGTAAAGCCTAGGTGACTCTAAGGGTTGTATGATGATGAGGTAATACACTATCAACAGAGAGGCCCCAAGGTCCTGACATGGTGAGAGGAGCCAGTGAGTCTAGGTTTCTATCTTAACTCTTCTTCTAAAATGCGGTGTGGCTTGGATTCACAACTCTTGACCTTTCTAATGAAGGCTCATTCTGTTAGTGAAGGCTTTGGAAATCTCAAGAATTTCCCAAAACTTAAAAAAAAAAAGCACTTTCACTCAATAGAACACAATCAACTCTGGGGGTTACATCTCTGGGTGAATTTAGGGTGACCAGAGATGTATCCTCCTCTGTAAAGGGATTTAAAAGATGGTAAAGGGTAAGGATATCGCTTAGAAGCTGAGTGCTCACCCAGCATGCATTTTAAAACAACCAAACCAAACAAACAAACAAAACCTCACCACAAACCTTATAAGGCTGGGTATAGTGGCTCAGGCTGCACAGCAAGTTCAAGGCCAGCTTGGACTACCTGAGACCCTGTCTCAAACAAACAAAGGCTGATAAATTTACATGACAAGAGTTTTACTTTGCTTCATTTCAGTACATCTGAGATCTGAAAACATCCTCATGTCTCTCATTAAAGACTTTTTTTTCACTTTGAAAGTGTAAGATCTAAGAGGGTCTGATTAAAATGAGGCTGGGGGCAATTTAATTTTAGATAATGAAAAACTCTCACAGCCAAATATCTTATGCCCTTATCTCTTGGAATCCAGTAGGGAAAAGGAGTAGGGTAGTGGTGGTATCTCACACCAGTCCTATAGTTATAAATGCACATCCAACTACTCTCTCTGTATTTATTGATATATTTTTTTTCTATTTTGAGGGCTTAAAAAAAATTCTAACTGGGCGTGGTGACGCACACCTTTAGTCCCAGCACTCGGGAGACAGAGGCATGCTGATCTTTCTGAGTTCAAGGCCAGCCTAGTCTACAGAGTGAGTTCCAGGACAGTCAGGGCTGTTACACAGAGAAACCCTGTCTTAAAAATACAAAAACAAAAAAATGCAGCTTTTTTTCTTCTGTTTGTTTGTTTGTTTTGGTTTTTCGAGACAGGGTTTCTCTGTGTAACAGCTCTGGCTGTCCTGGACTCGCTTTGAAGACCGGGCTGTTTGTTTGTTTTTGTACATGTCTTTGTATGCCTGATATTGGGCCAACTCCCTGTAAGGCATCTGTAGTGATATTTGACAATGTCTTGGCCTTCAGTTGCAGTCTCATTTAGAAGGTGTGGACTGGAGTGTGAATTCTTGCTTTCTCTCCCCTCACTGTTGGTCACACCAGTAACAGTGGTTGACCCAATAACTCTAAGATGTAGAAGGTGCTGTCTAATATCTACAGCACAGTGAAGTCTAATAGTAATGCACTTTGTAGATTTTCTTGAGTACCATGGGAGCAGGAAGATAAAAGGCAGGGGCAGGAAATGACCTCAGAAGCACAGGAAAGGAGTTTTGCTTTTCATTTCTCCCTTGTTGATGTTGCCATGGAGATATGCTTAATTCTACTTCGTTCCAGCCAATAAAATACAAAATTTTGGAAGTATTTTTTGAAATTAAAATGAAATAAACAAAAACTAATGACGTCACTGGGTCAGCAAGACGAGCAACAAAGGAGCCTGTAATAAGATATTTCATTGCTATCGTTGGCATCGAACCTGTGTGTAGGTATAAAGCCTCTGAAAAATTTTGCACCTGTCCACACACAATGGGTAAGGTGAGCTGTCTGCAGAAGTCACCCATTCTGAGACACCTTTGTATCTATAGTGTAGGGGACAGGATGCTCCCAAATTAAACCAGAAACAAACAAACAAACAAACAAACAAAAACCACAGCAATACTTAAGTTCAAATAAGATAACTAAAGTATATCTGCGCAACTAGAATGTAAATAAGGAAAGCTGCAATAAAAATATTATTTGACTCCTAATGACATGCTTCTATATCAGATCTGTGCCTTGCTCAGCCATCATCAGAGAAGCTTCCTCTTGGAGCAGATGGGAACAGATACCCAGAGTCAGACATTATGCAAAAAATGAGAGACCTTCGAACACTCAGTCCTAGGTGGGATATCTCCATCAAATTCCTATCTCCAGAGTTCAGGGAACTCTGCAGAGGCAGAAAGAGTGCAAGGGCCAGAGGGAATGGAGGGCACCCAAGGAAACAAAGCTTTCCAAACACAGCAGGACTGGCACACACATGAACTCACAGAGACTGTGGCAGCATGCATAGGGCCTGTAGAGGTCTAAGCCAATGGGGATCTCAGCACTGAGAGAGGAACTGGACTCAAGCACTCATTCCTAACCTAGAAGCTATTTCTGATTGATAACCACTTGCAAGAAAGAAAGAAAGAAAGGAAGGAAGGAAGGAAGGAAGGAAGGAAGGAAGGAAGAAAGGAAGGAAGGAAGGAAGGAAGAAACCCTTTAACGACAGACCTTGTTCCCAGCAGTAGATGGCCAACACAAAACAAACTCAAAGCTGTTTTTGGAGGAGGTTCCTTGTCTCATAATGCTTTGTCTGGGCATAATTTTTGTTTTTCTTTCTTTTTTCCCCTTACAGTTCTTTTGCATATATACATATTGTATTATATTATATGCTTCCACTGTTGTATTTCTATGGAATTTCTGTGTGTACAAATGTGTACCCATCTGTATTTATAAGTGTTTCTTGTGCTTTTTCTGCTAGTAGTCTATTTGTTTCATCCTATTCCAGTTTGTTTTTATTTGATCTTATTTTATCATCATTTTTAGATGCCCATTTATATTCTAATGAGAGAGAGAGAGAAGGGTGTAGATTTGGGTGGATGGTAAGTTGGAGTGGATCTGGGAGGAGCTGGTGGAAGGAAAACTGTAATCAGAATATATTGTATGAAAAAATCTGTTTTCAGTTTTTAAAAAGTATTATTTATGATGCATTAAAAACATTTCTTAGCCGGGCAGTGGTGGCGCACGCCTTTAATCCCAGCACTTGGGAGGCAGAGGCAGGCGGATCTTTGCGAGTTCGAGGCCAGCCTGGTCTACAAATTGAGTCCAGGACAGCCAGGGCTACACAGAGAAACCCTGTCTTGAAAAACCAAAAAAAAAAAAAAAAAAAAAACATTTCTTGGCAAGGATGCATACCCAATAAATAAAAATATACTTGAAAGGTTGCATTTAGCAGAGGGATGATTATCAACGTGGAGTTTGAAAAGGGAGCCACGTGCACATTCTATCACAACCTACTGATCCGGCACCAGCTAAAGGTGAAACCAGAATATTCAGGTCCCTGGAAAAGTGAAACCTATTGACAACAATGATTCCTCTAGTTTTTGAGCTCTCAAAGCAAGCTTTTCCTTTCTGGGACCCCTGGCATGGGGAGTGGAGGAAGAATCACCCAAGCAGGCCAAGACTAAGAGATCTGAAGGCTGACAGATAGGGCTTTCTTGTAAAATATCAAATAGTGCGTGGGCTTCTCTGTGAGAATCTAGTGAGCTCTGTGTAATTCAGTCTTTCCTCTCCAGTATCTCCTCCTCCTCTCCTTTCTCTATCTCCTTCCTGCTTCTCCTCCTCTTTCTTTATCTTCTTCTTTGTCATTGCTATTGTCTATCTCTGTGATACTAGGAATCAAACTCAGTGCCTTATGTATGTAATAATCAAGTACTTGACCTCTGAGCTATATCTTTGACCATTGTTTTTCTTAATGTTGTCTTTCTTACTTGTCTAATCAAGTTGAGGAGCTATGAAACCCCTCTTCTGTACCCAGGATGTAACGTAGGATTGGCCTCTTTACCCTCTTTACCCCCGGTGTTCTTCTAGCTCACCATACTCTCTTCTGGAGTCTCTCCTACTAGTCCATTTTTCTTTCCATAGGCTCTGGCCTCCTCAAGGACAGGGAGCCTGTTTTATCTTCCACTGTACCTTGAGCACAGAGCCCAACACAGAACAGCTCTCAATCAATTGTGAATGCGAATGCCCAGCCCTCTTTCTTTGATACCTTACAGTCTTTCATTTCCAATGAAGCTTCTAAAGCTTGTGCAGGCAGCCTTTGCTGTACACTCATGCAAATGCTCTCGGGATTTGTATCAGCTATGAACAGCTCTGTTCTAATTGTTCAGCATTTCCTAATGAGGAGGATGCGTTCATCAGAGGACGGCTGCAAAGAGAAGGGAAACTGGAGCTTTCTCTAAGCATTTAAAAGAGTCTCAGCTTAAGTCAGCCTTCAAATTGGTCTGGCCCTAGGGCGATGAGAAGAAACCACAGAGTCTTTTCCAAGGAACTGTCTCACATCTTTCGCATTGGCTTCCAGATACCCTCTAGAGTCCCAATGCAGTGGACACTTTCTCCTCTTTCAGATAAAATGTAAACTAAAAGATGGATGCTAACCTGTCTGGTAGTATCTTGATGTCAATGTATAGAGAGCAGGCAAATTTCTTGATTGGAAAACAACTACCTTTGAGTCTCACGCTCTTCTTGCAGAGTTAGACAGGCAATTAGCAATTTTTGAAACGTTTCATTTGATATAATCCATGCAGTATACAAGCTCATCTGTGCTTTCTTCTTCACCACACTCTCACAGCCTGAAGTCCTGTCCCCCTCTGTTTTCAGCAGTCTTCTTCAAGCTGACTCTCTCTTTTTTTTTCTGGTGCAGATCTTTAAAAGAAAATGCTATAAAGTAAGGAAGAAATCGAATTATCAAGCTCCAGAGAATGGTTCAGGGAGTTGCAACACATTTGACTTAGGACAAAGTTCTTGACTCCCAAATGAACAAATGCATTTTTTATTAGTGAATATTTCTTCTTTATTTTTATATAAATAATATATAAATAAATATTTATAAACATTTGTTATTTATTATGTGTGTGAGTGAGCACACAATTCCATGAATGTATGCATGACTGGAGCTCAGAGAACATCCTAAGGGAATCAGTTCTTTTCTCCACCACGTAGGTCCCAGGAACTGAACTCAGAAAGTCAAGCTTGCCAACAAGCAACTTTACCTACTGAGGAACACCATTGGCCCTTGGATGTTTCTTAAGTAAATGAGTAAAGTTAAGATTTAGAATAAAAAATTCCATTATGGGGCAGAACATGCATCCTTTAATAAGGAGGTTTACAGAGAGATTTCTAATTACCCAGAACAACTTTGATATCAAAAGCTAGTGCCTGTTTTGGGCTAGAAATGCAGTGGGTATTCTGTAGTTTTCTCTGCTTCTACATATATTGTGTACTTTTTCACATGAGACATTATTACATTTATAATTAGAGAAAGAAAACCCTAAAGCTGTTTTTCTTTAGAGACAGATATTTCCTTGTTGTCCATGATATTTTCCTTTGCAGGTCAGCTTGGGCAAAACTATAGGCACTGCTCTGGGAGAAAGCCTCCCACGGCCACCTGGCTCCGCTTGGCCCACAGGGTGTTCTGGAGGGGGCAGATTAGCGTGGGAAAGCGTTTCTGCCTGGCTCCTTTGTGCTCTTTGCTGGGCGCTCTGAGCTCTGGGCTTGCTCTCTCAATCTT
Source organism: Lophiomys imhausi (assembly GCA_907164525.1). Lineage (NCBI taxonomy): Eukaryota > Metazoa > Chordata > Mammalia > Rodentia > Muridae > Lophiomys > Lophiomys imhausi. The sequence goes on from CAJQZJ010033726.1 coordinate 1,770,300, forward strand.
ATCTGTCTCACATAACTACGCTGAGCAATTTTCCAGAATGATCATTCCCAAGAATAAGATTTTCTGTTCTTTGGGAGTCGATAACATCCCGATCTTGGGCAACAGAAGAAGAAAGCTGTCGTGCCATTCTGTCCACCTATGAGCAAAGTGGCAAAATACTGCCATAGCCATTTACTCCGGCTTTAAGAAAAGCCTAAGTGAATAGTTATTCAGAATTCATAAGCTTGGTTTAAAATTTTTGCTTAGGAACCCTCAATTTCTGCTTCTACCATTATTCAAAATTTAAGGGCAGATCCAAATACCAGGACTGTATATTGCAAGACCTAAGCCAGAAATGTTGCAAGATGGAACTAGGACACATTGTGAGGCAAGGGTTTTGTTTTATTTTATTTTTTATTATGAAGGTCTTATTTAGAAGTGACAGAACTTGACAGTCAACAACATACTATACTGCCTTTTTCTGGAAAGCAATGAACTCACCTCAGGGCAGATTTCAAGCCCGCCAACCTTCCTAGCAAAGGCTTCTTCTGTCATGTGCTTAGCTTACAGACTAACTTAGTCTGTAGCAGTGAAATCTCAGGACTCAAGCCCCTCAATTGGGGTGGAGGGGGGGTAACGACCCAAATAATCTCCCACTTTTCCTACCCAGTCATTTAGATACATGTTTGCTGTTAATGTAACTGAGTCTGGTTAGATGAAATAGCTGTTTCACATAATCCTAGAATTTTGTGCCTAAAGTTTCTCTAACTTCTACAGAGGGAGTGAATGAATTACCGTATGGACCAGTGTGAGTGCGTCCTGGTGATACCCCTTTTATAGCACTAACCACACAGCTGTAAGAGTCTGCTTGCGGCAATGGCTCTTTCACCAGGTTCGGACCTCTGGAGAGCTTTTGTAGCTAATATAGCAATGCCCACTTAGTGCATGTTTGTGGGCTTCATTGCCTAACACAAAAGTCCCCTTCGAATTGATTCTGCTCTTGAATACAATATTGAAAATGTTTGAGAGAGATGATTTATGGAATTTTAGACATGGAACAGACCTCTTTCTATAGGTGGGATACACGGCACAAGAAAGCTTGATGAACCATCTAAATCCATCAAGCACTACTGAGAAGAATCCTCAGCACAATTCTCAAGAGCTACATTAAAGGAAAACAGATTTTGATATGATGCTCTACGATTGAATTCTGTAAATCTTTAACTTTGGTGCTTAACGAAGTGGTGCTGCTGGCTCCTGTGGAAGGTTTTATGAATGAAAATCACAGGCATTGTACACTTCTTCCTTATAAACAGTAGAAAACAAAATTAAAATAAAATACATTTGTGAAAACTTATCCATACTTTAATTTTTTCATGAATTTGTGGGAATTACTTATTTATTCATGTGCAAGAATTCAACTCCGCCTTGTACACGTTAAAGAAACATTTTCAACAGAGTTGCATCTCAAACCTTTTATTATTATTATTATTTTAAACTTTTGAGACCTTTCTTACTGCATCCAATCAGGAGGTGGGGGTTATCTTCATATCACTGGTAATAGTAATTCTGATAGTTTAAATAAGAACGTGTTTCTCAGCTGTGAATTAGTGTCCGTCCCCCTAACCCACCCCCTCTATTCTTCTGAAGTGAGTCATTAAAAGAGACCAGAATCAAAAGAAAAGTGAAGGTTTTTTTTTCAAGGAAGATATTTATTTTTTCTCCATTTTTAAATTAAAAATTTTGCTTAATAAATAACAGTATTTTTGAGTCTGTAGAGAGTTAGGCTAAAATTAATACTGTGCAATGCAGCAGTTTTGGCAGATGCATCTGATCTTCAGAGAGGTCCAGGTCAGCGAGGGTCACATTGTGAGACCTGTCAAAATTGAAAAAATGAAAACGAATGGGTAAAAACCAAACCAAAACAATCAAACAAACACAAAAACTCTCATGGGTTTTTATCCTGGCCCAGACATTTATGTCAGTAAACTTTCATGATAATTGAAGCAAATTCCTTTAACCAGTGCATTTTAGTACAGGGTAACCATCCTACAATCAATAGACCCAAAAGAGCAGGAACAGGGACTTGGTTACCTGTCAGTGGGACACCCCACCCTAATGGAACTGCCATGTATGCCTCCTGTGCAAGAGGAAGCTCTTAGACCTCATGTGACTAATGAACTGAGGGATGCTGATACACTACACGGAGACACCCCACATCGGAGGCATGGGAGGGGTGAGAGAGGGTAGAGGGTTGGAGAGAGGGGCTGGGAGGGGGTGGAGGGAGGGGGTGGCAATGAAGATATAAGGAAGTAATAAATAAACGTAAAAAAAAAGAAAAAAAAATATAAGCTCCTATTTACTCCCAAACTGTTTTTACTTTCTTGAAAATAACATCCTGAACACAATCAACCTTTCCAGAGTGGGTAATGGTGATTTCACCGAATTTCACAGCAGTGCTGAAGTTTGTGGTCTGATTCTTCCTACCTAAGTTTCTGAGGCTTAATAACCACCAGGCAAAACTAATACAATGACAGCTTCCTACTATGTGTGAAGAAATCTGCGTGCGTGCGTGCGTGCTTACGTGCGTGTGTGTGTGTGTGTGTGTGTGTGTGTGTGTGTGTGTGTGTGTGTGTGTGTGTACGTATGCACATGCAGGATACTGAGGAGGTACTGGTTCCTCTTGAGTCGGAGTTACAAGAGGTTGTTAGTGCTCAGTATAAACTCAGGTCCTCTGCAAGGGCAGGGCACACTCTTACCATTCAGCAATCTCTTCGTCCCTCATAGACCTGTTTATGTTTTGTTTTTGGTTTTGGGATTTTTTTTTTGTTTGTTTGTTTGAGACAGAAATATTTCTCTGTGTAACAAGCCCTGGCTGTCTTGGACTCACTCTGTAGACCAGGTTGGCCTCAAACTCACAGAGATCCGCTTGCTTCTGCCTCCAGAGCGCTGGGATTAAAGACGTGCTCCATAATGCCCCTCTTCCCAGACCTGTTTTTAACTTGAGATGTTTACTAGGGCTTTTGGTATTATTATAGTCTCAGCCTTACTTGCAAACCACAGAAAAGCAATAGGTGTTGACACATAGGGACCAAGGGGCAGCCGACAGGAATCACATCCAAGTTCAGAAAAAAAGTTCTTATCTGGGCCTGAAAGTTTTCATTTTGTTTGGTGGTTGGGGAAGGGGAGTGAACGTGATAAAGGCCAGGGAATCTTTCTAACACTCCCGAGGGGCTGGGAGGTTGCTGTCAAGTTTACTTAGTAGCCCCTCCCACCTCCCCACCCCCCACCCCCAAGCACTGTGGAGCCTGCCACTCCCAGGGCTCCTAAGATGCTGAGTGGTGCAGAGATCTTCTTTTAGGCTGTGGTGTTTTAATTAATCATGCATCGTTTGTAAAGTGAAGCAGCAGAAGAAGAGACTGAAAACCCAGAACTGTTCTTTTTTTTTTTTTTTTTTTTTTTTTGTTTTTTTGAGACAGGGTTTCTCTGTGTATCCTTGGCTGTCCTGGACTCACTTTGTAGACCAGGCTGGCCTCGAACTCACAAAGATCCGCCTGCCTCTGCCTCCCAAGTGCTGGGATTAAAGGCGTGCGCCACCACCGCCCGGCTCCAGAACTGTTCTTTAACCTCCACACTGGGACATGTTCTCCGCTCCCTATCATACAAACACAATAATAAAACAAAAGACTTATAGGGCTGGAGAGATTGCTCAGTGCTTAGGAGCACTTGCTGGTCTTGAAACAGAGGGTTCCAGTCCCAGCACCTCCACAGTGGCTCACAACTAGAGATTAAACACCTTCTAACTTCTGGAGAAGTGTTATGTGGTGTGCGTATATACACTCAGGCAAACACTCTTATATTTTTGGTTGTGAGCCAAGCCTTTAACGGCTGAGCCATCTCTCCAGCCCCAGGCAAACACTCATATGCATAAAATAAAATAAAATGTGAAAAGAACCCAGTGACAAAAATAAGGAATTCAATTATCTGTTAAAAACAAAACAAAACAGCAATCAATGGGATTAGGCATGGTAGCACAAGCCTTTAATCCTAGCACTTGGGAGGCAGAGGCAGGTGGATCTTTGAGTTTGAAGTCAGCCTGGTCTACAGATCTACAGAGTGAATTCCAGAGGTTTCTAACTGGCCTTAGAACTCTGTCCTCACTAGGCTTGGATTCCTCATAGAAGAAACAGAATGCATAGTGGGGGGTGGAGAAGGGTTGTTGTGAGTATAAGAGTCCCGGTGGTCCACTGCTTGGACTTACAGTCATTCAGCCAGCCTGGTACCCACTGGTCAGTGCTGAGCCTACAGGAAGCTGAAGTTTAGAATGCAGAGAGCTGATGGAGTGGCACTTCTGTCTTCTCCCTGGAAAGGAGGGAAAGCTAAGCTGTTCTAGCACCTTCTCTTTAGAGATCACTCTGCAGCCCACTGTGGAAACTGGCTGGACGGTGACTTGCCCAAGGTGGCACATGAGAACTTAGCCCTGCCTTCCATTATTATTTTTTAAGCTAGCTGGCATGTAACATTTTAAAATCATAAATCTCAAAGCATAATTTAACTTTTAATTCTTTGTTTATAATTTTATACTTTTCTCCTTAAATCTTGCAAACTTCAACAACCATTCCTTTGATCCAATAGAAAAATGATTGGTTTGAAAGAAGGTTGTTAAGTTGCTTTTTCATCAGATTGATAGAAAAGGATGCCCTCTCGTGGAACCCAAGTCTCCCCGAGCTGTAGCTGAGGGTTTGAGGGGTATCAATGCATGTCTTCTTAGACTGCTTCTGCCCCTACCTTCTCTGTCCGTCAAGATCAAAGCCATGGCACCTAAACCTTCAGCTGTTTTCAAGTAAAGCTAATACAGCATATGAAATCTACCCTGAAAATAAAGCTTATAAGTCCCAAGTGACAGGTAGTGGCGGTTATAAGACTGTCTTTCCCACCCCTGTGTACATGACAGCCTGTCTGAGAGCTCTGGAGGAAGTGTTGAAGGAAGTGCAGCCTGCATGCCAATCAAGAGAACTGTTTTTAGCCACTGCTCAGCCTCTGCATTTAGATAGCCTGGGACGAGACACACAACCTCTGTAGGCCTAGCTGCTCAAATTAGTTATCTCATGCTGTCTTTTGAGTCCTAGTTTTTCACTATTCCCTCTTAATGCTTTTGAAAGGCATTGTGTTTGCATTTCCAGGAAGTATTTATCTTTTTCTGTGATACCGTAAGCTGATTCTGCCAATTTTATACATAGACTATTTTTCAGTAAATGGCAACTAAAATGTTATCTTATACCAGAGACCAGCACAAGAAAAACATGAAAACTTTGACATTACTCTTGAATAGATATGCTGTGTTGCAGTCTTTCTTGCAATAGATATGCTGGTGGCTTAGTTAATTCTCTGCAGAATTAACTAAGAATTGCCAAATCATTTCCTTAGATAATCACACACATACATACATACACACATATACACATGTACACATACACACACATGCACACACACCACACTTACACACACACATGCATGCAGTTCTATACACACACAAAGTTGGTAGCATGAATTATCCTATTCAGTATTTCTCATGGACAGTAACAAATTCACATTAGAGTTACTTTTAATCCATGTGGACACTATGTTTGTTGGTAGAGCTATAAAGAGTAAAGAGGAAAAATCTCTGCCTGCTGCCTGAACATTTTTACTTTAGTACCGTTGTTGCAGGACATTTGATCACATTGTGAAGCCCAAGATTGTGAACTGGAAAAATCTGTTTCTCACTGTGGGTTGGCTCTATCCTAGAGCTTTCTATTTACTGTAAACAAGTACTTGTGGTGTGGCTCAGCCCTAGCACACGCCTTCAATCCAAAAGTTAAAGTCAACCTTATATCAAAGGCAGAGCAAGCAAACAGCTGACAGGGAGTGAACATAAGTAAGCAGAAAGGAGAGACACTGAGCTAAAGGACATTTAAGAAGGTGTGGAGAATGAGAAAGGGCCTTTTCCTTCTGAGTTGTCAGCTTAGTAGGAAAGTCAGCTGGGTAAACTAGCAGACTTCTTCCTTTAGGACTTCAGTGGAATAGGAAAGTCAGCTGGGTGCTTTCTCTGCCTCTCTGAGCTAGCACATATTCACCCCAGCATCTGGCTCCTGAGTCTTCATGGGTAAAATTGAACAGCTGGGATTGGGCTTTAGTTTTGTAAGACAACATACCATGGCAGGCACTGTGGCAGAGTGAAACAGCCCAGGATAGTGGCAAAGAGTGAGCTCAGGAGCAATTAAATTCTCAGACTCTACAATTTACTAGCAGAATGATATTACATAAATGGTTTAATCCCTCAGTACTCAGACTTCTCAAATTTGATAGGCTGTAAGTCATAGAAATGTTATGATCAAATGAGCTAATACATGTGGAACTCTTACAACACCACTCACTATATTTTACATGTTGTTATTGGGAACTGAAATGGGGAGAAGGGGAACTAGACAGGACAGGAAGGGACATTAGAAAACAAAAAGATGCTGACAGCAGGTTCAGAAATATACTTTCTATATCTGGTTCCTACGTTGAGAAGTCATTTCCTGTTCATTAGGACATGTTTTTCTTTTTTTTAAGACAAAACTTACTATGTAGCCCAGGCTGGTTTTGAACTGATAATTCTCCTGTATCAGCCTCCTGAGTGCTTAGATTATTGCTGCACACCACCACACCTGGTAGGACAACACTCACTCACTCACTCACTCTCTGTGTGTGCGTGTGTGTGTGATATTTTAAAACGATTTAATATACACCATCATATTTGATTGCCAGCAACCCAGATAGGTAGTCTCTTATAAAACTCAGGAAATACTTCTCTCTTAGAACATGAGCATGTGAGGAGTAGGACAGAAGGTGAGACTGCCAAAATCCAGCCCAGAAGAGCACTGCATGCCCTGTTTCCCTGGTCTATTTTAAGAACCATGGTTGTTTGGCTTGTCTACGTGTCATCGGAGAAGTAACATGGTGCCATGTTGTTGCCCAAGATGCATCTGCACACTCACTGAATGCACTTCCAGCTCCTTGGTAGGGCCAAGTGTATTTTGCATGTCTCATCTGACCTTTACTGCGTAACAAATGCTTTACTTTTTAACATCTGTACCAATGCATTTTGTCTTATTGGTTCCAAGATACACTTGCTTGTTGAGTTTTGTTTCCCCTCAGATAGCAAGGCAGTATTCTATAGATCAGAAATATTTAAAGTGCCATTATGGGACATAGGACATAATCTCCATATTAGGAAATACATATCAGATATATTATTAACTTGCTACGCTACTCATGGCAGTTGAGCTGTCAACTTCACACAACTTAAAATCACCAGGGAATAGAGTCTCAATTAGAACGTGTCCACATGTGGTAAGCCTGTGTGTGTTGTGGGTGGTTGTCTTAACTGATGGTAGACGACCCACTCTGAAAGTGGCCCTACCATGGTTTTAGGAGACCCAAAAGCAGCTGAGCATCAAGCATGTGTGTGCTCATTTCTCCCCCCCTTTGGCTATGGATGTGATGTGACTGGTTAAGTTTCTGTTATTTTGACTTCCTTGCTATGATGGATTGTAAACTGGAATTGTAAATTAAATACATTCCTCTTCCCCAGAGACTGGGTCTCTCTGTGTAGCCTTGGCTGCCCTGGAACTCACAAGACCAGGCTGGCCTTGAACGCATAGAGATCCGCCTGACTCTGCCTCTCAAGTGCTGGGATTAAAGGCGTGTACCACCACCTCCTACCTCCCAAGTTGCTTCTTTTTTTTTTGGTTTTTCGAGACAGGGTTTCTCTGTTTAACAGCTCTGGCTGTCCTGGACTCGCTTTGTAGACCAGGCTGGCCTCGAACTCGCAAAGATCCGCCTGCCTCTGCCTCCCAAGTGCTGGGATTAAAGGCGTGCGCCACCACCGCCCGGCTCCAAGTTGCTTCTTATGGTGGTATTTTTATCAGAGAAACAGAAATGAAACTAGAGCATTATTATTAAATTAAAATAACTAACATTGGTTACCTACTAAGTGTCTGACTATCTCAGGAATTGTGTGACTTTTTTTAAGGAAATGAACAAATATCTAGTCACTGAAGGTAGACAGAGCAAAGAAATGATTCCATCAAAGTCTGGTATAATGGAACTACTGAGTGCATTGGGTTATTTACAATAGTGTGTCTGTGGGGTTACTTACAATAGTATGGCTGTGGGGTCCCTTATAGGACCACGAATCACTCAATGGTAGCTGTATGACCAAAACCCCAGCCAAAATGGAGGACAACTCATGAAAGCTGCATCCTTGGAGTTCCAGGCTAGCTGAAGAGTCTTCTTGTCCTAGAAATTATTTACCACTTTTAAACCTTGGTAAAGGGCTTTGTGAATTTTGTGCCCTTAGAAGGCTTTCTAATTTTCCTTTCTTTTCTAGGATTTGCATATTTTATTTACTTCCAGAGACTTATGAGCCATGTTACTCCCTCTAGGTGGGATGTTTCAATTTATACATAGGAAACAGCTATACAACACATCACCCCTTCCTCTAGCTTTTACATTCTTTCCACTTATTCTTCCATAATTTTCCCTGAGCCTTGGAGGAAGTGATATAGTTGGCTGATTATTTTTCTTCACCTATGGCTGAGCACTGACCACTGCTATAGCAACAGTCACCTATCTTCAAGAATTTGACCAATTACATTTACACAATGGAATACTACTCAGCCATCAGAAACAAGGAAATCATGCAATATGAAACCAAATGGATGGAACTAGAGAAGCTCATCCTGAGTGAGCTAACCCAGACTCAGAAGGATACACATGGCATGTACTCACTTATAACTGGATTTTAGCCATATAGTACAGGATAACTATCCTACAACCCACAGACCCAAAGGGATAGGGACCTAGCATAACTATCCTATGAGAAAGTGCACCCAACAGTGGATCAAAACAGAAGATGAGACACACAGCCAAATATTAGGTGGAGTTCTGGGAGTTCTGTATAAGAGATTGAGAAAGAACAGAGAGACCCAGAGAAGACAAGAACAACACATGAAGATCAACAGAACCAACCAAGCTAGGCTCCTAGAGGCTTATAGTAACTGAAACACTAACCAAAAAAGAAGAAAAAAGGCATATGTAGACTAGACCTAGAGACTCCCCCCAACATATATAGATGATAGGCAACATGGTCTTTATACAGATCCCTTAACAAGTGGAGGAAGGACAGTCTCTATCACAGACTCTGTTGCCTGTTAGTGGGACACCTTAATGTGGCTGGACTGCATGTTGGGCCCTAGAGCAAGAGGAAGCTCTTAGGACTCATGTGACTGATAAACTGAGGTGGGGGGTGATATGTGTGGGCTCCCTCACCCGAGAAGGAAGAGAGGGAGAAGGGGATGAGGGTGGGTGGGTGGGACGAGGAGGGGAGGAGAGAGAGGAGTGTGATTGAGATGTAACTTGAATAAATAAATAAATGTTGAAAAAAAAGAGCTTGACCAATTATGAGTCTATGCAATCTACAACCTATTGCAAAAAGAAGTCTCTCTTTCCACTATTGAGTTTGAAAGCAGTAGTATAAGATATGACTATAAAAACAAATCTTTAGAAGGCAATTTAACAGGGACATCACATATATTTAACAAAACAATAGCAGTGGCCTTCCTTTGAGGACTATGACCTCCAGTCCTGGCATTTGCTTTGGTTACAGTGACGTAAATGAATTACTGCCTATGGAGCTAGCTTTATATCCAATCCCAAAGCAGTTAGTAACACTTGTAACCGTTGTGCCACCATTGCATCAGCAGGCACATCTTTTTGGACAAGGTAGTACCATAACATGTGGGATTCGTAGCTGAGCAGAACTTTGGTGACAATTCTCCCCTAGCATCTTGTATAGTATAATGAAAGTCATCCTGCAGGAAAGAAGCTTCCAGCTGTGTCCCAGTGTGAGTTCTCCATATCCTGTAGTCAGAACATAGTGTCTTCAGCAACAGTGGCTTATCCACATAGTTCTAGCATGCAACCAACAGCAAGACAATGGTCTTGGTGGTTTGTGGGGTCTCCATGAAATCTTTTCCTAGAAAGGTTGACTAGGATTATGGAAGGCCCACCATCATCCATTCCAAGTACGTGTCAGTTGTATTCAAGCAGCTAAGGGATGTGAACATGAAACATGAGCAAGGTCCAATATAGATCAAAAATATATCAACAGTTCTACCAATTATTCTGTCAGAAAGCAATATTGGGCAGAGAAAAATATATGGAATACATCACTCCATTTAGTCAACTATAACCAAGCCCCAGTTGTTTTCCGTGGGGCATCTTGCTTCCTGATCCTGGGGTGTTGCTATTAAGGGGTTGTTGTATATTTCCCCACTCCTGGACTTCTTAGTGGGGCAGCCTTGCACTGCCTAGCTGGGCTCAGGCTCAGGCTCAAGCAGGGGACAGGTCTGTACTCTATCCTGCTGTGGATTGACTTTCTAGTTGTGACACACACTGGACCAGCACTATGGTCCTCCTTTCTGTCAGTCTCTGTAAGGACACTGTACACTCAAATGGTCTGGCATCATCTACATGGCCTACCACTTGTTCCTGAGAGTGTGGAACCACCAGTACATCAAGGAGGCTTACTGTCTCATACCCCATGGAAAGGTAGGCATATCAGGATCGTCCCATGAACATTTTGCCCTCACATGTATCTGTGAGGTACGTGATGCATGGGGTACATGTGAGCTACATGCTTCAGCACTCATCACAGGAGTCACACAACTGTTCCTCCCCAGTGCAACTTTGATTTGGTCAGTCTTTGTTCACCATTCATGTTGTGTGATTTTACCTGAAGAGATGTGAATGAATGTCTCTTCACCCTAAGTAGGACACCTAAAACAGACGTAAGAAATGATTCTATCTGAGTCTGGTATAATGAACTACCAAGTTTATTGGTTTTGTTATTATTGTTGTTGTTTTGTTTGTTTACAAGAATATGAATATGGGTTGCTTATAGGAAAATGAATGACTCAAAGACACTGCATCACAAAAAGCCCATCTCAGCATGGGTGGCAACTCCTAAAAGTTGTGTGCTAGGAACTCTCTGCGTGACTTATAGGCAGCTTGGCCAACTACATGGTCTTCTCACTCCAGTATTGTTTACTGTTCTTATAGCCTGGGGGAAGAGTCTTGTGATTCTTCTTTCAGGGACTTCTAGGTTTCTTATTTTACTTTCTAGTCTTTTATGTTTCATTTATTCCCAGACTTTTATGAGCCTCCTTCCTCCTTCCAGGAGGGAATGTTTCAATGTAGATGCAATTGTTACCCAAAGGAGTGTATGATGCAAATTTAATTATCAGAATATTTATAGTTAATTAACTTTAGTTAATATAGTCCCAGCCCATGTTAAACAGAGGTCAAGAAATATTTGCTAAATAAATGGGCCTACTAGGTAGGTATTAGTTTTATCTTAAAGTTAGGTGTAGAATTTTAAGGCTTTCCGGTCAAACTGCTATTGGCCGATCTTGTTTGCACAGACAGCTTAGGTTATAGTATAACAGAGTAAGATGGAGTGGGAACTTTGGGCCCAGCCAATCCACTTGGTTTGGTTCCCTTGCTCAGAAACTCACTCACTTTCTCTGTAAATTTTAGGAAAGTCACTTAACCTTTGTGTGCCTCAGTCCCCTCACCTATAAAGTAGGAATGACATTTCCAACCTCCCAAATTTACTGGAAGGGATTAAATGGGATGACACACACAACCCACCGTGCGCAGCTGTCACTGTTGAGTCGAGCTTCATATTACAAGCCAATTAGGCTTCGGTTTTTCAAAAGAAGTTTCAATAAACTACCTGGGAGTGTTCTTATGAGGTGGATGACCATAGTATACAGCCACCGCAATAGTACATCACTCAATGGTCACAATCATTTTGTAGATTATAAGAATTATTTCTAGAAAGGTTTAAAGAATTCTTAAGAACAACTTCCTCAAGAATGAAGTCAAGTGCTAGCATTGGTTCAGGTTGAGCACCGCAGGGAACGGACGGGAGGGCATGAGTGAAGTGAGTGAATTCTTCCTTGAGATAGCACATTTGTCAAGACTCCCGCCCAGTGGTTCTGAAACAGGCTAAGCACTATTTCATATTTCTGAAACACGCTGTGTTTACTTGAATTCCAAAGATGTGGAAGTCTGGGAGTAACAACACAGAAAGAAGCAGGCAGGCCAAGAAAATCTTGGAAAAAAATGCCTTGGCATTTATGACCACTCCTGCACAGTTCTGGGTGTGGGAGGAAAACAGTGACCTTCATTACGATGGATAAATGGGACATTCATCAGCGAGGATAATAGGAACGCTGTGGTTATTCCGTAGAAAGTCTCCTATCTGCGTGGTTTCAGATGATTCAGAAGCTGTACCCTCCTCCCTTCGTCCTCAGTTTTGCTACCTTAGAAGCCAGCCTACCAACTTCTTCCCAAAGAAGCCTTTCCATTTTACGGCCAAATGGTCACAAGCCTTTTTCTCTCTTCTCTCTCAAGACATATACTACTATCCAAAGAGGCCTTATTGGTCAGTCACTAAAACATAATAGTTCAGCAAAGAATCATTTCTCCCTTCTCTGCTTGGTACTACTGGCTTAGAAAGTGAAAATTAAAGACTGCATTTCCTATGTGGATGGGTGTAGAAAAATCACCAGGGAAAACGTTAATAAAACAGAGAGCCCCCCCCCCCAGTCACTATAAACAAGTCAATTTTAGACAGTCAGCTCCCTGTAATTAGGCTGGTTTTGTTTCTGTTCAGGCTGTAGGAGCAGACTGTATATAATATTGTCAGCCACCAGGCAAGTTAAGTATTCAAAAAAATATAGGAGTCATTTGATGGACTGAAATTCTCAGCTCTAATATACCTATGTATAATACCCAAACCAGACTTCCCTAAAACCATCAAACTCATTGTCCTAAATTCAAATGGATCTAAGTGATTCACTAGTAATTGAAGAAACAAAGAGATGTAATTATTGAACACCTAGCGTTTTACACAGTGTTGGACTAGGGATCAGATCATTACAAGTTATTAAAAAGAGGGACTCAACAATGGAAAGACAACAGAAAGTCCATTTTCATAACTGGCTAGTAATGCAAACAGAATGCAACTAGATGCATAAATGTAAGGATGCTGCCACAGGACCTCTGGGTAAGAGAATGCTGAAGTAACAATGTGAGGGAAATCTCCCTGGAAGACATTAGATTTGTGTCAAGAGTTTTTAAATGAAAGGGCAGGAGTAAGCGGTTTATTAGGGACGTGGATACTGTTATTCTGTCCTCTCAGTCACTAGTGTGCTCTAGGTGTCATTCCATCTCACTTCCTAGCACACTGCTGGCACAGAATGACAGATGAGACAGTGTTGGGTCCCCATTTCCAGTTCAGTCTGGTCAGTACTCACTCATTCATTCACTTTATAGGGTCGTTGTTGTTTGTTTGTTTTTAACACTTACATGTTTTGGGTTCTGAAGTAGGAACAAAATACTCAGGGAAGAGCAACCCCATTTTCTGTCCTTGAAATGCATCTCAGTTGGTAGAACTCATGTCTAGTATGCATGAAGCTTACTTAGGTTTTATTCCCAGCACCACATACACCACACATGGTGTTACACATATGTATTTCCAGAATTTGGGAGGAAAAGTCTTGTCTTCCTTCTGAAACATTGCAACCCAGGCCTTCATTGTTTGCATTTCTGTCAGCATTATCTTCCAAGTTCCCACAATAGCTCATGAAACTCTGAGCACCTATTGGCTTTTGCAGCCCGAAGCTCCAAAATTCTTTAGTTTCTTTAAACAACACATCCCAAAGCATAAAAGCCACATGGTAGGGCCTGGCACAGCAAGAGCTCATTCTCTGGTACCATTTTCTGTCTTAGTTTGCTTTTTGTTGCTGAGGTACAACAATGGCCAAACCCAGTTTGGGAAAGAAAGATCTCATTTGACTTTGCAGGTTATAGTGTGTCATCAAGGGAAGCAGAGACAGGAGCTTAGGGCAGGAAGCTAGAGGTAGGAACCGAAGCAGAGCTCATAGAGGAATGCTGCTTACTGGGTTGCTTTACCTGACTTGCTCAACGCTCTCTCTTATGGGGTTCAAGCCCACCTGCTGAGGGATGGCACTGCCCATAGTGGAATACGCTCTCCTCTATCAATTAGCAACCAAGACATGGCCATAGGCCAATCTAATTGAGGCAATTCGTCAGTTGAACTTACCTCTTCCCAGAAGTGACAACCAGGAACATCCATGACAGTGTCATCATAAAGGAGACCTAAGAGAGGTAGAGGCACTTCCTTCCTCTATCTCAGGAAAGAGTGAGAAGATACCTGAAATAGAAAACAGACCCTCATTTGTTCTGAGTCAATCAGCACCTACATCTTTGTCCTTTAAGCTTCCAAGACTGTAAGAAGTAATTATCAGAATGCAAGTCATGCACTTAGCGACATGAAGGCAGAGCACTCATACATATTAGATAAATAAAATATTTAAAGGGGGCTGGAAGATGGCTCAGGGGTTAAGAGCACATACTGCTGCTTTTGCAGAGGACCTGTGTTTAATTCCATAAGGGTTTAAAACCCATATGGAGTGGTTTACACACATCTACAATGACAGCTCCAAAAGATCCAGTGCCTCTGGACTCCATGGACACCTGCACACACACAGACACATATACACACAATTTAATTTTTTAATGAAAAAAAAGTAATTTGCTATTGCCTATTGTAACCTGAATAGATTATGGTATTTTGTTACAATAGCCTCACAATATAACAAGACAATACACAGAGACTACAAGATGGTTTCATCCAACTGGGTGTGAACCCTATGGAAAATCTAGCGGAAGCCATAGTCCTCCCAGGGCCTACGGGTCTTCAGTTGCTGGTTCTGGCCTCCCTCTAGTGGTGGACACGTTTGATGCTTTAAATAGTGTTCATAGAATTGACAATTTTGGGGTCCTGTAAACAAAGGACCACAGAACTGTTATTATGCTGTTTTTCCTTTTAAGATCTTTTTTGTGTGTGTCTTTTTGTTTTTGTTTGCTTGTTTGTTTTGGTTTTATGATACACTTTTCCATTCTGTGCGCCAGGCTGGCCTAGGCTTCACTAAGTAGCACGGGATGAGCTGGAAATTGTGTAGGTTCCCAAATGTTGGGTTTCGGGTGTGAACCTTCACACTCAGCTTAGAATGGTTTCCTGTGTCATTCTAGGTTTGATAAATTCGGATGTACAGATGGTCGAAACAATGCATTGGAAATGGTCTAACTCAAAGGAGCAGGATGAATTTACTGGCTGGCTGGGAAAGATGTCTGAAGTTCTATTGAAAATGAGTGAACAAGAAAGAGTAGAGGGCCTAGGAACAGAATCATTTCTTGATATTTGTGACATAAGGAGAGGAGCCGCTGTTTTAGTGTGGAAGCTGTGGATTTCCTGGCTAAGGTCATAGGACCTTCTAGTCTGACCCTGAATGGGATCAGCCTCTCCAAGCAACACAGAACAACATGTACTCTCCTCCACATCATACCCCCACTAGCATAGCCTCTGCCTCTGTTTGAAATCAGTAGAAATCCGTAAGGTTATGTTCTCTCTAATTTCCTCCTCATGTGTACTTCCCTCTGCTGGCATCGATTCATATGTAAAAAAAATTAAATTACGTTGGGTTGAGCGTTTGTAGAAATAATCAGTTAAATTGTTTACCAGTATTTAGATTATTGTTAATTTGTTCGGCGGCTGTTAATATTTAAGGAGCCATTACAAATGAGTACACAGACACCATGTGGATTTTAACAAGCTTCGCCCTGAATTGTGCAATCCTAGCCCATCTAAGCTAGCTCTTAATTCTATCACCCAAATATGACCCCATATATACATACGTCCCCTTGGACTTCCATTCTCCACGATATGCCAATGTTCCTGGCCATGTGGAATGAGGTTCCTTTTTCTAACTCATGGTGTGTGCCTCCTTCCTGCTGCTCCAAGCTGGAATACCTTTCACGCGACGATGCCCAAAATATACAGAGAAAAACCCTCTTAAGATCACCCCACTTAATTTTCGTTTCCTGGTCAGTCCCTTCCCACAGCTATCCACGAGTACGCTAACTTTCACAAATGTTCCTTTATATATTGAAGATGGATGGCTGGTTATTATGTTTTCTTTCCTATGGCTAGACGGTCAGAGCTTTTTGGAATGAGAACGAAAGATATTTCGTAAGGTGAAAATATCATAATTTTTAACTTGGCAGGCAATTTATTTACACCTCCCCAGCCTGTTTTTCTTTTTTCCTTAAGAAGTCTTTTTACTTCACAAAACGCAAACTTTTATGGCTAAGTGGAACGGCCCCATGATGTCTGTCATATGCCAGAGCAGTCTCCCCTAAGACGCCTGGATGGACAAACCAGTTATCTGCAAAGAGCCAGCGTTTTCTCACTTTCCCATAAGTCCTTGCGACCGTCAATCAGAGGCTTGTTCCTTCATGGCGCCCGCGCGCCCGCCTGCATCCGGCTGCGGGGTGAGATCGTTACCGGGGCTTTCCCCGGCGTGGTTCTCCCAGTCATGGCTCTGGACTCGGGGCCCTGCCCTGACGGGCAGCTTTTGAAGGTGCTGCCGGTGGATCCCCGGGACCGGGGCTCCCAGCGCTGCCGCCTGGGGCCGGCCGCCTTCCGCAGCCTGGGCGCGCGCCTGGGCTCGCCGCTGAGGATCTCTTTGCCCGCCGGCGGCTGCTGCCTCTGCACTGCCTGGCCTCGGCGCGACGGGGCGGACGGCTTTGTGCAGCTGGACCCGCAGTGCGCGAGTCCCGGGGCCGCGCCGGCCGCGGGGGGGATCAGCATGGACTGCTTGCAGCCGGTGTCATGTCCGCCCCTGCGGCGCCTAGTGGTGTGGCCCGTGCTGCGACCTCAGGCTGGAGCCCTGAGTCCGGCCGCGGTCCTGGAGGTGGCGCACGAGGTGCTGCGCAACCGGCCGGTGTCGCGGGGACACGTGGTGGCCGCCTCGCCGGGCCTCCCCGGCCCTGTAGCGGCGCTGCACGTGGTGGGCGGGACACCGGACCCAGAGCCCGCGGGGTTGGTCACCCCGCACACCCTCATCACGCTCGGCGACAAGCCGCCTCCACAGGTCGAGCCTCCGGGGGAGGTGACCCTTGGGGGCCTGTCGGAGACGGCGGACTCCCTGCGGGAGCTGCTCCGCCTGCCGCTGTGCTATCCGCTCGCCTTAGCCGCGCTGGGGCTGCCAGTGCCCCGCGGAGTGCTCCTGGTGGGACCCCCGGGGGTGGGCAAGACCCAGCTGGTGCGAGCCGTGGCCCGCGAGGCCGGCGCCGAGTTGCTGGCGGTGAGCGCCCCGGCGCTGCAGGGCGCCCGGCCCGGGGAGACGGAGGAGAACGTGCGGCGCCTCTTCCAGCGCGCCCAGGAGCTGGCCAGCCGCGGGCCCAGCCTCCTCTTCCTGGACGAGGTGGACGCCCTGTGTCCCCGGAGAGGCAGCTCCCAGCGAGCCCCCGAGAGCCGCGTGGTGGCCCAGGTGTTGACGCTGCTGGACGGCATCCACGGGGACCAGGAGGTTGTTGTTGTGGGAGCCACCAACCGGCCGGACGAGTTAGATCCAGCGCTGCGCAGGCCTGGGAGGTTTGACCGAGAGGTAAATAGCCAGAGCAGGCTAGAGCATTGCTAGGTACTGGAAGCTCGCCTTTTTGGACAGCTGGGTCAAGCAGAATTTGTAGATCACTTGTGACATGTGAGCCAGAGCCCGATTATTTCAGAGTCAAATCGTTCTGGGAAGCAGGGTGGTCATTAGCTTTGTTGAGGTAATTGAGACTATGGCAAGATGTCTTTTGTTGTTTTTTGAGAACGCACCAAGTTCTGGCAGTCAGGGATCAAATAATAGGCCAGATAATCTAGGCCCTTGCCCTTTGGAAGCAGGGCCCTTTAATAGATGGTGCAAGGAAGAAATCAGTCAAGTTCTCAAAAGATTTAAGTAAAAAGCATGCAATTTCTATTTTTATGCAGAATCCCACTTACTGTTGCTTAGAAATTAAAAAGCGAGTCACTTGAGGACCATAGCTTCTAAGATAAGCTGGTGCGTTCTCAAAAAACAACAAAAGACTTAACTTCTTAAGTGAAATATACAGTTTTCATTGTGGAAATCCTCACCACTGTTTCCTTTGGATGGTGAAGCATTTCCTGATATTCAGAGTCTAAGGTGTGCTTAAAGTTCACGATACAAATTCCGGAATGGTTTGCTGAATTGCTGTACATATTTGTGAGGATGCTTTTAAAGAAAGATTTTTAAGCAGTATACTTTTATTAATTTTTCTATTTTTTGCTTTGCCCATAGGTTGTCATTGGGACTCCCACACTTGAGCAAAGAGAGGCAATTCTTCGAGTGATTACTTCAAAGATGCCCATCTCCAGTCACATTGACTTAGGTCTGCTGGCAGAAATGACAGTTGGCTACGTTGGTGCTGACCTCACAGCACTCTGTAGAGAGGCTGCCATGTGTGCCCTTCTTAAGAATGAGAAGGTAGGAAGTGTTGACTTACGACCAGATATATTAATCTTCCGTATTAATATGACAGGTTAATTTGGGGGTTAAAAAAAGTGGTAAGTACATTAATTTTTAGCATGGTTGGTAGCTTCTCTGTGTGTGTGTGTGTGCGTGCGCCTGTGCATGTATGTATGAATGAACATATATCATGTATATAAATTCATCTCATAAATATATTTATATCACAACTGCATATAAATATATGACTGAAGATGAGGATAAACGACTGAGTCTTCTAGGTAAATAATCTCAGTGCATTTTCCCCACTGCCACGGTAACTCCCTAGTACTAGAGCCTGGAGGAGCCAGGAAAGACACAGTGTCCCTCAGGAGGATCAAGCAGATTTCAGGAAAACACAGTGTCCCTCAGGAGGATCAGGCAGATTCCAGGAAAGACAGTGTCCCTCAGGAGGATCAGGCAGATTCCAGGAAGACACAGTGTCCCTCAGGAGGATCAGGCAGATTTGAATTTAAAGCTTTTAAAGCAACCACTTCAGACTTACACACAAAGGTGCAAAAGTAGTGCTAAAAACTTTTCTATAGCTTTCACCCGTATTGTCCTGTTGTAACGTTCTACTGTGTTTCCTTTGTCATGTCTTTGTTTACGTGTTTGAGTTTATGTGTGTGTATATGTTTTTCTGAAACTTCTGAGAATACCATACAGCCCTGATACCACATCTAGAATTTTAGTCACTGATGGTGATTAACTTCACCAAAGTTAACTTCAATTTAGGTATCTATAAGATTTCTTCATTGTCAAGATACTGGATTTTTTATTATTGGTATCCATGGGAGAAATAAAGTTTTCTAATTCAAGAAAAATTGAGTACTTGGAATTTTATTATTGTCATTGATTTTCAAATCTTAAATTCATAATTACTCTAAAAATATTTAATGTTATCTTAAAATATTTCATAGTACTATTAATTTGAGAAATCATTAAGTATATGATAACCCAAGTCTCTAAACCTTTTCAGCAAATAATAACTTCAGTGTCTGAGGATTCTGGGACATTTCAACTTCATCCATAGCATCCTAAATTATTTTTGTCTAAATTATACTTTTCCTAGCTTTGCCATTATTTTCATTCTAATACTGAGGGTGAGAAGAAATTATATGAACTTCTGAGTCTTCATCTTAATGGATTTGGTACCAAACTGCTGAGTTTAAATGAGTCTCTGTGAGGGTGTGAGAATGTGTACATCCTTTGTGGAGAAGGGCGAAAGTTCCTGGGGGAGGAAGGGGAGCACATTTAGAACTCCCTCTGCTTTGAAGTTCCGCATTTGATCTTAAGCATCTCTGGCTCAGGTGGACCAGCCAGCTCACAGCTACTTGAAGAGGGGCCTACCTCAGTCTAGTCTCCACAGGTGATGGCTGAGTTCAGAAACAGCCCAGCGGAAGTGGAAGGAGAAAGGGCAGTGTCATCTGGGAAGGGACTGACTCGTCTTTTTATTTCTCCCACTAGGCAGATGGGGGCCTCTGTCTGTACCAGAGCAGACAAGGAATCCATTAAAGTTTCTCTGAAGTAGTCTGAGTAAGGAATTAGAAACATAGTTTAGTAAATACAGAAGAGAAAGGATTTAATGCCTGCAAGGGTAATGAGTTGAATGAAATGCTGGGTGTACAAATGGTCTTGAAGTGAGATTTTCAAATACTGGTTGATGTTATCTAAAATTAATTAGTGTTCAGGTACCCAGGATCTAATACTGTGAGCCAGTAAAGCAAAGAAACAAAACAAACAGAGCAACCTATGGTTATATGTCCTTAAGTCTTTTCATAAACAGTAGAACAAATACACAATGACAAAAACAGCTGATTACATTTTGTCAGAATTTGTCCCCATCAAACACAAGTACGATAGCTAAGTATAAAGAAAGTGAACTTTGCCCAAAACATCACACTAGAGATGACAGTTGCTAACATTTTTAGATAATACTATTCACAATAGGTCTACCATATGTATTCACTTTCATGGTCTTATATAAATTTTATGCAATAGTTGAAAATAAGAATTTGTAGACAATCCAATGCTTATAATATGATATGAGGTCAAGTTATTCAGCAACAATATAAGTAAACTGGAAATGAACATAAGAAACTTTTTAACTAATCAAAATTCTGCTTCACTGGAATGATCAAGAAAATTGTAAAATAGTGTAAATACTTAATGTTAGGGGGCAGGTGGCCTTTGAGTATAACAAAAAGAGCCAACGAGGATGTGACTTGCTATTTGAACATTTGGAGAGAGACAAACAAGCAAACTTAAGACCAGGAGAAGGGCTTTCAGCCCATTTCCTTCATATGGAAAGAACTTAAAGACCGTAAGACAAGACCAGCATCCCAAGAGAAAGATACAGACATGGAGAATAAAACTGGGAAGCTCGATGAGTCTACTTAGTTCTTTAAGAGTCATTTCCTTTTAAGTTTTTTTTTAACTTTTTATTTTGAATTCACTTAAAATTTGTTGGAAAATCGCAAAGTAGTTACAGAGAACTTCAACCAAACTCTTTTATCCAAAGTCATAATTTTTAACATTTTTCTAAGTTAGCATTATCATATTCTCTCTTGTCCATTGTGTGTGTGTGTGTGTGTGTGTGTGTGTCTGCCTGTGTGTGTGTGCATGCGTTTGTGTGTGTATGTGTTTTGCATTCTAGAGGGGCCACTTAGGAATACTTTTCTTCATTGTGAGATTTGTGACTTAGACATTCACGATCTAATAGAGTAATCAGACTCCAAGTATGCATCCCTGTTGGGAACAGTACACAGTTGGGATTGTCTTTACTGTGTGGAGCACAAGATAGCTGTGGGCTGCCCACTGGTGATAGTGAACAGCTACCAGGCAGTGTCCAGTTCTCCGCCTTGGAGCTGTGTTTTCGTTTGCTACTAATAAAGAAGTATGCAAGGAGACACTTTACAATGGCAAAAATCCTCTAGTCAGTGTTCTTACTCAGAACAACTTTTATAGAAACTTGGAAATAATGATGACCTCCTAATTCTGTTATTTCCCGTTTCACTCTCAATTGAAGAGGTATCATCAACACAGTGTTGAGTAGCATTTCTTTCTGTCACATCATTGCAAACTTAAAAGTTCGTTAGAGTCCTGAGGGAGAATGACTTCCTGTTCCTGGAGGGGAAGGAATGCCTGTGGCTTCATTAGAGGACAGTCTGTTGACAGCTGTAGCTGTCAGAATTTAAAACTGAACCCGTGAGCTCAGTGCTTCCACTTTGAGGAAATGATTGACTAAGATGCTTGAACTTGAGAATAATGAAAGTTACATATGTTCCAAAGATAACTTATAAGTTCCAAAGACGTTTTGTTTTATTTTTTATTTTTTTTTCTTAAGAGTTCCTTGTACATATATACTATAGAAAAGCCCTACCTAATTTTTGGCTTGGTTTTTCTTTTGGGGGTATATTTCTTTAGAACCAAGAGAGTCCTAAGATTGAGGAAACAGACTTTCATGAAGCTTTTAAAAAGATTCAGCCCTCATCATTTCGAAGTTCCATTGGACTGATGGACGTCAAGCCTGTTGGCTGGGAGCAGATAGGAGGACTTGAGGACACAAAGCTGAAGTTAAAGCAGGTATCAGTCATCAATTAGCTTACCCCTGAGCAGAATTCTATAATGCCATAATGGAAATGCGGTCGCCATCCTACCAAACTCCTGGTCATGTAGTTTTAGACTTTAACTAGTCTTCTGGAGACATCAAAACTAGTTTTTGTGTTTCCCCCATCTTAATACTCTTTTAAACTTTTTGCTTTGAAGAGTTTATAATCTAGAACACAGGTCAACAGAATTCCCATGAAGAGCTGGATAGTAAGTGCTTTACTGTCTGAGACACGCAGGCTGTCACAGCTGTTCATTTGCCATTGTGGTTCGAGAACATCTGGCCTGTTTCCATGGTTCTGTATCTGCAGATTCAACCAGCTGCCCAAAATACTGTCTGCACTGAACAGATTCAAAATTTTTTCATGTTATTTTTCCCTAAACAATGTGGTATGCCAACTATGCACATGGTATTTACATTATTTAGGTATTATAAGTGATAAAGATAGCTTACAGTGAATGGATGTAGGTTATAAGCAGATACTATGCTTTTTCCCCCCATGGTGCTGGGTTTTGAAGCTGGGGGGCCTTTCCCATGTTCTTGTCTCATTAAACTTTCACAGTGTCAGTGCCTGAGAGAGACATCAGTCACACTTCCTTTGATGTGTTCTATTACCCTAGTTGTGGCACTTTCCTGCCTTTCTGGGCACTCTTCTTCCTTCCCTGAAATGTCGGTGCTCTGAGAGACTCATGGACATCTTTCCTTCATTAAAGTTATTTTCGTTTTTTTGCCTATTAGCATTTTGGCTGCATGTATACATGGGTACCACATACATGCGTGCTGACTGTGGAGGTCAAAAGAGGGTGTCAGGTGCCCTGGGATTGGAGTTATGGATGGTTGTGAGGCATTGTGTATGTTCTGAGAACAAAGCTTAGGTCTTCTACAAGAACAGCAAGTGCTCTTAGCCACTGGGCCATCTCTCCAGCCCCAGACATCTTTTCTGCAGTCTGAGGTAATTGGCAGTGTCACAGACTGTTTTAGCAGTCCCCTGAGGAGTCCCTGGTAGACTTTTCTTGGCATCATCAGGGCTGCTTAGCCGCCTGTCTCTTAGATGACCACAGGGCTGTGGCGTGATAACCTGTCATGCCCAGGGTTCAACTAATGCCAGGTGCAGGGAGCCCGCCTTTAATCCCAGTACTTAGGAGGCAGCGGCAGGTGAATTTCTGCGAGTTCAAGGCCAGCTTGGTCTACACAGTGAGTTCCAGAACAGCCAGGGCTACATAGTGAAACCCTGTCTTGAAAAAAACAACAAAACAGAACAAACAAAAAATAGAGTCCAACTAATCCACCCACCTCTACATCTAAGATGCCCTGTCTCTGTGAACGTAGTCAGCCAGCAGTTCCCTGTCCGAAGTGTGGCTCCAGAACTTTGTAAAATGCAGTTCCTTATGTGTCAGTGACCAATCTGTCCTTGCCATCTTCATTGGCTGACCTCCCGGCCTTCAGTTTCCTTTCTTCCCAGAGAGTCCACATAGTTCTTGTTCAATTGGAACTTTCAGTGCCTGTTTTGGTCTGCCTCCATTGCTTCTGCTCCCTGCAGGGACAATCAGTGGTCTGCC
>CAJQZJ010033733.1:0-14901 GCA_907164525.1 Lophiomys imhausi
ACACACACACACACACACACACACACACACACACACACACACACACCACTGCTGAGCCTGAACTTAGTTTCTCATGTTCATACAGCCAACACTTTGCTCACTGAGCCATCTCCCCAGCCCTCATTCAAATCAACTATGAGTCTAAGCTATCTTTTTTTTCTGTTGTTGTTTATTTATTACTTCAATTTACATCTCCATCACAGTCACCTCTCTCTACCCCTCCCGGTTCCATCCTTCCACCCTCTCCCCCTTCTCCCACCTATCCTACTCCTCTGGAGTGGGGTGCCTACATATCAGCCCCCCTCAGTTCAGCAGTCATATGAGGGCTAAGAGCTTCCTCTTGCACTGTGGGGCCTACATGTTGAGTCTAAACTATCTTGACCTCATAGCATATTTTTCAAAGGTTTGAAAAAACTACAAAAGGTCAACTAGCTCCCTGCTAATGGAATCCCCAGTGACATTAAATTGTTAAAACAGTACAGAAAGATGGACAACAAGTCAGTAAAACTCATCCAGACCATTTTGATCCCTCACCATAAGTAAAGTTCTTGTGATTTCCTTCACAAACAAAATATGAAGTCAGTATGTCAAAAGTACAATGCACTTGTCTTAGACTACAGAAATAGTGCAACACAATGCACTATTAATGCTCTCCCTTAAGCTAGGGAAGTATCCACAAGAACAAGCATACTATAATCTGACTTTCGTCTTAAACATGATTGGATAGATACCCAAGGTCATAGAAGGTCAAATGTCAGAGCTGAGACTTAAACCCGTCTTTATCTCTTAGATTCATTACTCATTCTCCTGTGATAAACATGTTGTGATATAAATTGAATCAGAGAATTCTGAACTTACAATGATTAGCCTAATGAGAGTGTGATATATTGCAAGTTCTCTTGCAATTTGAATTATAGAGCATATGAGAATAATATTGAGTTTATTTATTAGTTTCTAACTTAGGTAACTGTGTTGTATCTCTTCTTATGACTATTAAATGGTTTTTAAAAGTTTTCAAATTATAAAAAAGGGAGAAAAAAGGCTCTAATATTCTTTCCCAATAACCTCAGATACGTAAAAGTCTCCTGTTACTTAGTTTAGGCTCCTATAATCTGCTAGCTGCTTTCTTGATTGATTCCCTAGCCCTCTTATGGACTGTGGAGTTTTTGAGATTCAACTTCAGGGCAGGAGGCTTGGGCACATGGCTAGCTAGATTAATGCAAAATAAAAATAGGTCATTTATCAGCACATCATCAGTAAATCCCAAAAAGTATTCTTTGGAATCAGTAAATTCCTGAGAAATATTCATAAAATGCTAGATGGGATGTGTGAGGTTCTGGAATGTAATCCTGCTTCCTGAGAGAAGGGGGTGGAATTAAATAAAGTGCTCAGGAAAACATTATTGCAATGTTCAATTGTGTTCTTTAATTCTATGTCCACTTTTCTACCTACAACCATGTTTTTATAGCTATAAACATTATTAAACATGTTAAAACAATCTTACAATATTAAGCCCTAAGTGAACGTGGTGCTCTGACTGAGAGTCCAGGCTGTGATAATGCCTCTTTACCTAGGTGTGCACTGGTGTCCACTGACTGACTGTGGGGCCTTGCACAAGTCAATTAACTCTCGACCTCAATATCTTTATTCTATAAAATAAAAACAAAAGAATAGTGCCAACTTCACAGGATTGCTGGGGCTATTAAATCAGATATATATTCCTTAGAATAATGCCTGACACTTCATAAAGAATAAGGATTGGCTAAGACAATTATCATTTTAAACATTCAGAGGTCTGTTTTTGACTCAGGCTTTCTTTGTTGTCTTTGGCCTCAGGGAAGGAACAGCTCATGAAAGCTGTGCTGAAACCCTGAGAGCTAACTCTTCTCTAAGACTGAAGAGAGAAAATGTGAGGCTGGTAGGCATCTACCTCAGGCCACAGCCCCTACTAACAACAGTAAGCACGAAGACTCAAGAAGGGGCACGCACATGCTTATCACAAAAAACAAAGTGAACGTTCAAACCTACTGAAGGTCCTGACTTTCCTCTTATCCCTCGTGGTCCTGGTGACCCAATAGTGCCCTAGAAGAAGAAATCAGAGGAAAAATGTTATGTTAAAGAAAACTTTCTACTTGTATAGTACTAAAATATTAATGTGTATTCTATAATAAAAAGTCATATTGATACCATACCCTTACAAAATGCATGTTTGAAATAATAATTTTATTTGAATCAATGTTTTTAGTTTTTCATTTTATCAAATGAAAGTTACCTTGTCTCCAGGATACCCAGGCTCTCCTGGCTCGCCTGCCATGCCTTGCTCACCCTAGGAAGCACAATTTCACCAAAAGACAATGAATTAAAGCTCAGTGGTCCTCAGGAAGGCAAGTATTCATTATAGAAGAAAAGCTTTCCAATTTTCCCTACTTTTTAGGAAAACTAATATAATACAAACTAGACCTTATAAATAAAACTAAAATGTTTAATAATTTCTGTTCACATGAACAAAATAACCAGCGAGGGTGAGAAATTATCTCTGTGATAATGTTAATATTGAAATCACCTTATCACCTTTGATTCCAGGTGGTCCTCTATTTCCTGAAAGGCCCTAAAAATACAAAAGGTGATATTTTTGACATTGTGGATAAATTAAAGAGAAATATCAATAAGCAAATAGAGCCATACCATTGGGCCAGGAGCTCCTGGAGGTCCAATTAGTCCTGCAGGACCAACACTTCCCTGAAAAGTGGTAAGAATGACATCATTAAGCACTCATTAGGATGAGAAAGACGGCATGGTACAGTTAAAAAATAAATGAACTGAAAGCACTTTGTCTATTTGCAGCAACTTTTCTTCTCTTTTAAAACAATACTCAATTCTTAAACTCTAGGCAGCCTATCCTTCTCCCCAAAACCTTCTCATTCTGCTTCAGTCTACTCTAATCAGACTCCACCCTCTGTTGAACTCCCATACTCCTGTCCATGATATTCACCTTGCAGTGTTTTTTCTAGATGGGTAACATCTTGTAGAAATATTTCAGTGTCTAGCTCCCCCAAATAGTCAAATACATTAATCAGCTGTCTTAGATTTCTATTTTATTAATTATCAAAAAATAAAACTCTGCATTTTATTATATGTGTGTGTATGTGTATGTATGTGGGTATGCACACGAGTGCAGATGCCTTCAGAGGCCAGAAGAGGGCATCAGATCCCTTAGAGCTGGACCTACAGTTCGGCTGGACTTACAGCGAGTTGCCTGGCATGGGTGCTGGGAACTTCGGAACTTCTATGAAAGAGTGCTGCATACACCTAGCCTCTGGGCCATCTCTGCCACCCCAAGCTAATACTGAGATGTGTCAGCATTGCTATGACTTTATTTTGTGATTTATAATGTGCAGAACGAGAAAATTCACCACATGAGCTGACAACTACAGCGAGCAGGAGCCAAAGAGCTCTACTTTTCTGGGCTTATCAAATTCATTCATTGCTTACTACTTAGCGCGAGCATTACCTGCGCCAGATGCTAACAGTGGCAAAGAAAAAAAAGAGATGAAAAAGATGTGAGCTCTGTTGCTGAGGTTCTCAACATAAGGCTCTAATTTCTCAAACACAGAACTGAATCTATCATTTCCTATAAGTTAGGAACTTAGAAATCCTCCTTCAATAAGTCATTGTAGAAAACGAAGGCCAATAGTAATAATGTACTTCTTGAAAAAAAATTCAAACAAAAATGGAAATCTCTTGATGGTCTGGAGATGGGATCTAGTTTCTGTAGCTGAGACCCCAATTTCCTTCTCTCTCTCATTACCTCTGCCCTGGCTTCTATGTCACTCTCCATCTTGAAGACCACTTTGGTTCAATCCCCTCTGTACAGTTTCCAAATGGTAAAGGGTTTTAAAGTTTTGTATGTGGCCAAGCCTGACGCTCATCTATATCTCCAGCTACTCTGATAGATGACGCAGGAGGATTGGAGAAGTCCAGGTCAGTCCACACAACACAGAGGGATGACAGCTCAAAAACAACAAGGAGCAAACACTCAAAGCTAGGTGTAGTGGCTGAGGCCGGTAGCCCCAGCCCTCATGGCCAACCTTGCTTTCACAGTGAGGCTGTGTTGTTAACTCCCAGGGATCTCATACAGGAAAGCCAAGTCTCAGAAAGCAAAACAACAACCGAAAGTTCTGTTTGTGAGATTCTAAAAATGTCACTCAGTTTGGCAAGAATTCAAATTAGTGAGCTAGCGTCTCAGGTGTCTTGTCTGAGGTTTCCACCACACATCTGTGTTTTTCTACTTCCTCTCCTCCATCCTACACTCAGCTAGGATGGTTGATTTTTCCCCTATAGCATGTTCTGACTGTTCGAAGAAACAGTGACCAGTACCAAGTGCCCTTAGTATGTCTCCTCCACTCCCCCAGCCTCTTAATCTCTACATGAGCTGAGAGCAGATACACTCAGGTGTCATTTTCTACTCCTTCCCCAGACTCAACCTAATGAGTGTGACATAACTATTTTCAGATAAAATTTGGAATTGGTAGTGAGGGAATTAACTTTAAAATATATTTTTACTTTATACAATTTACTTTATAGCAATTTCTAGAGTTCTAGTTCCCAGGATTTCACTACTCTACAGGCAGTAGTCTACATTTACACGATACAAATTTCAGAATGGAAAACATGACACTGGTATTTTTGGAAGAGTTTTAAACTTTGTGAAGTACAATGGAGACAAACTATTCCTAATGTGTTTAATCCTGAAATATATGGGACTGTTAGTTGCAAAAGGTAATACTTTCCAGCTTAATAAACATTAAAGGGCAATACATCACTTCTTGCAATTTCAAACTCTGTTAATAAGAAACAGTGGCTAGTTTATTCAAAATTCATAGCTTTAAAGCTTATGTTAGGTTCAGAACCACAATAAATTTCTGTGTTTGGGGCTTGTTCAGAAATAATCTATCTAATGACAGAGAGGCATTTTGTGAACAAAGTCTTTCTTTGTGTTATTTTTTTTCCTGGACAATATAACATTCTTAAATTTTGTCTTAGTTAAATTCATTTCAAAATGCTTCATCTGGCATTTTGAGACAAATGTATAATATATTATTTACCTTATTTTTTGTGACTCTAAAAGAAACATCTCTAAGATTGGGAGATATCAGAAAAAAATGCTATAAAGAACCTATTAAAATTGATTAGTATAGGTAAAAAATTGAGCAGTAAATGCAGAACCATTATACTGACATACCAGAAATTGCGTGGCAAACTCTTGTCCTGAAAAGTTACAGGCTTCTGAAAGCAATGCATGATGGCTTTTTGAGTGTTTCAGCTCATCAAGGCAACCCGAGGGTCTTCTGCTGTCCCCCGCCCCCCATGCTCGCCTCTGGGAGAAGGTGGAACAGACAGGAGATGCATGAGAACGTAGCTGAGGGGGTCTGAACCACAGCACCAGGGTGAAAAGAGGAACTCACAAAGCTACAGCCAGCAGAGAGCTTTTTGAATCAAAGAAAGAGTGATAAGGATGATTCTCACAGGAAGAGGAAGTGGCTCTCCTATGTTACACCTTTGAAGAAGCTGAATTCCCTAATGCCTTTTAAAAAAGACAGTTACAAGTGTATCCATGCATATGTACATTAATCTATAGAAGAGAGACATTTTAGCTTATCACTTAAGCAGCAGCAGTTACATTTTTGATTCATGTTACTAGTCTAATTTTCATATCTCTTTGAAAAATATGTTTAAACTGGGGTTATAGACAGCAATGACATGAAACTCATTTGGTTAAGTTTTTAGAGCACAACTAACAATTTAAATTGCACAATAAATTATTTCATAAGAATGATGTTTAGTGATACTCACTCTAATGCCAGGAAATCCAGGAGGCCCAATACCACCTACAAGTCCCTGGATGAAAGAAATGTGCAAAGTGTGTTCATTATGATTCCAAACTGCTGAGAGGTTTTCTGAAATGATGACACATTTTTTAAAAAAAAAGGTTGGCAGAAAAAGCATTAACATCAGTTGGCCCCCCAGCTGAGTGATAAGGATGATTCTCACAGGAAGAGGAAGTGGCTCTTCATGTTACACCTTTGAAGAAGCTGAATTCCCTAATGATGACACATTTTAGAAAACCATATGTCAAAATTATCTTCCATTGAAAAGGGACAAATCACTTTTATGCTTTTCAAGTTACTTTTATTCTTTCAAAAGTGCTTTGGGGTGTTAGAACCAACTTCTAGATTACAATATACAATTCTCTTTGTCTTCTAAATACTTAATAAATGGTGAAAATGCAATCAATAATCAACATTACAGACATAACTGTGCTGAATATTGTATGAAAAGACAGCTAGTCAGTATATAGAGGTTAGAAGAGTATTTTCTGATAGCTAAAAATTTCACATCTTTTTAAGTACATTGTTTTAAGCTTCTACCTTTATTTTTATGTAAAGAACAGAAATAATGTCTGCTTTCATTATTATAAAAGTCATAATGTTATGTGTCACCAAATTTACAGGAACAGGGGAAAGGAATGACCTCTCTCTCCACTCTTGGATTTACATTTTGAAACACAGACATGGTGAATATTGAACAAAAAAAACCATAGACCAAACTAAAAAAAATAAAATTTACATTGTATTTAAAGGCATATATTATATCCAATAAGAATTATGATATATTTTAAATAAAGAATATATTTTGCAAAGCATGTTTTAAATATGCTGAGTCCACCTTTAACAGACTCCAAGGATATAAAATTGGCAAGCAATTAAATAATGGATTCACATGAAGTCTGTAAGTACATAATGTATATATTTTAAAATCTAAATAATGCTTACTTCATTACACTTGAAATTAAAGGCCTCTTATTTCCCAAAAAATATCATGGACAAGAAAAAGTTGGTAAATATCCTACTCAAAATATTACCCAAATATATAATAACTTAACCTGATTCAGTTCTACTTTTTTCTTAAACCCTGTGACTTAGACACAAGCAAAACCTTAGCTAAGCCTACCAAGTTATCTAACTAATGCTAATTGTGGAAAGAGAATTTTAAAAAGAAAATATATTTATACTCTTTGTGATACTGACTTGTGTATGAATAAATATAGGACCTAGTTACAATTTAGAGTACACGGTTCTAATCACTTGAAAGTCTGATGAAAATAATATGACAGGCATAGACTAGAGAGTATCAGACTCTCTTGAGGGAGAACGAATGAAGCAACTTTGCACAGTGCTGCAACCCAGCGCTCCACCCCACTCTTTTCTGATGGAACACTACAGTTCTTGAACAGTGACACATGAATAACCCCTAAGTGGAAAACTTCTCTGGGCAGAAATAAGTCCACGCCTTCACATATGAAGGTCAGCGTTTCAGTCATGTTTACCCAAGTTGCTCAAACATGTTTAAAGTAATCAATTTTAATGACCATCTGTCATGATGGAGGATTATCCAAACAATTCTGGGTTATTTCTCATATTGAAAAACAACAAAGTAGAGTGTGCACAGAGGTGTGGAAGCTGTCCAGCTGAACTGTTTGTAAACTCGCTCGTAAGGATGCCACTTCCTGTTGCTACGGAGCACAAGTGATGCTTGAAATGGAAGGATGGACCATCACTAGGTACTCACAGGACTGCCATCCAGGCCCGCAGGGCCTCTGTCTCCAAGATCACCCCGAAAACCCTGCAGAGGAATAGGAAGAATGCTGCCATCAAAGCTGGAATACACAAAAACTCATTGTCACTGTGTTTTATAATGAAGAATTTTATAATAGAAACTATGTACTTCCTGAGTCTGGAGACATAGTACTTTCGTAGAATGTGTGCTACACCAACCCACGTTAAAAAGCCATGGCATGGTGGTATGGTGGCACACATTTATAATCCCAGTGCTGTGGGGGCAGAGATAGGCACGGCCAGCTGGCCTAGCCAAGTTAGTGTCTCCAGGCTGGTGTGGAATCCTGTTTCAGACAACAAAACCAAACCAACCAAACCAAGGTGGATGGCCACTGAGGATAGTATGCATGTCTTTTTTTTTTTTTGTATGTCTTTCTTGCTTCTATATATGTGTGTGCACATGTGTGAGCACACATACACCCATGCACTCACACACTTATGAGTACTTATGCCCACACAAACACACACAGTAAAACAGAAAAAAAATCAATTTCCTAATCCCTTATCTGTAATCCAGTTTTTGGAATAAAATTCGGGTTTTTTTAAAGCAGTATTTCCATGTTTCATAAACATTATTTTGTATACAAAGAACAGTAAAATCATAAAGATAGAGCTTTGTTATTGTTACATGGTCACTGGATGAGAGGGAACCTAGCAAGATTCTGCCAAAGTCATTAGCCACCTCTACTGTCCCCCATGGTTCCTAGGCCTAAACCAGAGAGTGACGATTAGCAAGCACTTCCTATATATTGAGGACTTTGTATACAACACGATTAATGTATATTCAAGCTTCACAACATGTCTATTCTATGGGTATTAATGTCCTTATTTTGTATCTAAGGATATTAAAGTACAGAGAAGGTAAGTAGTTAACACAGTTAGACCACAAAAAATAGTCTAATTTCAGAGTCTTTCTATAATGCTACATTGAATAGTTTATCATTCTAAGATAAAAATGTGAAAAGTCAGTCTTTGAAGCACAGTTTTATAAGGGGAAGGCACAATACACCTAAATACTGCAAATGTAAAGTGTTTACATATGAAATGCCTAACAAGAATTCCATATTGCAAAGTTTTGAAGGGGTGAGAACACAAAAATCTTTCCCGTCATGAATTCTATTACAGAATGATTCAATACTCAGCTAATTGTGCTTGATGTCGTCTATGAAGACATGTCTATAATAATGTACCATTGATTTTTCTGAACTTTAAAATGCATTTTAATATCTTTTTGTCATCATCATCATCATCACATAATTTGGGTCATGCACATGTTTCCATAATGCATGTGGAAATGCGGGGGCATGGATGCCATGGTGCATGTATGGTGAACAGAGGACCAGTATGTGGAATTCATAGTCTCCTTCTGCCTTTATGTGGGTTCCAGGAATCAAACTCAGGTCACCATGCTTGCACAACAAATGCCATTGCCTACTGAACCATACCACCAGCCACAAGGCTCACATTTTATGAAGACTACTTTACATGATCAGTTTATGTTACTTACTATCTCAAATACTTAGATGTATTCATTTTAAAATTCATATTAAACAAAAATAAAGTACACAACTAGACTCACAACTTATTTATTTGTGAAAGTCAGCATTAAATATTTTATTTACAAGATTGCCTCAAAATTACTGGCTCTCCTAGTACATATGGGAATATGTTCTGATGATAGTCAAGCAGCAGAAAAAGAAATAGATGATGCTCCTAAAAGAAAACTTGGAATAGCTCTGCCTCAGGACCCAGCCATACCACTTCTGGGTATACAGCTGAATGGTTCCTCACCAAGTCACAAGGAAGTTTCCTCATCTATGTTCATAGCAACTTTATTTGTAATAAAAAAATCTGGTAAATAACCCATATGTCCCTCAACCGAAGAATGGATTAAAAAACTGTGGTACATCTACACAATGAAATACTACTCAGCCATCAGAAACAAGGAAATCATGCAATTTGAAGCCAAATGGATGGAACTAGAGAAGCTCATCCTGAGTGAGCTAACCCAGACTCAGAAGGATGCACATGGCATCTATTCACTTATAATCAGATTATAGCCATATAGTACTGGATAACTATACTACAACCAATACACCAAAGGGAACATGAGCATAGACCTTTTTTCCTGTCAATGAGATACTTTGCCCTAGTGGCACTGCCTTGTCGGCCCCCAGTGTATGAGGAGGCTCTTGGCCCTCATATGACTGCTGAACTGGGGTGGGGGAATGTTATGTAGGGACACTCCACTCCAGAGGAGTGGGATGGAAGGGATGGGGGTAGAGGGTGGGAAGGTGGGACTGGGAGGGATGGAAAGGGGACACTGTGATGGAGATGTAACCTGAAGTAATAAATATTTTTTTAAAAAACCACAGCTAACTTGTATGAAAAGCACAGTTTCTCTTATTCTTTAGTTGGAGGATAAAAACACCACCACCAACGACAGTGTGGTTGAATGTATTGTAGCTATGTTCTATTGCCACCAACAACAGTGTGTTTAAACATATTGTAGTTATGATCTATTCCTTTTAGCATCAGTGGAACTTCAAGCAATGATTCAGCCATCACTGTCCTGGGAAGTGAAGTGCTATCAAGAAAGTTTACAAATCTGCAACACATCACTGTGTTCAGCAAGAGTTTTATAGTCAGGGTTATGGATTGCTGTGAAGAAACACCATGACCAAAAGCAAGTTGGGTAGGAAAGGGTTTATTTCACTCACAGCTCCATGTAACAATTCCTCATCAAAAACTCTGAGGAAGGGACCTGAAGCAGGAGCTGATGCAGACGCCACAGTCGGGTGCTGCTTGCTGCTTTTCTCATCATGGTTCAGCCTGCTTTCTTTCTTTTGTGTTTACTTACTACTTCCATTTACATCTCCATCACAGTCCCCTCCCTCCACTCCTCCCAGGTCCACCCTCTCACCCTCCCACCTTCCGGTCTCCCACCTATCCTACTCCTCTGGTGTGGGGTGCCATACATATCAGCCCCCTTCAGTTCAGCAGCCATATGAGGGCTGAGAGCTTCCTCTTGCACTAGGGGCCTATATGGCAGCTCCACTAGGGCAAAGTGTCTCACTAACAAGTAATACAGCCTATGTTCCTGTTCCTTTCAGTATGTTTGTTATAGGATAGTTATCCTGTACTAGACGGCTAAAATCTAGTTATAAGTGAATAGATGCCATGTGCATCTTTCTGGGTCTGGGTTAGCTCACGCAGGATGAGCTTTTCTAGTTATATTCATTTGGCAACAAATTGCATGATTTCCTTGTTTCTGATAGCTGAGTAGTATTCAATTCTTTAAATGTACCACAGCTTTTTTATCCATTCACGGGTTGAGGGACATCTGGGTTGTTTCTAGTTTCTTACTATTACAAATAAAGCTGCTGTGAACATGTTGAGGAGATGTCCTTGTGGTTTTCAGCCTGTTTTCTTCTAGAACCCATGACCACCAGTCCAGGGATGGCACCATCTATAACAAGCTGGGCCTTCCCCCACTGATCACTAATTAAGAAAATGCCTTCCAGCAAGATCTTATGGAGGCATTTTCTCAATTGAGTCCCACCTAGCCTCTGATGACTCCAGCTTGTGTCCAGTTGACATAAAACTACCCAGTACAATGAGCTAAAACATACATCTGGAAGTATTTATGACAGTCAGGTAATGAAAACAAGAAGAAAAATATTGCCATCAATCTGATAAATTGGGGATGATTGCTGTTTTTCCTTAATGAAATGATTAGGAGAGTGGGACACGGTAGGTGGTTCCCTTAATGTGAAATGCCCAGAGCAGGCAGTTTCACAGAGATACAAAGCAGAGGTATGGGGGCAACAGGAGGAGGAGGAGGAGGGGGCTCCCAAGCCCTGGGATGCTTTGGGGTGGTGGTGAGAATGTACTACACCCAGAAAGCATGATGGATACCCACCTCTAAACCCACTAAAACTCATCGAGTACACAATTTAAAGGAGTGAATTTCGTGTTAGGTGAATTGTGTTTCAATAAGTTGGCCTGAAAACTGAGGATTAGGCCTTCAGTCTTGGCTCAGTCAATGAAGTGCTTGTTACAAAGCAAAGGACCAGGGTTTAGATCCTCCGTACTCATGTGAAAGCCTGAGCCTGGTGACGGTGCCTACCATCCCAGCACTGAGGCAGAGATCAGTGGATCTCCCCAGCGCTCAGTCAGACAATGTTGCTCAACTCCAGGTCCACTGAGAGACCCTGTCGTGCAAATTAAGGCAGAATGGAGTTGAGAAAGAAACCTAGTGTTGACCTCTGGTCTCCACAGAAGCATGCACCATCCCCTACACACATGAACCCCTATGGTGATGAGTCAGGGACAAAGCTGGGATACCAGCAAACATTCTTGGACACTCACTCAGGACTGACTAAAGGATGTGCCAAGTCTGATTTAACACCCCTATCTCTACTCCTACCCCCACCCTACCCCTAAGTCCAGGGAGATAAGCTGCTCTCTTAAGTAGCCCCACACAGTTTGTGATTTCCTACAGAGGAGAAAAGAGGGAAAGGACAGTGGTCAGTCCCTCACCTGCTACAATTCCCAGGACACCCCCCCACACACACACACAGAGGGGGGGGGAGAGAAAGAGAGAGAGAGAGAGAGAGAGAGAGAGAGAGAGAGAGAGAGAGAGATCCTTTCACTTTCAATGTCTTGTTTACTTCTGGTCAATGCTAGTTGCTGCCTCTTGACTTTATCCCTCAAGAGTTTAGTTGAAATGACTGGTGTCTAGTTTCTGATTTTAATGTTTGTTATTCATTAAACATTCCCTATTCTAGACAGAAAGAATGGATTCTATTATTTTTTTGTACTATCTACAGGTTCATCAATATATCATCAATTTAAAAATGATTGCTACTAAGTGGAGATGTCTTTTCTTGTTTTCATGAAACATTTTACATCATTTTCACCGAGACTAATAATATGTGTGACTTGCTTCATTGAAGAAATAGTATATGACCACAAGCGATGGGTGTGACTGCAAAATTATACTACAAAGTCTATGTAAAATTCTTAGTACCGTGAAAATGAGATATTCCTGGCCAGCTTGATGATTTTAGCTCTGGTGGATAATCTTACATGGCAAGGAGTCGTGGCTGACATCTAGAAGCTGGTAGGCTATGGGACCTGATGGTAGCCTATAATCCAAAGCTAGTAAGAACCCAGCACTCTTAGTTCTCCAACTTTAAAGAGTAACTTCTTCCCAACCATATATTTATTGTTGTTTAAGACCACCTACTTGGAGTTACTTCTCATATAGCATTGGATAGCTAATGCACTACAACAACAGTGGTGTCTACAATTATAGGCCATGCTATGGTAGGGCTAAACACTGAATCCTGAATGACATGTCATCTAGCAGCTTTTTCTGCACATTTATTATGTTTGCTTATGATCTTCAGATCTCCTGAAGCTCAAAGAATAAGTTTCCCTGTTGCCAGTGTCTCACAATGGTACTGCTACCAAATATCCAAGTTTTCAAACATGAAATATCACTTCTTCATGAATCTATACATGGTGTTAATATGTTATATCACTCACAGATATGTGTGTTGTGTTTAGATATGTGTATGCAATGAAAAAAAGGATTATTTTCCTACTTCTACAAAGAAATCATAAAAACAATATGTATAGAATAAAAAGATAGTCATCAAATTGTTATAGCTACACATACAGAATTGAAAAAAAAAAGCAATGTAAATACTTCTACATAATATACTTTTTTCTTTATAGCATAAGGTTTAAAATATATTCAGGCTAAAGTAGAACAAATAAAAATTACTATAATAAAATATAGTAATATTAAGTTCTAAATATAAAATACACTAAATTGGCATTCCAGTATATGGAGAGATATATATCTTTCTAAGGTGGAGCAGTGCAAGGAGATCAAAATAATTTCTCTAGAGTTAGAAGCTGAAGTAAAACCTAGATTTTACTTCTGTGTATCCTACTCCCACACATCTATTTCTGGCATTTAAAAATCCTTCAGGACGGAATCAGATCACCGCAGATCATGGCTGGAGTGTGGCGGGTTGTGTGATATGCACTTTCCACATCCTCCTTGTCCCCACAGCTAGGACAACTTGATCCACAAGTCACAGGATGAAGTCTGTCTGGCATCTCAGTTGGGCGGATGACAGACTTCAGTAGGACTTTGCATCATTCCAGGCAGGCTTTGCTAGACCATGCATCTGTTCTCACAGCCATTTCTGCCTTGTTCCTAAAGAATGGCCATCATCCCGTTCTCCTACTCTGAAAAATGGCATCTTTCTTCCCTTCATCTCAAAAAATATTTGAAACACAGCACCTACTATATACTCTTGGCATTTTCCCTCAAGGAAAACAGAGCCCCAAACTGCCACATATCACTTTGTGCTTCTTGTTTTGATGGCCTACAAGGCTGTCTGTATTTTCTTTCCATCTGTTATCAGCCCTGAACATAATCCCCCAGCTGACTCTCCACCTGTGGATGACATGTCCCTCTGACATCATGCCTTGTCTGGCCTTTTCCAAATGAGTTGTGAGTGTGGCTCGCCCAACCTCGTGGGTAAGGCAAATTCAAAGTCCCAGAATCTGAAACCTTCTACACATTTGTCATATGGTCATTAGGTAAATATAGTTGCAATAGACAGTTCCATAAACAGAAACCAGAAAATAGATAACTTTTTCATGAATGAGGAAAAAATCATTGGAAAATTAATGGGAATCTATCAAAATACTCTAGCATTCCCTTTACAGCTCAATGAACAGCATTTTTTTTCCCCTGAAGCAAAGAAAATACTGTCTCTGACTTCTCCAGCAAGCATCTGAGAGGATAGTGCTTAAGATTGCCGTGGGCTAAACATAGAACTAATAACAGATGCTGAGCAGAGAGCTTATACAGAAACTCTTAACACTGGGGTTAGAAGCCAAAACATAGCTTACTTTAAATACACTCCTCCAACAGAAAGCTATATTTTCTCATATGGAGGGGAGCTGGGGCATCCTTTTCTATAGTTAGAAAAGTAAACATCCCTCAAGGGTTTCAATTTTGTTTTCCCTGGAGTAAAACCTAGTACAGTTTTACTCTCAAACTTTAAATGGAATATAATTTGATTGCTTGTAATCTAGTCCTGTCAAAGCTGAGAAAACTTAAAGAATATAGATGCCTGTCTCTCTCTCTCTGTGTGTGTGTGTGTGTGTGTGTGTGTGTGTGTGTGTGTGTGTGTGT
>CAJQZJ010033733.1:18184-56374 GCA_907164525.1 Lophiomys imhausi
ACACACACACACACACACACACACACACACACACACACCACCTCTTTCTAAGTAGCTTGAGCAGGAGATGGAAAGCAGGAATTGGTAGATTTATTGTAACTGCATCTGTAGTTTAGTCTTAATTTTATGGCTTTTAACTATGATTTGATATCTCAGACCTCCCTTTTCCTAACTTTAATGCTATTAGAATCTACCTTGAGGTATTTTCAATAAATATTACAAAGCTAGGAAGACTGAATGTTTCAAATAATTTAAATGTTACAGATAGCTGATGTAACAGATAATTTTGGTTTTTTATTATAGGTTTAAAAAAAAGTCTAAAAGAATAATGTTGAATTTGAAAGGAAAGTTCAAGAAGTCTGTGGGAAAATAGTAAATGAACCAATTATTTGGATCTTTGACTGTTCTTTTTGTTTTGTTTTTTTCAAGACAGGGTTTCTCTGTGTAACCAAGACCTTGCTGTCCTGAACTCTCTTTGTAGATCAGAATGGCCTTGAACTCACAGAGATCTGCCTGCCTCTGCCTCCTGGTGCTGGGATTAAAGGAGTGCATCACCAAGCCTAGATTGACTATTCTTTATATTGTGAAATTCACAGAGTTCTATTGCTTTAAAATATATATACTTGTAATAGATATAGAACCTTAGAAAAATTATATTAGCAAGGCACATAGATCCTATTTTTGCT
Organism: Lophiomys imhausi; assembly: GCA_907164525.1. Lineage (NCBI taxonomy): Eukaryota > Metazoa > Chordata > Mammalia > Rodentia > Muridae > Lophiomys > Lophiomys imhausi. The sequence continues at coordinate 18,871 of CAJQZJ010033733.1, forward strand.
GGCATTAAGACAGTATTTATAAATACCAAAATTTCAAGCCAAACTATTATAAAAGATTCTTTTCCCCTTCCTAGCCATAGTACAGTAAGACTGCCACCCTAAGAGTCATCTTAGAGTGGTCAGGAAAATACCGCAGATGGAAGAAAGTTATCTAATCAGCTCTGCTAGCTCAGTCAGAGTAGTTCTCTTTACTAGTTTCTTCATTATTATGAACTAAGTATCAAATATTCTCCTATCTATGAAATTATTGTGTTATCTAGTGAAATTCACATTTCATATTTGTTAAATCTGAAAATATAAGAAATGTAAGAAAAAAAAGTCTTATAGAAGTGATCATGCTCCAGCGTTATAGAGAGAAATTGGGGACTGTCCAGGCAGACAGTTGTTTGTCATTTCTTAGTTTTGGAAGCTGCTGGCTCTGCACTTCCTGTTTATTCAGATACATTATCCTTCTCAGGTCTCTGATGTGGTTGTAGACTAGATAGTTACAGTCTCATAGTTAAATTTTAAGTTATTTAGGAATTAAAAGGATGTTCTAGGTCTAAGAAGATTTTTTTAAAGATGGTAATGCAAATTAGGATGGACACTGAATTAGGTATAGAACTTTAAACTCATTGAGATAGATAGATAATAGAATATCCTTATTAGTTGCCAAATACATATGGACTGGGCATTGGGAATGTATGTTATACCTTATAATTTTCATAATTGTTTCCTAATTGTTCTTATTGCTTTGTATTGTATTTATTGTTACAAGAAAAAGAGCCTTTTATTGGACTAAAATGGGAGATGTTAGGGGAAGAAAAAAATACGCCTTAAATAAAAAAAAATTTTAATTAAAAAAAAAAGAGTGATCAACCAGTAGTCTGTGGGCTACAGTCCACCAGTACAGCCCAATACAAAATTGCAAGGTTCCTCAAAACATTACTAGTTTCTTGTGCAATTTTTTTTTTGTTACTTCTGAGGTTCTCTGGTGTGAATTTGTTAGATGACAACATTGTGTCATGATGTCAAAAGGTTGGACACTTCTGTGTGGAACTTAATATGTCTAATCATTAAGGGCAGTTCAAAGCTGTATTTCCATTCATGTTTTAAGTTGTTCTTGTATGTTCAGGCATTGTTCTTCCATTCCATGGAGACAACAATTTATTTTGTGGCTACACCAAAAGGCTTGGGAGTGTCACATTTAGAGTTATCCTTACATCTACGTTTCTTTGCTGTATCAAGTATTATTTGTTACAATGGAACAGTGGCGCTAATCAATGGGTGACGACAAACACAAAGGCAGAGACATTCATGAACATTCTAAGAATGGAGAAACAAGCAAGATTAGATCCCACAAGTCTACTGGACCTCAATGAGAAAGAATCAAGTTACCTGTCTTCCCTTCAGACCCTTCTTCCCACGGATCCCAGGAGTGCCCTAGAATACAGAAAAGTCAAAAGTAAGCATTTGTTGAATGAATATATTGGATATCTGTTTTTCTTGGATATCAATTAGTAAAACATAAATGAGTGCAATGTTCAGAAAAGTTTAAATATATTTATTTGAAGTCAATATATTAATTTAACAACATATTCAGTTATTTTTCAAAAAAAGATTCTTGATATAATTCAGTCTTTTAAATGGAGTCCTTCCCTTCCTTGGTAATAATAGTTATTTCTAAGGAGTAGGCATGCCACCAATAATGGCAAATCAGAAAAGTAGGAACATCTTGTTTTCTGTAACTAAAACAGGATGTGTGTCTTCCTTTCTTTCTCTGTTTAGTGATAAACAGAGTTAATCAAATCCTTGCACTGCCACCTTCCAACTTTATGTGAAACCAATTACAGTAAATCAAGGCAGAGAGGAGGAGTCCCTTACTGCTCCAGATCTTTTATGAAGATGCCAGCAGTCTTTCTTCAGGTTTCTGGTCATGTAAGAAGTACCAGAGTATAACAGTCAACCACCAGGGTGTGCACCCAGACCACTGGTGGTCATGTTCTAAGCACTTTCACTTCCTGTATAGGGTCAAGGATGGGGTTCTCTCTATATGCCCCACTCTCTCGGGTAACAATGAGACACTTTGTGAACATTACAGAAGTTAATTTATATGAAATGTCTGCATAGGAGTGTGTGTGTGTGTAACTATTTGGTAAATCATACACTATTCTCATTATGATTCTTTAAATTTTCCCATTTCAATCCACTTTGAGTTTGAGTATCTATTAATTGTTATCTAAAGCACCTTACTTAATACGATCATCTTGACTTATAGTCAGTCATTTATGATCCCCAGAGAGGAAAATTTCATAAGGACTAGGCATAGCTACTACACATACCCCCGTTTTCATATTTTGACATTTGTTTTTAAAACAGAATTTTAAATCTCTAACCATATGTGTTCATACCATGTTTCTTACAAAAACTGCATTAGGATTTACAGACGTCTAATGTTATTTTTAGCAGGTGATTTCTCTTAGACCACACTTACTCATTCATTCAGTTAGGTTTCCTCCCGATATGTGAGTTTGTGATCCCCACGGGAATCACAAGGGGAACACTTCCAGAAGTAACATTTGAAGGAAATAACTCACCCTTTCTCCTTCAGGCCCCAGCAGTCCTGCCTCTCCGGGAGAGCCAATGAAACCCTTCAAAAAAAAAAATCTTTACATTGTTTCATTTCATTGTTTGCTCCAAAGAATTCACAGGAGAAGTGCTTTAAATGTTATGCATCTTAATATTAAATTTAAAGATGTAAACATATGAACAACTCCTCATGGTACTGCTTTTTGTGAAGACATTACACATTAATCTTTTCATTGATACAAAAGAGTAGAGAGTATAACTCGAGGCATTGCAGCAACTTAAGATCCACCCAGTCACCACGTTTCTTTCCCTGATGCTCTGGGGCAAAACACCACACAGATGGTGTATATGCGCATATAGTAAGTAGACTATATATATGTAAGACGCACAGGGAAGCAAGCATTTCAATGAGGAGAGGGGAGAGATGTGCAGTAGATGAGTCTCAGTAAGCAGAGGTTGCAGAATGTACACGCCAAACCCAGCAATAGGGTTGTGAATTGTAGCATATTCCATCTGTTGTGGTATTTTCCCTTGTTCCCTTACCGATTAAGGATGGCTCACATTTTCCTTTAACCGGTTAGAAGCATGAAGGGAGGCCCCCCCAATATGAAACTGACTTCCTTCTTCATGTTTCCTTACTCCTTACAGCGGTGATGATTCCTGTACCATCAATTTAACTCCACCTTAAACTACTGTACGTCTCTCCGCCTCTTCCCTCCAACATGCCTTGTAAGGCTTGGATGTGTTCATATGTACGTGATGCTACACTGTGTGCACAGTGCATCCTAACATCGCCAACAGCAAGTTAGAATGGGAAGTAGATAATAATGATGGAACACTGACCCACAGCACCCATGGTTTCTGTGCACCGAAGGGAAAAGGGCAAATGTGTTCCTCTCAAATTAAATTTGCATTAAACTCAAAATGCCTAAGAAGCATGAAAATGGTAAGGACTTTGTATCTTTTCACTCTACTTTTTTGAGGGCATATTTACCAAACGGAGAAAAACGCTTACTTACTCGGGCACCTTTAAAGCCTGGGTTACCTTCTGGTCCAGCTAAACCCTGATGTGAACAAGAGATGTTGTCAGGATGGTACAGTGTGTTTGAGGAGCTAACAAATAGATTGATAAAAAGTATCATTTCTAAAAGTCTAATATTCAGAGCTCAGTTTACCTAAAGAAGATTACAAATGCTCAAAGATTTTTTGAATTTCAGAACCTAAAAAGCATTTGTACATTTATTTACGCCACCCAAATAGCAGTTGTTGACAGGAACAACAAACTGGTTTTCTCTACATTATTTTTCACTGGGAAATTATCTGTGTTATGTTAAAACACCAAAATATTCTAAATCTATTTTGGTAAGGTTTTTTTCTTTCTTTATTTATTACTTCAAGTTACATCTCCATCACAGTCCCCTCTCCCACCTATCCTACTCCTTTGGAGTGGGTTGCCCCTACATATCAGCCCCCCCACAGTTCAACAGTCATATGAGGGCTAAGAGCTTCCTCTTGTACTGGCCTATGTGGCAACTCTATTTAGGGCAAAGTGTCCCACTAACAGATAACAAGGTGTATGTTCCTGTTCCTTTTGGTGTGTTGGTTGTAAGATAGTTATCCTATACTACATAGATGAGGAGGTGTCCTTGAGGATTGGTGAGGAATGAAATGCAACTCAAGATGACTCTGAGATTCCATCTCACTCCTGTCAGAATGGCTAAGATCAAAAGCTCAACTGACAGCACATGCTGGTGAGAGTGTGGAGAAAGGGGAACACTCCTCCATTGCTGGTGGGAGTGCAAGCTTGTACAACCACTATGGAAATCAGTCTGGTGATATCTTAGAAAAGTTGGAATAGCTCTATCTCAAGACCCAGCAATACCACTTCTGGGTATATTTTGGTAAGTTTTTAAGAGATGAATATGTTTCAAACTTCAAATAACTGTCCATGTGTATGTGTTCATATTTGTTTTGTAGGTAGCATACACCCTCACTAGATGGTTTCAGTACAACATATAATACCTTTGGATAGTTTTATATGCCTAATTGCAATTTTGTTAACAACAGGTTAATTAACATAGTGTTTTTTCCCCCTTCTTTGAAGGTAAGGCTATAAATCTGCAGTTTAACATTTAATTATTTTTAGAAACAATCATGTCACAAAAAGTGTAATAATAAAAATTCTATTACTAATTTATGTGAAATTTGGGAAGGAAATTAGAGGGAAATACATAACAAAATGTTTGAAAGAGATTTTTCAAAACTATACAACGAACTGAATTGAGGTTAGATAAAAGCGTCACCGAGGCATGTGAATCATCGACAATCATTTCCCAGGGATTTACAAACGTGTTATTAAAAACAACACTTACTCTGGAGCGACTTTCACTCATTTCATTTTAGTCAAGTTAACATGGGACTCAGTTAAGATCTTATTTGCCTCTTAGGCACCATAACTTTAAAATTTCCACTGTAAAATGTATCAAATGTATTTAAAAGCCATGCTTCCACGTCCAACAAGCCAGCTCACAGAACAATATTACAAGAATTTTTACAACTTTGATTTTGATTGTTTATCTAAGTAATTCACCATGAAGGAGAACTAATGTATCCATCATCTGAACAATGACTCTCAGCATCAGAATATGCAATGAATTCGTGAAGAGGAAGATGAAAGAAGTGTAAATATCGTCACTGCACCTGCCTGCCAGGGTAGCCAGGTGAGCCAATATTACCAGCGAGTCCTGGAATTCCCTGAAATGAAAAATAAATAAATAAGACATAGACAAGACTCACAGGACACCCCAGGAAACACATTTGGTATTTAGAATACCCAAACTTAGAAAGAAAAAAAATCCCATGAAATTAGTGAGTTTAATATGGTGCATATCATACTGAAGTCATTATTTGAAGGAAATTAAGCCATTTTTAATAGAAATGAATAAAACCATTAAATAAAAGCCCTAAGTGAGATATTGATCACTACTAATAAATTCGGGAGGGAAAAGTCTAGTGTTTGTCTATCTAAATAAGATGATTGTTTCTGAGGAAGAGCAAGTATATTTCTTCCAGTGCAGATTAAAAATATACACTACCACGCCTGGTCATTACAGAGAGTTTTGAACTGCCATGTGGGTGCTGGGATTTGAACCTGGGTCCTTTGGAAGAACAGCCAGTGCTCTTAAATATTGAGCCATCTCTCCAGCTTCACGTACATTTCTTAATAGTTTTTCATCATTATTTTACACCACCCTCAATATTTGATCATCAACCCCAGGAGACCAGGAGGATCAGTGAACTTCCAACTAACCTCTGATTTCCTCCTAAGCTGGACATGACTTTGTAGAGAGTCTGATTGAGTAAATAGATCTTGATTGACAAATAGCTTTATAATGCCATGGGTCTATCTCAAATTCACAGAGTAAATTTGGAGGATGCTTGGATTGAATATTCATTTTCTCCTCCAAGGTCACGTGTTGAAATCCTAAACCCAACACTCAGGTCTAGTGGTTTAATGGGTAGGGTCTTTGGGAGGTAGGTATGTCATGGGTGGAGTCCTCATGAATGGGGTTTTAAGTCTTTACATTAAAAGATCAAGAGCTGGGGAGCCCTATTTACACCATGCCATGATCGAAGGCAGGTGTTTGCTTCCCTGAATACAGCCCTCACTAGAGTCTATCCAGGCTGGCCTACTGACGATCTTAAATGTTCAGTCACTTGGATTGGAGAAATAAATCTTCATTGTTTATAAACCATCTGGCCTGTGGAATTTTGTCATAGCATCCCATTCTGATTTAGACGCAATGAATTCACTTGGAAGTGACACACTTTAAATTTTTGGTTTGAGATAAATTCTGCTCAAAGAAAGCTGATAGAGATTCAAAAGATATCAGAAAGGAAATCTGCTGTGGAATGGCTGGAAAAGTGAGTAAAAATTTATTATTTTTTTGGCATTCTCTTTCATTGATGTTTTAAAGATTTTATCTACTTACTCAGCTGTTTATGTGTGTTCTGCCTACATGGATGCCTGTGCATCACATGCATGCAATGCCCATGGAGGTCAGAAGAGGGCAGCTGATGTCCTGGAACTGGAGTTAGAGATGGTTGTGAGCTACCACGTGGGTGCAAGAACTAAACCCTGGTCCTATGGAAAAGCATCCATTGCTCTTAATTGCTGAGCCACCTCGCCAGATACTTATTGATATTCATTCATTCATTATCTGTTTATTCAGAGCTTACGTGTCTTAAACAATTCTTAAATGAAGGAAATGCCCAAAGGTGTGCTGTACTGTCTTTATTTAACATCACATGGTAACAACAATACAATACAATAGGTGTTCTAGATGTCTTGTGACATAGAATCCATTTTCAGCTTATTGTCCGTAAAGAGATAAAAGACCGAATTTTATCCCCCACCTTCTGATGCACACAGAAGCATTAACTCCAGTTTAAATACTGAACCCAGAACTCCTAAAAATCTTGAAGATGAGGAGAAAGAACAGACCCAGGGAAAAGCAAATGAGGACACACTTTAAAGTCTCTTTCCTCATGTTTTTCAGAATTCTCATCTCAGTTTTGTTCTCTTGTCTCTCTTCATGTCCCCTCTGACCAACAATCATTCCCTTGCTGAGACTGTTCTCTGTAGCAAGCATTTTATCTGTACTTTACATCTCTTAAATTGACATTTTTTTTCCATTTTACATCTGAAGAAATGAAGACACATAGAACTAATTAAAGTAGATGGTTTAATGGGTTATGAATGAACACTGAGCTTCTGAGGCTTACACAATAGAAAAAATATCTACAAGAGAAGGATCTCTAAAACTGTTTATATAAAGTATTGCTCTATTAATACTACATAAGATGTTTTATCCCTGTCATGTTCACTGGACATGCTCCACACAACGTGTGTGTGTGTGTGTGTGTGTGTGTGTGTGTGTAAAATCTTGTTCAACATAACATGTTTAAAAAAACCTTATAAAATAGATATTATTGTTCCTGTGTTATAGATGTGAGAAAAAGAGATAAACTGTTTAAGCTACCGGTAGCATGTCACATGACTAGTACACAGAACAGTAGGATTTAAATCAAATATTCTAATTCCAGAGGGTGTCATTCAAGGTTGCTCTCTAATGTGAGTCTGATGTATGGATTAACACTGTAGGAAAAGCCACCCAGTTATGATTTTCACTTCAGTATATTTACAACTGTCTTCTTTAATGTCTCATCTGATTCCAGAACACACAGGCCTAAGTCAAGAGCGTCATGAGGGTTTGTATTTGGATATGAAGATGGGAAGGAGTGAGACACATTTAAAAGGTGATTTTTATTTATAGGTCATTGTCTCTCTAACTAATGGCAACCACCATCCCTTTTTCATTTATTCCTAGCTGGATTAGGTTAACTGAACTCATTTTTTTTTTTTTAAGTAAGTCTGCAATGGGACACGAAGGCCATCTGATTCAGGATGGGTTTCTAACACATCCCAGCTGCCCAGAGGAAACAGGAGAATTCCATTCATGTCTCAGTCCTGCTATATCAGACAAGCATCAACAAAGCCAGCAGTGAGTGTCCCTCACAGCCTTTATAAGTCACTAGCAAACTGTAGGAGAGTCACCTTTCAAAAACTACTGTGACAAGTGCAGAAACACAAAGACAGTGTGGCTGAGTTCTGTATTTTAAAAAATGGATTTTCAAAAAAGTATTGTAGTTGAGCAATTAAGATCAGGAAATGAGGAAGGGTGCTTCAATCTCACTTCTCATGCCTCAAAATATCTGTGCCTAGTTGGGCAACTTCATTCAGAATTGCAGCAACGCCACTCTATGTCTTTTCTGAATAGTCTTAATTGTCTCGTGAGCAAAACAGAATAAAAACACCTGGGTCATGTGATTATTATGTGGAGAAGAACAATATGCAGGAAGATCTTTTTTGTTTGGTTTGGCTTGGTTGGTTTTGGTTTTGTTTTTTCAAGACAGAGTTTCTCTGTGTAACAGTACTGGCTGTCCTGGACTCACTTTGTACACCAGGCTGGCCTCGAACTCAGAGATCTGCCTGCCTCTGCCTCCCTAGTACTGGGATTAAAGGCGTGCGCCACCATGCCTAGCAGGTTATCTTCTAAATTGGAAGCAACAACAATAACCCAATGCTCTTGAGCATTTGACTAATTAGCATATGTAAAATATTAAGCAACTCAACAGTAGGTTGTAGTCCATCAGAGTTCAGTTTGGCAAAATTTACAGACTTGGCCAACTCATATGAATAGAATGCATGAAAATGAGATAATTGTGTTTTCAAGTGTGTGGTGGACAATTTACTGACAAATTTCCCAGATATGAATCTTAGAGTCACAGCCACACACTACATAAAATGACTCAATTATGGCCCTTTACACATCTAGTATTCCCACAGTTGAAATGCAGGATTATTTTACTTGTTCCTCAAGTCATTACAAATTTTGACTCTTCTTTTTCTAGTCTTTATGAAGCATGTACATATGTACAGGCAGATGTCTCTCGATGTGTGTGAACGTGTACACTCAGAGGCCAAAGGTCAACCTTGAGAGCCATCTACCTTATTTTTGGTTACAGGGTCTCTCACTGAGAGCCAAGGTTTGACAAGTAGGCTATGCTCCCAAGGCAGTGAGGCCCAGAGATCCTTCTGTCTGGTTTATGTAGAGGATAGGAACCAAATCCAGACTTCATGCTTGAATGGCAAGTACTTTGCAATGTGATCTCTCTGGTCCATATTTTCTAGCCTCTGAAACTGAATTCAGACTCCCCAGTTAGAGACAATATCACCCCTTTGAACAATAACAAATAAATTAATAGAACCGGATAGCTACACAGTTGGGGGGACTAAGACAATACTGACAGTGCCGAGTTGTAACTGACTTCTGATGTGTTGAGTTCCTTCACTGGAGTCAACATATTTTTTCCAAAGCAGTATTCTAGGGATGTTTTTTCTCCCTAGGGGCTAATTCCTACCACCGTTCTCATACTTTTATCCTGTAAATGCTCACATGCAGTTGAGCTTCAGGAAGCCAAGCCTGCGCTGGCTAATGATAAACACCACCTTTCTGGCCACGGGTGGTAATTAGTAATCTTGAAAAATTGCTCCTTGGGAACTGGACACGGCATGTTGTTCTGCTTAATATGAATCAAAGGGAAATCTGGCTTTGCTTCCTCACTTGTGTATTTCCTTCAGAGACTAACTATCACTTTTCATCATGGAGTTTTCTTCAGGGCTTCCTGAAGTTCTGCTGAATCATTGCTAGCGACATCCATGACCTTAGTCAGGTTCTAGTTCTTCCCTCTCACTGCCCATGATTATATTTTATCTATGATGCAATGTCATTATGTTCTGGTGGGAGAGAAAAGTGATAACATGATCAAAACCCAAGCGATTACAAACAGATTTTGACTTTTAAGCACTACACATGTGTGTATCCGTACATACAGATAACAATGTATGGACCATCCTAGTTTGTATTGCTGATTATGGTCTCATGAACCAATTAGAACTGAATGAATTCTAAAGTTGAACGAAAGGTCAGTGTGTGCGTGGATATGTATACTTTCTTGGAAAAGACCTGAAACAGCTACAAAATTATCATATGGACTTGTGAATCAGAGGTTTAAGAACCAGTGTTCTGAACTCAGCAGGAAAAGAGAAAGTGCTGAGTAAAACATTACTAGTTCATAATTTTGCTAATATGCTACAGCTAGTCAATTAAAAGGTGCTATCATTTTCTCTAAGTAGAATGAAAATAACTGTGAGGAAGAATTGAAATAACAAGAGAAAAATTCTCTCTCCAGAGTGTCCCTTTATGCCTGCCTTTGCCTCTGGACAAGAAAGTACTTACTTGTTCACCACGGGGTCCAGGGAGCCCTGGGTATCCTTTGAGGCCCTACAAGGAAATAAGTGAAGATATGACATGTAAAACTTACTTACACAAGATAGTGAACTAATAAGGGTGGTAAAATACTGGGGATTTTTGTATCCTTGTTTACTTACTCCATTTTTTAACAATGGACACTGAGCCCAGAGCCTCATACATGTCAGGCAAGCAAGTACTCTACCACTGAGCTATAGCCCCAGCTCCCAATCAGTTCTTTATCACTACTTTCTGTTCCCTATTCAATACAATAGTCTCTCAATTTCTTAGTAAATTTTAATAAAAGTTTAATTTCTATTAAAAGAAAAACCCAATTCTTAAAATAACTGCTATGAAAGCCTCCAGTCTAACAAAGAATCTGCTAAATTTAATGATGCTTTTTAAAAGCTGTGTTTAGCTCAGTGATACTGAGACAACACGCCTTCAGACATAATCTGTTTATAATTACTGAGAAGTTGGACCACGTCCAGTCCTGTCTCTAATCCAGTCACCATTGCAATTCATGAATGAACCAACTCAGGAAAGAGAGTGTTCACAGATTCATCCAGAGGCCCTATAAAGCCATGTACAAAATCAGTCATAGAAGTCCTTTCTAGGCACAAGAAACACAGACAAATTTTAATCTCTCATCAACATCCTACTTCATAAAATAGATGATACACTTCTTCCACTAGCGAGATCTGCAACAGAACAAAAGAAGTTGAAAGAAAGAACAGGGAGACAGACTTTGAGGCTCGTTGACACAGTTTGAATAAAATATAAGCAAATCAATTTCATATCTAGAGACTCTGGTGCACATAAAAGAACAATTCCTTTCCTTTTTTTTCTTTTTGGTGTGTGCATGTGTGTGTGTGTGTTCACACATGTGCATGTTTGCTTGTGTGTATATGTACATGTGTGCGGTGAGATCATAGGTTCATGTCTGGTTCTCTTTCAAGCTCCTTCCACCTTGTTTTTGGAGACTGGTTTTCTCACTGAACCAGGAGCTTACTGATTCAGCTAGGCTTGCTGGCCAGCGTGCTCTCAAGCCCCCCTGTTCCACATCCCCAGAGCTGGGGTTACAGAACTGCACCCTCACATCTGGCTTTTGCCCATAGTGCCAGGGATCTAAACACAGGTCCTCACCCTTGGGCAGCAGGGACATTATTGGCCAAGCCATGTTCTCCACTCAATTTTCCTTTCTTATGTGCCTCACAGAATTGGGCGGAAAAGAGGGATCAGAAATTAAAGGCCAGGTTTGCAATCAAAGTAACCTCATAGAAACTTAAGCAAGATATAAGTCCAATGTGAGCCAAATAGCTGAAAAACATCAGCATATTCCATCTATATATTGCATGCAACATGGATTTTTTTTTCCTAGCAGTTCACAGTAATCTAACAAAATGAATCAAGATGAATCACTGTAGGTTCTTAAGAGAAGGCAAGTTTAGATTAGTGAATTAGAGACTGGAATAGGGATTTGGTTCCATAATGAGCCTGTCTGGAAAGGAAATGATTTTGGAAGCTCTGTGGATGCTAAATTTAAATGCATAACAAAAGTGGTGAAGTACAGAGATGTCTTGGAAACTGCTGTGGTTTGTATATACGATGACCCTCCCACAGAACATGTTAAAATTTAATTCCCAGTGTAACAGACTGATTGTGGTGTCTTTATGAAGCAATCAAGTCCATAAGAAAAGTGATGCCTTTCTCTTGGGAGGAAACTCTCTCTTCCACGGGACTTGCCTTCTGTTTTACCTGTTTCATAAGTGTTTCTTTGTCCTCCTGTTTTCCATCATGAGTGGCAGCAAAGAGCATATGGCCCTCACCAAGCAGACACCAGCACCATGCTCCTGGACTTTTAAGTCTCCAGAAACACAAGAGCCAAGATAAATCTCTTCTTTTTATAAACTGTCCAGTATCACCTACTGTTATAGCAACATATGCACAGACTAAAACAGGAAACCAAGACCAGACAGAGGTAGAGAAAAGGGGCAAAGGCCTATTCTCTGAGAGCCAGTTCTTTTGTGATTAAACTGTAAGAAAGAGGTTGGGAAAACAGCCACAAGACAAAGGAAGAACAGAAAGGAGACGGATGAACTTCCTTGAGCCTTTCATTATGCAATAAAGTCACTGCTTCCCAAAATCTCAGTCAGTGGGCACTCAATCCTATGATGTAGTTATTACCTCCACTCTTTATAGATGAGGAGAGAGAACTGAGTTAAACAATGTAACCAACAGCATGGGGAATCACATAGGGTTGATAGATATATCAAGAACTGAGCAATCATCTTTCTAGTTACTTAGTCTGTCTATCTCAGACTCAGATGCAACCTGTCTTCACAGCTACCACTGTGTCCAAGCCGGTGAATAAAAAGAACAAGTCCTGATATTATCAGTTATGTGCATAATGCCCGTATCGTGCCTGATAACATCTGCTGTGTGCTGTGTTTTCACTTAGCTTTATTTTAAGCCTTTCCTTTTTTTTTTTTAAAGATAGCTGAAGACTAATGCAAAGTATAAAATATGAGGCACTGTGTTCAGTCATAGATTCCACAAAGTCAAGTTGAGTTCCCCTTAGAGTAAGAGATAAAAACTCAGACATGGTGGTGGCTCTCTCTGAAGTGAAGCAGAACTCACCTGAGGGAGATCCTGGGAGACAGGAAATGAAGAATAAGGAGCCAGGATGGGAGGCACAGAGGTCAGAGTGACACTCCCACCACCATCTTTCTGAGTAAGTATGTGTCCATTCACTTATTTTCACTTCTGTGAGCTTGAGTCTAGAGCCACATGCTTCATGCTTTTCTCCGCCATTTTCTCCTTCCTCCCACACTACAGTGAAACTGCAGGAAGTACTGGTCTCATGTCTCTGAACTACTTTCCGAGAAGCATTCTAACAGTGAAAAATACGCTAATGATGGTATCTTCTGCATGTATGCCTCTCACCCATTATCAGAGATTCGGCAGTGCCACCAAGTAGGACCTGTTCTTTAGTGAATTCATTCCCATCTGGCCTCAGTCATCAAAGTTGGCATTTGACCCAAGAGAGGACAATACCAAACGTGCCCGTTAGCCCATGAGATCACTCAAAATAAGGAATTTGTCTAAATTAACAGTAGCTGCTTCAGTTAAACTCTCTTTTCTATTACTATAAAACAGGGGTGCTTAAATGTCCAGGTGCTCCCTAGTAGGGAGTGCGAGATGCCGTAAGAACATGAAAACAGAGGAAATTACGAGTAATTGTATATGAATCTAAGAAAGAAAGTTATCAGAGGAGAAGAAAGGCAGCTTTAAAAGGTAGGTTGAAGGTGAGAGGGAGATATGGAGAGAGGAAGAGGAAGGGAGAGGGAGGGAGGAGGGAAGGAGTGAGAGACCATTAAATATCTGCAAATGTGCCCCTAAGCTGTCCAGCACTGCTTGGCATCAGCCTGTCTCTACAAGGTCATCAGGCCCTATTTTTAGATTCTGTGTGACCCCCATTTCCCTTAATGCTTCAGAGGGGACTGAAGCCCTGAGCTCCTTGTGACAGCTGGCACTGTCCTTTGCAATCAAAACCATCTAAGTGAAACAAGATGTTTCTGAGTCTGTTTCCAGTGTTACTAACGTGAACAGAGCAAGTACAGTGGGTTCTGGCTCCAATCTTTTCAGTGACTAGCCACATCACGAGCCTCAGCGTCATCATATGGAAAATGACAGCATTGAATTGGGTAATTGCTACATTGCAGTTGCTAGAATTCTGTGAGTACAGGATCCCTCAGAAAGGACTTTGCTGCTTTTGTAAAACTGAGCTGATATATGGATGAGAAGCAGATCTGAGGCTCACCGCAGGCTTGAATACAATTCAAGGCTGATGTACCTAAAATCAAACCCAATCTCAGGATCCCAATTGGTTCCTCACTCCATCAAAAGCAAAGACAGTTTGAATATGGACAGTCCCCACAGGCTCTTAGACTGGACACTTAATCCTCAACTGGTGGTGCTATTTTGGGGGCACTCTGGATAGTAGGACATAGGATCTAGTGGAGGAAGTAGGTCACTGGAGGCATGCCTTTAGTATTATATAAGGTCCCCAATCTCTTCCTAGCTCTGCTTCCTGACCACAGGAGATAAGAAACTCCTCTTCCACATGCCCCCTACCATGGTGTTCTGCCACATCATGGGATCACAATCAGAGCAATCAAAGACCATAGAGTTTGAAGAAGAATCCAAAGCCGTGAGCAAAAATAAATAATTCCTTCCTTTATGCTGTTCACCCTGATATTGGAATGAGGATACTTGGATGAGCAGAATGGAAGAAGGTGGGATGGATATAGCCGTTATCATCTAGATGAAAGGTGTTTGTAAACCAGGACAGAGTGGTACAGTTAGAGATGAAACATAGGCCCCTTTAAGAGGTTAAACATAACTTAGGTTCCCTTCCCTGCATTCAGTATGGCATCTCACTGAAAGAGGGGGTGAATGGAGTGATGAAAATATGGATGGAAAATTACTTGATTGGAACAGAAACTCTGACTATGAGCATCTCATTGGACCACATGAGCATGGAACAGAGACTCTGATGTGAGCGTCTCATTGTACTATATGTGTATGGAATAGAGACTCTGATGTGAGCATCTCATTGGACTACATGAGCGTGGAATAGAGACTCCAATGTGAGCATCTCATTGGACTACATGAGCTTGGAATATAGACTCTGATGTGAGCATCTCATTGGACTACATGAGCGTGGAATAGAGACTCTGATGTGAGCATCTCATTGGACTACATGAGCTTGGAATAGAGACCCTGATGTGAGCATCTCATTGGACTACATGAGCATCAAAAGGTCACAACTAACAACATATGATCTTTTAAAAGGAATACACTGGTAAGAATGGCATAAAAACACTCCTTAAGAAACTTGGCCGATAAGAAAATTTAATATCTCCATTTCAAACCAGATTAAAGCATATTACAATAAATTAAAGAAGCACCCTAAATTTGTGATACAATATTGACACAGCACAAATTCCAATAAGAATAGGTCTTAGAACCTATGCTTTACATAGGGATTTTAACTTCCAGTTTATTTTTATTAAATGTATCTATTAGGTGTGCAAGTGCATGTGCACACATGCATGTGTTGTGGATGTGTATGGAGATCAGAAGACAATTTGTAGGAGTCACTTTTCTCCTGAGATAAAACTCAGGTTGTCAGGCTGGGTGGGAAGCACCTCTACCTACTGAGCCACCTGTCTAGTCCACACTTGAATTTAAATACTTTTTGAACAAGAACCTAAGAATACAACAGACTTTTGAATTGAAAAGCTACCAAATAACCACAGCAATGCCCAGTGATGTCAGCTAATTCTGAGTATACACATAGAATTATAGAGACTAAAATGCCTTACAGCAAATGAAATTATTGCCAAGGTTGAAATGTCAGCAACCTAAGTCAGACTGAAGGCGAATTTCAAAGACCTCCAGCTGACAAGTTTTAGGCCACCCCTAAAAACAGAACTGTGTAGCCTTGCTCCTCAGTTCCCTATTTGCAAGAAGGACAGAGGACAAACATGCAAACAAGGGTGACGGCATAGCTTGTAAGTAGATTTGGACTTAGATGTTAGTACCACATGGGGCTGGGAACCAAGCCAAGGTGAATTAGCTCTGCAGAACTTTATAGGAAGGATGGGCCAGTGAGAGGTGATGTATGTATAGAGTTGGCAATAGAGAGGTGGAAATCTTCACATTGTCTCCTCAGGCCCTGACCTTCAGCCAAGCTAGATTTTTTTTTTTAGTTTTCCCACTGACAGTATGGCTACAGCTCCTCACTGCTGTCCTTGCTTTACACAGCTTGTGAGGGACTGGAAAAACCACAGAATCAGCTTCTCCACTTCCTACTTCATGCAGCCTTTCACTGTGCCATGCATCTTTTACTATGGACTTTTTCAAATAACAGAAGCAGTTGTTATCAAATAAAACAAGACTTCATGTTGACTTATTACAATTATTTAAAACACAGTAATGCTTTTTGTTATCCAAAAATGTCATGCATCAAAAAAGAGTGTTTTAAATGTTTGCATATTTCATAAGCAATTGCTTGCATCCCCTCATCCTCTCAAACCTAGAAAAACATTTTTATTTGATCACACTCCTGATGTTCTTACAAGGCAAAATAGGAGCCTTCCAATTTTAATATAGCAACTGATGGGCTATTTATAAAGCAATTTAAAAAACTATCTTGAATCCAAGTTTGGATTCACAACCTTTGTCTTCTATCCAACTCAGCATGCATTCTGGATTCAATTTATCTGCTGTTTTGGCAAAAAAAATTAGTAAGTAGGAACTGAAAATATACTTTAGTTCCTAGGAAATATTAGAGTCACACAAAGTTGGTAAGTAGAGGCAATGTAATAGAGGGGATGAGCATTGTGGGATAGAGATATTGGTACTACTTTAAAAATAGAGGTAAGGCTGAAGGGAGAAAAAGTCAAATAATATAACTCTGTTGGAGACTAAAGGAGGAATTTCTAATGGCAGTGAGACATTTGAAGAAATGTTCAACATCCTTAATCATCAGAGAAATGCAACTCAAGATGACTTTGAGATTCCATATCACACCTGTCAGAATGGCTAAGATCAAAAGCTCAAATGACAGCACATGCTGGCGAAGTTGTAGAGAAAGGGGAACCTTACTCCATTGCTGGGGGGGAGTGTAAACTTGTATAATCACTGTGGAAATCAGTCTGGCGATATCTTAGAAAACTTGGAATAGCCCTACCTCAAGACCTAGCCATACCACTTCTGAGTATCTACCCAAAAGATCTTCACCAAACCAAAAGGATGTTTCCTTATCTATGTTCATAGCAGCCTTATTTGTAATAGCTAGAAACTGGAAACAACCCAGATGTCCCTCAACTGACGAATGGATAAAAAATTGTGGTACATCTACACAATGGAATACTACTCAGCTCTCAGAAACAAGGAAATCATGCAATTTGCAGCCAAATGGATGGAACTAGAGAAGCTCATCCTGAGTGAGCTAACCCAGACTCAGAAAGATGCACATGGCATCTACTCACTTATAACTGGATTTTAACCATATAGTACAGGATAACTATCCTACAATTAATACACCAAAAGGATCAGGAACATAGACCTTGTTACCTATTAATGGGACAATTTGCCCTAGGGGTGCTACCATGTAGGCCCCCAGAACAAGAGGAAGCTCTTAGCTCTCATATGACTGTTGAACTGAGAGGGGCTGATATGTAGAAACACTTCACATAGGAGGAATAGGATGGGTGGGAGAGGGAGGAGAGAGTGGGAGGGTAGAACTGGGAGAGGTGGAAAGAGGGTACTATGATGGAGATTTAACTTTAATACATAAACATAAAAAAGAAAATATTTCAGCTGCCTTGCTTTGCTATTTCTATCTCAATAGTACTTAAAGTTGTCAAAGCTTTCCACATTGATCTTTATCTCAACAGTTTTTGTGACTCTCTTTGCAGTCATTTTAGTTTTTAATATCACTTGAATTTGAGTTTGGTTTATTTTAGGAGAATTTTAATATTTTCAGAGAAAGAGTAATGAAGTGATATTATCTGCCATACAAAACTGTTTATCCTAGTGGCTTTTATAAAAAGCAGTGTCTAACTTCCTCTTGCATGCAGACTTTGTCCAGTTAGAAATATGGAAAACTGAAATTCTAATAAATATTTATTTAAATAGTGAATTAGCCCATAGGAGATACTATGCAAAATTATCAAGGACACAGTCATTTGTGTCAAACTGGCCAGGACTAACTCCAAAGTCACCAGGGAGCAGTTGTATGGCTTGGGGTGAATTATTTAGCCCATGAACACTTCAGTTAATTTCTACATAGTATATTCAGCTTTATGTACATCCTCAGGGATGTTTTTTAAAATGCTCACTCTACTAGAACATTGTATGTAATAAAATAGATACTTTCGATATCAGCAGTATTACCAAAGTAATCCATAAAATGTTTCAAGTGATAAAAAGATGTAATTAGTTCATATCAATCAAAACTTAAGTACCTTATTTTCTCTTATCATGAACATGTGCATAGTTAAAAGCCTACAGGTTCAGTCTCCAGGGGCTCTCTAACTTGCTCCTGTTGCAAGTCCTTGTGATGCTGAGCAATTTCTCTTAACCTCTTTGGACTTATTTTAGGTTCCTCAGTTAGAGAAACTTAAGTATTGAGCTTGGGAATTTATCTGACACTGGGAGAGGACTATAAGAATTATGGAATGGGGTGTGTGAGGCATTGATTCTATGAGCCTCTATTCTAGAGTCTTCTGGCACAGATCCTGCTTGTAGGAACCAACTCTTTGGATTAAATGGCACCAAAATAAAATAAAATAAAATAAAATAAAATGGAGATCCAAGATAGCAGCAGTTGGCAGGGACACATTTTGAGCTGAAGGGAGTGGGGAGATAGCTACAACATCGCAGAAATATAAACAAGCTGAGTAACATCCTGAGAAGCATGAACCCACAGGATCACACCACTGAACCCAGGGACTAGTGGGGGGTCCCTCTGGGACCCTCAGACACTCAGGTAGACAAACGTACCCAGGCCACAGGCTGAGGCACAGCGCAACCCAAGCCACATGGACCCAGGCTGCGGGGAGCATGGCGTGGTGTAGCACAGAACCCAGGCTGAGCAGTGGAAGTGGGCAAGAGCCACTCAAAAACCCAGTGAGTTGACAGTCTTGGGGCCCGAAGCAGAGGTCAGTGGGGGAGGGCACAGACTCAGGGCCCAAAGCAGAGGTTAGTGGTGAGGGACACAGACTTGAGGGTCCAAAGTGGAGACCAGCGGTGTGGGGCAGAGGTCTGGGGTACAGAGCATAGGCCACTGGTCAAGCCCTGGACCCAGAGCAGAGGCCAGTGCAGACCCTGCTGCAGAAGTGAGCAAAAGCCACTCAGTAGCTGGCAGGGAGGTACAAGCATAACTGGGCCTACCCAGAAAGGTGTTGGACATAAAGGTCCCTCTACTGGATATACAATCACTTGGAAGAACATTGCACTCAGACATGGCAGAGGGTTGCTCTTCCTGCACCAGTACAGTCTCCCACAGATCTGATTACTGCAGGGTCTTGGGAGGTAGCCCTAACTTCCAGACACACGGTTACTGCAACACCCTAAAGAGGACTGGCAGTGGCACTGAAACAGTCCAGAAGACATCAGGAACAATCATCTTAGGGCAACCAGATGGCTAAAGATCAGCAAAAGAAGAAAACTGACAAAAATCAGGGAAATATGACTCCAACGAAATTCAGCAAGGTT
Organism: Lophiomys imhausi; assembly: GCA_907164525.1. NCBI lineage: Eukaryota > Metazoa > Chordata > Mammalia > Rodentia > Muridae > Lophiomys > Lophiomys imhausi. The sequence goes on from CAJQZJ010033733.1 coordinate 38,604, forward strand.
AACACAGCAAGCTCTGAACATCCCACCACAGCTGAAACACATGAAAATGATGTCAAATCTGTACTTAGGAAAATGATGGAGTCCTTTCAAGAAGAAATTAAATCACCGAAAGAATACAAAGAATCCTCAATTTTACAACTAAAAGCATTGGAGAATACCATGAGAGACCTCCAAGCCAACACAGCCCAACATGAACAGGAAAGAGACAAGGCAATGAAAGATTGAAAAGATTTGTAAGATTTAAAGACAAAGACAAGCAAATTGGAACAGGAAATGTGTAAAACGAATGGTTCAAGACTTGAAATTGGAAGTAGAAGCAATAAAGAAAACATAATCCGAGGTAATCCTGGAGGTGGAAAATCAAGGGAAGAGAACAGGAGCTACAGACCTGAGTATCAAAAATAGAATACATACTATTGATATTGTTAAAAAAAACAAATTTGCTCCAGGAAAAATATTACCTGCCCTCCTCCCAAAAAAGAAAGTAGTGTCCCAGAGTTAGGATTAGGGCAGGGATCTGTTCTTATCTTTCCAGGAGATTTAAAGCATCCATCTAAGGAATCCAGGGACAACTGGACAACTGAAACCTCAGAAGAAAACAGATCAGACACCAAAGAAGACAAGTAGCTCAGACGATCCAGCCTTGCAGGCTTCCTCAATAGCTGTTTCCTCAAAAGTCTACAACCACAAAAACTCAAAATTGCTAAGCTTGTTCAGCTCCACAGACTGTTCCAGCCAGAACTTCAGTAAAGCCCTGAAGTTCAACTTCTGTCTACAAACTTCTTAGGACATTTAAATAGCTGAGCACAAAAGGACTGAACATCAAATGATTCTACTAATATGCTTAACCATTTTTACATTCTTATTTGGGCCCCAAACAGGTTTACTATGTCCCAAATCAGAAGGAAGTCATTTTAAGAGAGCGACGTCCCATCTCCAGAAGGTGGGGTGGGTGATTTCCCCCCCTTTGGTCATTTGATGGGTTATAGATACTTCTTGTTATTTAGGGGGGAGAGATTACAAGCTATTAAATGGTCTTGTTAAATAGGCTTTGGAGGTTAGACCCAGGAATTTCTCTTTTTCTTTTCTGTATCCTTCTTTCTCTCCTATGTAGGGGTGAAAAGTCTTGAGAAAAAAATGGGTATAGACCTAATATAGGAATGATAAAGAAAAAAGGACAGATTATTGAATATGTTCTTATACCTTTGTATATTGATACAAAATTAAGATTATACTTGGCCACATTGGTATTGATCTTTGTATATTGATACAAAATTAAGGTTAACTCTTTTTAAGGTATTGTACCTAGGTAACACTTAAAAATGAAATGTGAAGTTTTGGCCTTTTGTTAGCAATTGTTATAAACTGATTAGGATAATTAAGAAATGCAAACTAATAGTCATTCAAGCATGTCATTTTGTTAGGTACTAGGGCAGTCTATCACAGTTATTTTCTAAATTAATCAGAAATCAAGCTGCTAAGAGACAAGCAACATTTGCTTATCCAAATATAAGGAGATAGATAGATGGTCTTCAAAAACCTCAAGAAATCTGCAAAATATGGCATTCAAAGATGTTTTCTTACCCTGAGATTTTTTTTAAATTTTCCCTTATTTTTTATTTCTTCAAGTTACATCTCAATCGCAGTCCCCTCCCTATTCCCCCTCCAGTCCCACCCTCCCACCCTCAACCCCCCATCCTCTTCCCTTTTCTTTTTTCTTTTAAGTTTAAGGTATATCTTATTTCCCCCTACAGTTTCCCCTTTCAGTCCAACAAATGGCTCTTTCTCTTATAATAATAAATACAATACAGTACAACAGAGGTAATTAGGCCACAGTTATGAGGGTTATATGGCTTAGCGTACATTCCCAATGTCCAGTCCATATGTATTTGGTACTTGACTTTAACATTCTACTATCTAAACATCTCCATGAGTTTAAAGTTCTATATCTGACTCAACATTCATACTAACTTGCAACACAATTTTAAAAGTATCTTCTTAGATCTATAACACTCTCTTGACTCCTAAACAACTCAAAATTTAATTATGAGACTCTAGCTATCTGTTCTTCAACCACCTCAGAGACCTGAGAGGGATAAATATATCTGATTTTATAGGAAGTACAGGGCCTGCAGCTTCCCAAACTAAGAAATGACATACCAGTGGCTGCCTGGACAGTTCCCATTTTCTCTCCTTACATTACAGCATCGATCTTCAGTCATTTGGCCCCGTTTCTCTGACAGACATTGATTGTAGAGCAGGGGTTATGAAGGACTTACCTACCCTGTCTTGGCAGAGCTAGGCTGTCGACTTACCTGCTTCCAGGTTTTGTCCTTTTTGGACAGTATTCTGTCTACAGTTGGAGCAAGGGGCTTTTCCTACCAAGAGATAGGCTTGCAACTAATTCAATCATCTCCCACTGGAGATTCTTCGATGCTCATCTTCTACTTGGAAGAGAATAGGGGGTGCTGTCAGGAGTTGATATGTCTTGATATAAAAAAATCTAAAGTTACGAAAACATCTTTGAATGCCATATTCTGCAGATCTCTTGAGGTTTTTGAAGAGGCCCTATCTATCTCTTATATTAGGGTAAGCAGATGTTGCTTGTCTCTTAGCAGGTTTATTTCTGATTAGCTTAGAAAGTAGCTATAATAGGCTGTCATAGTACCTAACAGAATGACCAGCTTGCATAGCCATTAGTTTGCTTTTCTTAATTATCCAATTATCCTCTCTCCCGGGCAACGAGACACTTTTTACTGATGGTAAGCTTCATAGACCCCCAATGAATGAGGAGGCTCTTGGCCCTCATACGACCTCTCAACTGAGATGAGGGACTGTTATATAAGGATACCCCACCTCAGAGAAATGGGATGGAACGGTTAGGAGGTAAAGAAAAAAAAATGAAATGTGATGTTTCGGCCTAAGATTTTTTTTTTTTTTGATATTGAGACATGTCAGCTCCTGACAGCACCCCTTATTCTACTCCAAGTAGAAGATGAGTATCGAAGAATCTCCAATTGGAGATGGTTGCATTAGTGGTAAGCCTATCACTTGGCAAGAAAAATCCCTTGCTTCAACTGTAGACAGAATGCTGTCCAAAAAGGACAAAGCTTGGAAGCAGGTAAGTCGATAGCCTAGCTCTGCCAAGACAGGGTAGGCAAGTCCTTCATAATTCCTGCTTTACAATCAATGTCTGTCAGAGATACTGGGCCAAAAGGCTGAAGATTGATGCTCTAATGTATTGAGAGAAATTGGGAACTGTCCAGGCAGCCAGATGTCTGTAATTTCTTAGTTTTGGAAGCTTCTGGCTCTGCACTCCCTCTATATTCAGATATATTTGTCTTATATATTTATCCTTTTTAATTTAAGGTGTATCTTTTTTCCTCCCTATAGCTCCCCATTTTAGTCCAATAAAAGGCTCTTTTTCTTGTAATAATAAATATAATGCAGAACATTTAGATAACAATTATGAAAATTATAAGGTATAACATATATTCCCAGTGTCCATTCCATATGTATTTGGAAGCCGATAATAATTTTCTATTATCTATCTATCTAGATGAATTTAGTGTTCTATACCTAATTCAGTTTGCATTCTAATTTACCAACTTAAAGACATCTTCTTAGATCAAGAACATCCTAGTAATTCTTAAACAACTTAAAATTTAACTGTGAGATTATAACTATCCAGTCTTCAACAACATCAGAGACATGAGAAAGATAAATATATCTGAATAAACAGGAAGTGCAGAGCAAGGAGCTTCAAAAACAAAGAAATGGAAGACCATTGACTGCATGGATAGTCCTCAATTTCTCTCAATACATTGGAGCATCTATTTTCAGCCTTTTGGTCCAATATCTCTGACTGACATTAATTGTGAATCAGAAATTATGGAGGACTTGCCTACCCAGTCTTGGCAGAGGTAGGCTGTTGACTTACCTGCTCTATAATGACTTAAGTTTAAAAGCTGCTTGCAAAAGACATGATGAAACTCAAAGTAAAGTATCCTTTGTGATCTCAAAATATATACACTTAAAGGTATGTTTAGTTCCAAAATATCAAAAGAATTTTTAAAAAATCTCAATTGAAAGATAATACTTTTTATATTGTCAAAAAATCCAATTTGCTCACGGAAAGATATTACCTGCCAAAAAGTAGCACCCCAGAATTAGGATTAGGGCAGGGTTCTGTTCTTATCTTTCTAGCAGATTAAAACCATCCATCTAAAGAGCCCACGGACAAATGGGCAACTGAAACTTCTGAAGAAAAGGGACCAGACAACCAGATGATCCAGCCTCACAGACTGCCTCAATAGCTGTTTCCTCAAAAATCTACATCCAGAACAACTTCAAAACGGCTAGTTACGATGGCTTAGCCCCACAGACTGTTCCAGCCAGGACTTCAGAAAAGCCCTGAACTTTCCCAACAAATTTCAGCTTCTGACTACAATCTTTTCAGGACATTTAAATAGCTGAGCACAAAAAGACTGATCAACAGATGTTACTATTAACTTGCTTAACCATTTTTCCATTCTTATTTGGGCCCCCAAAGAGGTCTCATACATCCCACATCAGCAGGAAGCAATTTTAAGAGAGTGACATCCCATTCCCAGAAGGTGGGGCAGGTGATATTTTTGGTCATTTGATGGGTTATAGATGTTTGTTGTTAATTAGGAGAATTGGTTACAAGTTGTTAAATTATCTTGTTATTTAGGAGGTTAGGCCCAGGGATTTCTCTCTTATTCTTTTCTTTGTCCTTTGCATTCTTAACATTAACTGGTTTTCAAATATCTATGCTTAGCTTCTATTAATGGGTGCAATTGGAAAAGGAAGAAAGCATTTTTAGAAATAATACAATACCATCTCAGAGTTTTCAACTTTTATATGAGCTATTGTAAAATGTCATTAACCATGGAGAGTTCATTTATTAGAGAGCTATTTACAGTGACTTGGATGGGAGAAAAAGTAGTTGTCGTGTGGCTTGCTATGCACACATGGCTACTGCTCTTTACTAGCTGTTGCCAATACTCACTTACATGCAACCTGTTATGTGTGGGGATGAGGTGCCCTCCCCAACCCTAACTCTCATGTATTGAAGGTGTGGTCCCAGCTAGTGAAGTTATTTGGGGGAGGTGCTAGGAATTTTAGGATGAAGGACCTAACTGGAGGAAGTAGGTCATTGGGATGGGTTCTTGGACCAGTCTTACCAATTGCCTCTTTCTGTCTCTGATCCCTGGCTGCCATAAGGTGAGTAGCGTTGCTCCTCCCACTATGACACTCTGCCTCACTACAAATCAGGAAGAGCAGAGCCAGCATCCCAAGGACTGAGAGCTGTGACTTGTAAGCCAGATCAAACCCTTCCACCTTTTAAACTGTTTCTCTCAGGTACGTGTCACAGCAACAAAAACATTTGACCAGCAAACCACTTCTCAAGCTCATATTTACAGATACATCATGGCAGACATTACTTCCTAATAAGTGAGAATCCTTTAAAAATTCCAAGTGTGTTATAGGGATCTCATTAGGGCATAAATGTTATAAAAAGACAGAAGATCCTCAGAGTTAAGATGCCAGTTATGTACCTAAAAAGAAGGAGGACTTCAATATTCTGTCTGGGACTTTGACTCTGCCCTACCTGTAAATTTGGTTTCCATCACTAAACTCAAGAGTCTTTCATTATTCTCAAGATATAATCTTTAATGGATGTTACATTTCTGTATTAGCATGGCTTAACTTTCTGATTAATTTTCTCCTCCTGAGCAAATGGATCTGAGACGTGGGTGTAAGGCTCAACTTCAAAATGGGATTAGAGACACAGAGGTGCTCTGAGATCCAGTCAGCATTCAATTATGTCAGAGAAAACCTCTTACCTTTTCACCTTGTAAACCAGGGGGGCCCACCAATCCAAAAAGACCTTGGTCACCCTGTAAATAAAACACAGAGGCTTAATACAGTGAAAGAAAATAGAAAATTAAAGTTTTAATCTGGGACAACAAGCCCTTTGTGGATATACTCTGATCTTGACTGTCTGGCCTAAGTTCCAATGTTCTTTCTCAGCCCTTCCCAGCCATTTTTTTCTGATTTTTTTTCCAGCATCCCTCCATCCTCAACTCCAGGATTCCCTCACCTCTTCCAGCACTAAATACCTGATATTTTTCCTCTTACAGACTTTTATTCTTTTATCTATATTGTTTCATTCTCTAGGAATGTCCTCACCCCCAAATTTACAGTTAACAGTATCTAAAGGAGCTCCGTTAACAATTCTACAGGGATGCACTAGCTATTTCCCTTTTGGTGAAGCTCTGAGTGTGGTGAGAGTCTCAGAAAGACTTTCAGGGCACAGACAAAGGACCACTCCAGCTCAGAGTGGTTCTGAAACCAACTAAAGTGGGATTAGGGATGACTTTCCCATTTTGATGAGGACCTATCTCATGGAATAAAGGAGAAAGATTATTTTGTTAGCTTTCACTTAATAACTTGTAACAAATCTGTCGCAGTGTAAGGAGGAAGAATCAATTTTAATACAAATTCAGTTTCTAATTATTTTTTATTTTATTTTATCATTTTTCATCCTTCCCTGGTTGGTGATGATGTTTTGTAATCCTACTTGCTCTGGAAACTGAGGTTGAGGGATTTAAAGTTCATGGTGTACCTAGGCTGCAGAATGGGTTCAAGGCTAGTCTGGGCAATTTAATGAAATAGTACCCCTCAAAATAAAATTAAGGCTTAAGAGCCTAGGGTTGATGGCTCAGTGAGTACAGTGCTCTCTACACATGCACAAGGATCTGATTTAAAATCTCCAGGATCCAAGTGAAGCTGGGTGCACTGGGAAACCTCTGTAATTCAAGTGATCCTCTAGCAAGACGAGAGGCAGAGATAGGAGAGTCCCCGAAAGCCTGTGGATCAGGTAGCCTGGCCTCTGCAGTTATGAGCAGCAAAGTGGCTCTGAGTCCAACAAAGTGGAGGACAAAGACCAACAGTCAAGGTTGTTGTCTGACTTCCACACATGTGCTGTGGCATGCGTATGCCTCCTTACACACACACAGAACAAACACACACACACACACACACACACACACACACACATGCACACACACATAGTATACATACACACACACACACACACAGTATTTATATACACGTGCAAACCGAGTGAAGAGTACTGGAGACATAGTTCATGGGTACAGAGTTTGTTTGTCATGCTTACGGCCAGATAGCCCTTGCACAGAGAAGAAAAAAGGCAGAGAAATGCATCTATCCTCTTTAAACTTTGGGTTTCACTTAAAGCTCAATGGCGGTGTGATATTAAAATTTACAAACTGCATTTCTTATGTACACTATTAACCACAGTTAGTACATAAATAAGTCAAAAGTGAAAACACTTCACATGGAGACATCGTTCATGTTTCCACTCTCATACTGAGCCACCCTATATTTTGTACCCCAAAAAATCATAGAGAAAGACAATACCAAGCATTTGATATGAATGCTTAGGTTTAACCTGGAGCCTCTATTTTGAAGTCACCAGAACAGAGCTGACCTCTAATTTTAACATTTAATAAGAGAGTAAAATGCTATATTTAGGTATATCAAAAGATGACCTTTCTATTTCTCAGATTTCTTACTATTTTCTCTCATAATGATGATCAGGACAATTAAAATATTGTCTTTCTGGAAATAGACTTTCATTCTTTTTCTGTGTTTTCCAGATCCTATGAATTCAGTTCTATAACAGAAAGAAAATTCTGAAAATTATAGATTTTTTTGAGGATTACTGATGTAGCTTTAAGTTTATAAAAGTTTCTGTGATCCAATTACAAGATCAGATTCCAACCCAGCAGTCAATGGGATTGTTCAGGATTGTTAGCTTGTGATTCTATAACAATAAACAAAACCATCTTATTATTGTATCACATCTGTGAGGAACTTTCCCAATATCTTTCTACAGACTCCACTAGCAACCGAGTATGGTGGCACACGTTTATATTCCATGAACCTGGGATCCCAAGGCCATAGGATCATGAATTCCAGGCAAGTCTAGGTTATATAAAGACATCTCATATCACACAAACAAAAAAGCAAACAAAATACACACATGCAAAGGCAAGGAGGTGAGAAAGGAGTTAACCAAACTGAAGAGTACACAAAAAACTACTTTGTAATCCAATTTTAAAAGGGGGGAAGAGGCTGGGCATGGTGGCACATGCCTTTAACTCTAGGACTTGGGAGGCAGAAGCAGGAGGATCTTTATGAGTTCAAGGGTAGCCTGGTCTACAGAGTGATTCCAGGACAGCTAGGGATACACAGAAAAACCCTGTCTTGAAAAACCAAAAAAAAAAAAAAAAGGGCAGGAGGGGGGGAAGATATTAAATAAAGATATTCAGTATGGCTAGAGGATGCTGCTGTAGAAGCAGGGAGTTACAAAACACGATTTCTGGTACTTCAGTCTGTAGGAGTGGTTGGTTAGGGAGGCCCCCAAAACAACACAGGTTGTTGTCTGTCCTTTTGCTTTTTCCCCCTGGAAACACTGCAGAAGAGAGGATGTGAAGACTATAAGAGCCAGAAGAGAGAGAAGAGGCTGTGAAAAGCCACCGTGTAGGCTCAACACTATTACAAAGACTCAGCAGCTGGGTTTGAATGCACTGAGCTTGCATTAAGATTGGCCCTGTCAAGAATCAATCAGACATGGGGGAAAGGCCTGTGGGACTCTACATTTTACTCTTTAAATATTGATTGTTGATGGATTCTGGGAGCTGAGAAGTCATTGCCTTTAGCTGCTCACTGAGTGCTGAAGCCCCAGCCTCCAATGGATAGCTCCAAACCCACGGTCAGACAGATGGCTTAGTTACACAAGTAGGAGAATGAGAAAGAGATTTGTAGGGAAGAAGTCAGGTAAACAAGGTTGAGGAGGAGTTAAGGCAGGGTGGGTAGTGAGAGAAATCAGAACGCATTATATATATGCGTGAAATCATCGAATAACAAACTTTAGTAATGAAAAATAAAAAATAAATAAGGAAGGGCATCACTAGTTCCTCAATAACAAAGAAAAGGAAAACTCCGTTATTACTTATTCTTAACAAAAATCAGCATCCTCCTCCCAGTTAGATTTTTGTTGCTATCTTTATGTTAAATCATTACTTTTTATCCACAAATTTCAGAGGATTATGATGGCACGAAAAGCATCCTGTATTACGAGTTAGGAAGGTTAGTTCTACTATTAACTGCCAGTTCCTTCCTTTGAGTAATCGACCTAAATTCTATCTGCTCTGGTCTTCACATATAGAAGACAGGACTTGAAAACTGATTCTCAGGGAGTCACTGTGGCCACATAAAGGGTCTGGAACTTTCCTAAAGTGTATGGCTTTGTATTTAGGTGTTATCATGTCATATTAACAGCACAACCTTGAAAGTTAATAACAAGTCCTAGGCCAGATATGGTGGAGCAACTGACTGTAATCCCAGCACTTGGGAACAGAGGTAGGGGCCAATCTTATTTTTGGATGCACAGAGAGTTTGAGACGAGCATGAGCTACGTGAGGCCCTGTCTCAAAGGGACAACACAAACAAAAGTTCACATTCTGGTCCAACGTGTTAGACCATTCATCCTGTCTAGCACTACGTCATGCTACAGCAGACACTTAATACCATTAGTGGGAAGGGAAGCTAATGGAACATAATTTCTTCAGTTCTTCAAATATTTCTTTGTTTGTTAAACTTCAATAGTTTTCTGCTATCTTATTTGGCCTTTAAATGAAATATATATTTTAAAGATAGAAAAGTATTATTTTTTATTTGTGTGTATGTGTATGGTGTGTGTGTGTGTGTGTGTGTGTGTGTGTGTGTATACACTTGAGTGTTCTCATTTGAATATGCACATATGGAGGTCAGAGATAATGTTGATTTTCTCCCTCTATCACTGTTTGACTAATATTTTGAGGCAGGATCGCTAACTAAACCTGGAATATAATTTTCTTTCTTGCCTTCTAACACTGAAGTTACAGACCTCAACAGTGTCCATCATATTAGTTTTTTAAATATAGTTGCTAAGAATTCAAACTCAGGTCCTCATGTATGTGCAACAAACCCTTTATCTGCTAAATCATCTTCCCAGATCCCTGGAAAGTTTTATTTTTAAATATTAAAAATAAATAAATATGTATTTATTTCATTGACAAATAATTACCTTTTCTCCAGAAGCAGCTTGGCCTGGGGACAACCCAGGGTCTCCTTTGGGGCCCTGGATATGATAGTTAGAGACACTTAGTGAAGCATTAGTTACAAGCTGTATATTACTGTCTTCAGTCATATTCCCTCAGATGCTATACACAGCATATGGTATTAAATAACATTATTTCGTATTTGTGAATTCACAGCAGCTTGATATCACTACAAGACCAAGACTGGACCCATCCCCATTTCGCAGTGAACGGGGCAGGAGCCCTCCTTGAGGACCCAGAGGCAGTCAAGGGCTTTCTTCATTTTTTCATGGTGTAGTCCGTGAAGAGTTCCTCAGGCACCAGTCAATGGCTTCCCACTCATGCATACAAGGAACTCCAGTCAACCTCAATGGTTCTCACACAGTGAGAAGACTTAAAGTTAGGGGGGTGACTTCTTGGGAGGAGGATGTTAGTGGGGAAGGGAAGGAGGTGGCAGAGGGCACCCCTTGGGCATGGAAAAGACCAGAACCCATTAAATTTGTGTGAAAACTGTTAAAGAATAAAACAAAACAAAACAACAATAAAAGCCAGAAATAATATTGTGAGCCAGACATGGGTTATTTACTTTATAGAGCATATTTTTAAGCCTTGTTTGTAAAAACTGAGACCTCTAATAACTTCCTAAGTGTAATTGAAGTTATTAAAAAAATAAACATTGAGTAATATTGATCTTTTTTTTAAACGTTTATTTATTACTTTGTTATGTCTCCATTGCCACTCCCTCCCGGCCCCTCCCTCCCACCCTCTAATCCCTCTCCCACCCATCCCATCCCTCCAGTGTGGGGTGTCTCCGTGTATCGGCCCCCCTCAGTTCATTAGTCACATGAGGTCTAAGAGCTTCCTCTTGCACAGGAGACATACATGGCAGATCCACTAGGGTGGAGTGTCCCACTGACAGGTAACCAAGTCCCTGTTCCTGCTCTTTTGGGTCTATTGATTGTTGGATGGTTATCCTATACTATAATGGCTAAAATCCAGTAATAAGTGAATATATACCATGTGTATCTTTCTGAGTCTGAGTTAGCTCATTCATGATGAGCTTTTCTAGTTCCATCCATTTGGTGGCAAATTGCATGATTTCATTGTTTCTGATAGCTGAGTATTGCTGTTAAAACGATTTTCTTTGTACAAATAGTAAAATTTACAGTACCTTTGCTACTTTTGAGACACAAAAAGTTATCACTGTTACCTTAGCATTGGAGTGATAATAGTTTAATAAAAGAAAATTGCTTATCACAAAACTTAACATTTCAACATACGAGTATACCTGAATATTTTTCAAAATCTTGAAAACAGTGCTAATGTTACTTCTATGATTAAGAAAAAATAAGTAAAAAAGACACTGTTAAAATTCTATTCTGCTATTAAAACATCCTTTTCATAGTCAGTGAATTCTGACTTTCTTGATATTTCAAGAAAAATATGACATCAGTCTTCAGTCAATGGTTTTAGACACAGTATTAAAATAATTTTTCTTGTGATTCTGTTGTGGATTGTTCCCACTGAAAGTCATATTGAACCTTAATTATTCACTGTGGCATGCTGGTAGGTGGGAGGTGTTTGGGTCCTAGAGACAGGGACCTCATGAATCATGACTAATGAATCATGAATAGATTAATGAATGCCATCTCCCTGCAGTGGTGACCTGTCTTCTTAGAGGCTCTTGCTTAACTATGACAGGGGAAGGTTGCTATAATTCACATCTCTTTGTCCTCAACCAGTTCTGTGTTCTGCACTATGCTGAAGCTAGACAGAAGCAAGACAATTGGGATGATTGATCTTAAATTTCCAGATTAGAACCATGAGTTAAAATGAGCTTCTTTTTTCATAAATTCCCCATCTGCGGTATTCTGTCAAATCAGCAGAAAAGAGATAGTTTCAAATGCTTACCAGAAATGAGTCTTTTTCTCAATGTATTTGCCAGACTTCATAGATATAGAAACAATGGGGAGTCTTTAAAACTTCAGTTTTGAATTGCATTACTATTCACAGATAAGAATAAATAATTCTCCACTCTTAGAGAATAGTAAATACTATTTTCACTCTGTGTGAAAGGGAGAAGTAACTACATCTTTTTTCATGGATTTATGAAGCTTCTAAACAGCTCAAAAGCTGCCCAGCTAAGAAGAGATGACCGGAGGAGTCCCGCCTGCTGCTCAGCATTTTCATTTTATGCATTGCAAATTAGAAACATAACTAACCCCTATGTCTTATAGTCAAAGCAACTTTTTGAGAGAAAAGCCTTTTTCTAGGTTGTCCATTCAGAGTCATCACCATTTCTACCAATGAGGCTATAGTAGTACAACAGTGGTTACAAGATTATTGATCTAAGAAGCAGCTTTTATGGTATTTTAATACTTAAGGGCCAGACTCATTAAATAACAACAATAACAATTATAACTTAGCACAGAGGAAAAGGCAGGCACACACAGCATTTGAGAGCCTGAGCTACGAAGATTTTTTTGAGTTCAGGTGTTCAGTATTAGTCATGTTAACACAGCACGACCAACAAAACCCACAACACCTTTAGACTAAGTGACATTATGTATATAAACGAGACAATAAAATCTAGACAGGGTGCTAATTGGCTTTCTATTACTGTGATAAAATATTGACCACAAACAATTAAGGGAGGAAAGGACTTATTTGGTTTACATTTCCTAATCCAGCCTGTCATTGATAGAGGCCAAGGCAGGTACTCAAGCAGGGAAGGGACCTGGAGGCAGGAACTCAAGCATGGGCCATGGAGGGATGCCACTCGATGGCTTGCTTCTCATGTCTCTCTTGGCTTGCTTTTCTATGCTACCCAGCACTGCCTGGCCAGACAATCCTGTTTAACAACCATGACCCAGGACCGTCAGACTTCCTATGTCTCAAGTCTAGCCAGAAAAGCAGAGAACATTTTAAGATGTCAGGAAAATGACATAATGCTCACCTTTGGACCTGGCAATCCAGGTAACCCGGGATTTCCATGTGGTCCCAGAATACCCTGCAAACAGTGAACATGCCTCAATATTCTTAGAACAGATATAAATAACAGAGTTTCTTTTGACATTCATATAACAATTGCATAATATAGCCTAATTGGAGCAAATGATAAAAAATAAAATAAAAACTATATTTTTTCAAAGTTATTCCTCTGCCACCTTTGACATTCTAATCTTGGAAAGAATAGCTATGTTATTCAGACAGCAAATGGTAGACTATATCTTTTACATCTTTTGGCATTATCCGTCACCTCTGTCCACAGCACACACTTACTGCTCCTCCTAGGGCATGCAGTCAGAAGCCTGACAGTGTGGTTACTTGGTTTCTGTATTTCTCAACCTGTGCAAAGATTGGAGGGGACGTGAGAGGGCCTGACAGGCCATCAACTCCAGAGTTTCAGAAAATGCCAAAGATCAGCTGAAGCACAATAGGGTCAGTCTTACCCTTCAAATGCACAATCAATTGGTGTGAATACAAAGTAAAGTAATATTTTACAGTGATTTGGTTTTATATTCTTAGAATGATATGAATCGGGGTGCAAAGAAAGTCAATTACACAACGGATATAGTGCACAGTTATTTTTCTAGTTTATTGAAGAAAGACTTTCTTCATTAAATATCTACATATATTTCTCTAGGCTTGAAGGAAACTAATTCTAGCAGAGCAACAACTCTTTTGCAGGACCTGTGTAATGTAAGAAACTACCTGTTGATCACAAAGACAGCTTTATTCCTTCAGTCAATGGCTCCAGGGTCTCCCACTATGCAACCCAGGAGCGCACTATTTTAAGACAGTCTCATCCTCTTCATTTCACAAACAAACTTTACCATAGAACATCTGTATCACCTTATAACTAACAATGTTGTAAAAGACCAACCAGAACAACCACGCCTCTCTAAATTTGATACTAGTCCTGGGACATTTCCACGGAGCATTCTTTGACTGCCTACACTCACACAAACAAGGATGTGCTGGAGGAGCTAAGAGTGAAGATTCAGGTCTCCAGAAGATGTACACCCTGCCCAGCAGTAGGGGAATAACAGCCTGGAGTGTTACACTTCTATGTGACAGCATAAAATACAGTCCACGTACTTACCCGTGGGCCTCTCTTGCCAGGTGGACCTGGGATACCCATCGGACCAGGGGGACCCTTAGGAAGCAAACATCAAGGCATTAGGTGGGATAAATAGTACACATGTCTATTCTGACAAATCTTTATCAGATTTCTACACCTTAAATCCTTTACTCAACCCACACCACGTTCCCATCTGACAATGGTTTCAAACCGACATTAACCCTTCATCCAAATCAGCATGGGTGAGGTGAAAGTCTATCACATCTCTTTAATCTGGCCAGAAATGACAGTGGGAAGTCCATGGCTTATAATTATAGCCATGCTATCTGGTTTTCACAGAGAGCATAACTAGTAGTTTTGTGGGTGTTTTTTTTTTTCCCTAAATTTATTTTTATTCTGGAAGGAGAAATTCATCTTAGGGCTGGCGCTGAAGTACAGGGTTTTGTTGTTGTTGATGATGTTTGCTTGTTTGTTTGTTTAAAATACATTTCAAAAGAGGACTTTAATTTCTAGGAATGAGAGCACTAAACACTTTGTATTCTTTAAAAAATTATATCAAGGACCTGAATAATGTGTTAATCTGTTACAATGAGGCACTTCTAACAAAGGCATCATAAATCTGTTTTGTACCAAATGTGATGAACCAGGAGCTCACTAATAAAGTTAGATGACTTATAAAGCAAAAATGGAGGGGCTGGAGATGTGGCTCCATGGTTAAAAGCACTGACTGCACTTATAGAGAACCTGGGTTCAGTTCCTAGTACCTATCTGATGGCTCACAGCTGTCTGTAGGCCTAATTCCGGAGGATGCAATGCTCTCTTCTGGCTTCTTCAAGCATCAGATATTCATGCAGTGGACTTATTGAAACAAACACAAGGCACTCATACACATAAGATAAAAATAAATCTTAGATAGAAAGGATAAAAAGATAGTCGGCAGTATGAGAAAGTATTTGCAAAGCATTCATCAGGCAAGTTAGTAATAGACTATGTGAGAGGTTTGAAACCCTCACAACAAAACAATCTTTAAAACTGGACAAATTATCTACATGAACATTTCTTGAGAGAAGATATACAACTGTCTATTAAGCATGTGAAAAAAATATTTAGTTTCTCTAGTCTTCAAAAAAATGCAACCAAAACCACAATGAGATATTATCTCCCCTCTGTTATTTTCTTCCAAAAAGCAAACATCAAAACCAAAAACAAGTACAGCAAGGATGAAGAAAATCTCATAAACTCTTGTTTGTGGAAATACCAATTAGTATAGCAATCTCAGGAAGCAGTGTGGGCATTACACAAACACTAAAAACAGATCTGTCTCACCTTCCAGCTATCCTCCTACCACGTATACATATCCCAAAGAAATGACATCATCATAGGAGAGAGAAACTTGCCCTTCCAATTTTATCATGTCCCTACCAGCAACCAATAAGAGGGAGCAAATCTAGGTGCTCACTGGGAGATGACTAGGTAACAAAATATGGTATGTAGAACAAGCAAAGATATATCATTCAGCCATAAGAATGAGATCTGATAACATAACATCAGTGGAATTGGAAGACACAGAAAAATACCACGTATTTTCACTCAAACATAGAAGCTAAAATCATAAATACTGCAGTCTCAAAGAAGAGAGAAAAGTGATTTCTAGAGGTTAGGAGAAGGAAGATATGTGGAGGGTGGCTGTATACAAAGTTACTATTACAGAGGAACCAGGCTTTTGGGTCTTCCATCACAGTGGATGACTAGTTTACAATAACCTATGTAGTTCACGAAGAACTAGAAGACAGAATTAGAAGGCTCTACACCACACAAAAATGATATGGAGATAAATGTACCTAATAGCTTGATTTCACATATTATTGGATTATCACAGTGTGCATAAATATGTACATTTATTATGTGTCTATAAAGTTATAAATTTAAAGATACACTATGGAAGACTGTATGGGAATACAGACAGAAAAATGCTATGACTCAAAAGTGGGAAACTGGCCGGCACAGTGCTTACACAGAAGCATCAAGAATTTCATATAAATCTGTCTCTGTACATTGTCCCACTCACACTCTGTACTCTACCTTGAGTCTTCCACGGTTTTAAAGATGGATTCTCAAAGCTCAGCTGTGGCCTCCTCACCGTAAGAAAGGAGGAACTTCCCACCTCCACACAGTTCCTGTTCTTTGACTCCTCTGTAGCTCTTAGCAATGTTGGCCAACTTCTTCCCCTGAATATCTTTTTTCCCCTGGCTTTTGTAGTAAGCACAATATTTTTCTTTGCACCTGTTTCAACTACTCCTCTTTCTTCTTCTATAACCAGAAAGCAAAGTTTCCCCCTGCACTGGTTCCTGACTCTCTTGTGCATCTCTGTTTCTTTGAAAATATTACACAACCTTATCATTTCAACTTCAATATTGAAAAGGAAGACTCTCAAATTTATACTCCAGGCTTGTCTTCTTCAACTCTTTCAAATAAATTATTTACTGCCTGTTTCTTCTGTCAATCACCCTCTGCTGCTATTAAGTGGATAGATTACCATCATTATTTTCAGTATTGCAATCACTACTCTCTCAGTCCGTAAACTTAAATCTGGACCTATCGCTTTTCTTGGATCCGAGATTCAATGACTGTCTGAGTTCTCTCTCTCTCTCTGTCTCTCTCTGTCTCTGTCTCTCTCTCTCTCTGTCTCCTGCCTCATCCCTACATATTCCTTCAAAAAATATTTCTAGAATGTTACCTTCCCATTTTCACTTATGCCAACCCAAATAATGTTCCAATCATACAACATTAAGACGGCACCAGGAACTTCCCATTTATTTTGGGTACTATGGCCAGACTGTCTTTTGTAAGTTAATATTCTTGCTTAGAAATCTATGAAGTTCCTGAGACCAATATAAAGTCCTAACTGTAACTTAACAGTAAGACTCCCCATGATGTGACACTACTTTGGATGGGTTTTTGTTTGTCATTATTCAGCATAAATAAAAAAGTTTGGCCTTAGAGATAGAAAATATGTATTCAAATCGTGGCTGTATCATTTACAAGCCATGTTATTATTCACTAGACAATAAACTCCTCCGGCCTTTAGTTTCTTTCACTGAAACATGAGGACAATTGCACTCACATTACAGAGCTCATTCAAGAGAATGCATATGAAGGGCTAGTTAGAGTATCATCCATGTCAATGAGTGACAGTTACTACTCTGTCTTCCCCATGCTAAGAAGTAAACTCTGCTTTTCTCATCTATATTTACTCCTTAAGGCCCAGTTCTACATCACGCTGTCATAAGAACCTGCCACAAGCAGTGGTCTACCTAGAGTTAGTCCTAGGGATCTACTCCCGAACAGTTTCCACCACACACATTTAGCTTATGGGGTTATATCTTTCAGCAGCATATGGTTTATTTTGTTTCTAATTGAGTGTAAGTGCATGTGCATGCTTGCGTGTGTGTGTGTGTGTGTGTGTGTGTGTGTGTGTGTGTGTGTGTGTG
>CAJQZJ010033733.1:56384-77189 GCA_907164525.1 Lophiomys imhausi
TGTGTGTGTGTGTGTGTGTGTGTGTGTGTGTGTGTGTGTGTGTGTGTATGCACACTCGGGAGTGCAGTGCCTTCAGTGGCCAGAGGCTTGAGATCCCCTTGGAGCTGGGGTTGTAGGTGGTTGTGAGTTGTGCCAGATGGGAATTGATAACTGAACTAAGGATAAAATAGTATTTGCTCTTGATGCTGAGCCATCTCTCCAGTACCCAATAAGTATGCACCTTGTTTCACCACAAGATACAGACACCTGCGTACCTTAGTTTTCTTATTGAAGTGTTGGTCCCTTCAGAGCAAACACTGTACTTCTGCCCCAAGCTCAGCAGAGACTAAGGAAATGTCTGCTGGATACATTATTGCTTTACAAATCCAGATGGAGTAACTGCTTGAAGCTCTCCAGAACAGATTAGGAGATAAATGCTTACCTCACTACACTGACTTTCTGAGGAAAGTAAGAGACCACCTGTTTGTTTAAACCGGCCTCCCAGCAGTTCAATAGTACCAATGTGTTGATAGTTACTTATAAGTACTGCAAAGAGGTTAATTCTATATAGCAATTCATCTGCTCAACTTATTGTAACTTCCAACAGTTTGCCTTAGGAACAGTTGTTGAGAATACAACTGCCTCAAGTAATAACCACAGGGAAACACAAGCCAAGAACATGGCATTGTCTTAGCCCAGTCTATGGTTTCTAGAACTCAACCAATGTCTCAAGTTGCATTTTGTCAAATCAAGAAGTATCTTGATGGGGCTAGAGAGTTGACTTAGCAGTTAAGAGCACTCCATGTTCTTACAGAGGATCTGGGTTTGATTCTTAGCACCCACAAGGTAGCTCACAACAATCTATAACTCCAGGGGACTGGTTGCCCTCTATGGCCTCCATGGCCACAAGACATTCATGGGGTACAGAGTCACACGCAGGCAAAACACTCACCGACATAAGACAATAGCAAAAATCAGTGTTTTAGGACATGTTTATCATATTGAGAATTTTGAAATAAAATTCTAAAGATACACAGGCAAATTACTTAAGATATACAAATATCAAAGACAAAATTATAATTATAACATTACTTTCAAATGAGGTTTTAAATGATTTTAGAAAATTTCAAATGTGGATCTGCAATTGTACCAGCATAATGGAAGAAATTCAGAGCTTAAAAGTTCAGACAAATGTGTCACAATTTTGTTTGTATATTATTAGATTGGTCTAGGGTTCTCCATTAAATAGGCTGATGTTTTTCTCCCCAGAGTAGGTTGGTTGACTAAGTATTTTTATATAAGGTAGGTAGATCTTATATTAATCCATTTATAACTTGGCTACATCATTAAAGAGATAATAAAATATGCTATTCTGCATGGAAATGAAAATATTTCATTGAGAATAATAACGTCACAGTGTTTTTCCAACAGTTGTCTACAACAAGTATTATAGTTTGCTAAACCATTTGACATTATTTTGATAAAGGAATACTTAATTGATATATTTACCATATTTTCCCTTAATCTAACTTTTATATGCCCTTTTAACATAACTAAACATTGAGTGTGTATGTTTTTGTTTTTCATAAAAAATATAAATCTATACTTTGCAGTTAAATTTTTGGTTGGATTTCTACTGAATTAGAAAATCATATATCTCCCCACCACTTTACCTAGAATTAGATAACTTTTCAGCTTACCAATGAAAAAAAGTGTAATTTGAGACAGTGTTGCACTTCAGCTGATGTGTTATAATAAACATGAAGTCACTCTCTGCGGCAGGGTGCATTTATTAGACAGATATGGTCTGTTCCATATTGTATGGTCCAAATATCTCTCCAAAATACATGGTAAGTTAGTGCATTAAGACATAGTTTAAAAAGAAAATTCCAACTTACGGGAGGTCCAGTGTCCCCTTTGGGTCCTCTCAGATACTCCATGTCAAGCATTGCACTATAATCCTCATAATAGTAATAATCGTAAGGCAAGGTTTCATAGCTATTTTTAACGGGATAAGCAGCATCAAGATAAAATTCACCTTCCTTCCTTAGTTCAAGGTGGTTATCCACAGAGGGTCCATGTGTCACTCTGTACAAGGTGGTGTTTAAAATCTTTTCCATTTCCATGAGTTCATTGGTGTGTAGATTTGCTGTGATAGCCTTCTTGAGATTACTCATGGCATCTTGATTTGTGTGTGCAATGCTAGATGATTCCTTCTTAGGTAGGGGCAGGCCAGCTGCTTTCTCATCATGTTGGGTGATGTTGTCTGATCCAGCTAAGAGAGGGCTAAATTTCTCCTCCATATTCATTCTTGTCTCACTAGTGCGATGATGGGACACTGACAGGTTTAAATGTGTCTCTTTCTCAGCAATGATTTCTTCAGCTTGAGTTCTATAGTTTGGGAGAGTCATGGCTGAGATGTTTCTTGAATAGAAAGAAGTCAACTGAGAGCTTGACATCTGGTGCTCTTGGCTTTCATGTACTGTGGCAGAACCATTGTTTCTGTTATTTGGAATGCTTTTGCCATCAGTGAACGTCTTCTGTGGCAATTCTGTCTCACCAAAGCCTTTGGGCAAGGGAGTGTGCTCAGGGTGTCTGGTTGGCATTACTGCTGTGTGAAGAAGGCTTGTTTCAGCTTGGGGTGTATCTGCTTGCGGGCACTGTTGTTTCATGTATCTGCAATAGTCTTTAGATGCTGCTGTGGAAGGAACAATATCCAACTGACACACTGTTCCTTCAAAGTGGACAGAGTTGTTATTCATACCTCCCAAGGTAAACACACTCTGAGGGTCAAAGGTCTGAATTTCTGAAGTAGTCTCTCCACTAAAATGCCTCTTCCCACATTCAACAAACATAGAGACAACTCGGTAGCTAACAGTGATGGCCAATGAGTGCCATTGCTCATCATGGACACTGTAGTTGAAAATTACTGATTGCTTTCCTCCAACATGCACTATTAGTTTCTTAGGTAGCAATTGTACTCCTAATTGTAGTCTGTTGTTATTTCGAATGCTAAAGAGAAATGCATTGTTCACTTTATGTGATTGCAGCCCAACCAATACTGTCAGTGGCCATTTTAAGCTGACTGGTAAAATGTTCATGAGAGGTGACTCAATATAGGCATTGTTTTTTAAAATGATACCAAATTCTGTTAAATGGACTCCCTGAGGTAATGGTGTGGATGATGATGGCACAGCCGTCACTGATGATGTGTATCTTACATCTTTGCCTCCAAGGCCTAGTTGATGAAGAATATCTATGCCTGGAAATGAAAAGGGAGAAAGGTAGAGAGGCGCTTACTCATATATATTTGAACAAATGTTTGAGTATAAAAGCAAAACTTTCTTTCCAATCAATATAAGCATGTACTATCAACAAGTAATTTCTAGGTCAGAAAATTCAGTGAGAGAGGTGTTACCATCAACAATTTGAATGAAGTAAGTGTGTGTATGTGCATGCACACATGCGTGCCACACGCATGTTCACACACACACACATATACATTGCTGTCTTTTATCCCCCTAAATAACTTAAAAATCAGTTTAGCTTTTTTGATTTTTCCCATTGTATAAGGATTCGTGCCCTTCTGTGATAAACACGCATTCACAGCTTCTGAAATGTTCCTCATGTCCTGAACTTATAACTTAACATTTAGTGACATCTATGTTCAGGCAAGACTGGAGACCCTGTCGGCAAGAGTGATCCGTAGTTCACAGTCCTCTTTATAAACTAACTTCACACCAACACTTAAATTCCAGTTTTTCAAACTTCTGAGAATTTAATTGCAGCTTTCTGTGCCTAATACCTTAATTATGCGTATTATATATCACACTAAAGCACTTTGCTTACCCAAATACTGGAGGAACTCGGAAAGGAGTATTTAAATTTGCTTTTTTGTGAGCGTCGTTCTTCTATGTCACTTTCAAGTGTCTCTTTCTCTCATTTTTTTTCCAGTTCTCTTAAGCGATTTTTACCCAATTCATAGACTTTTACAATATTTTTCATGTAATGTGTATTTTCTGTAACATGGCATTAGTATAGCTGTTGATTTTTAAAAATCTATTGTTCATTGTATTATTGCCAGTAGTGACCTGCTGGTCTCTCACACGTAGTTGGAAAATTTTGGAAGACAGGTTCTGTCTGATTCTTTATTGTGCTTCTACTATTTTCTTGCGAAGAGTTCTAGAATTTCTGAATGAATGAGCTTGTCCCACCAGAATCCAACCAGAGTTCATATTCACCTTCAGACTCGTAGAGCTTTGCATGCCATTCATTAACCAATGAATGAATCTTTTCTTAAAAATACAGCCAGCTTAGACAAAGGTGTGATACTAGTGATGCCTTCAGTTAGAAATCTCCCGTCTGCATCTGTGTGTGCTTACAGTAATCTCTGGGCAGAAATAGCAAAGAATTGTAACATTTAAAGGAAAGTGAAACGAGTTAAAATTAGCTAAGAATATGTAGGAAGTACCATTAATTTTCTTTTTGTGGCAAAGATGTAGATATATGACAGTTTCTGTTCATTGCAAAGAAAGCATGAAGAGAGACGCTGGCCCCCAAGGTGAGCAACTATGTGTAACAATGGCATAATTACAGATTATTATTCATCTGTAATCTAGTATTATATTTAAAATGCTTTCTCACAGAGTTGTGTACAAAACACTCCAGTGAGTCAGAATACAATTATCAGCTGCTAATGAAGTAGTTATAATTTTATAGCAGTTATAAAGGACATAAATGTTTGTATCTAAAAGATGTGATAGTGGGTCTCAAACTTTTCCATTGAAATATTCTCAACAACAATGCAGAAATGTAAGCTTCCTTAGAGATTCAGAGGCCCATTTTAAAGCAATAACATAAAATTCCCAAAATAGAATTAATCACTTGTGTTATTTCAGTATAATTAATGTAAAATTTTTATTACAATCAATAACATGATTGCTTGTTTTCATATGCAATATAAATTACTTACCAGCTGAATTTGTTAACTGTACTTATCACCAATCTTTAACAAAACTCACACTGTTGAAGTGTGTGCCATGCCAATGTATGACTGTAGGGATTCCTGCTTAATGCTCTCTAACTCCAAGTGTATACATATCTTAGTCTCAGGAGGAAGTCATGGACAAGTGTTGCTTCTTTGAATATTACAGTGTTTAAATTTAAAGTATATATTACCATAGAGCCTGTAAAAATCATTGCTTTGTGTGTCAAGTAAGTCATTCTGACACAAGATAGGTCTCTGATATGACATCAAGGACTGGTATTTGTCCTGGGAAAGCCTGCCTTGCAAGAATGCCTGTTTCAAGTAGTTATTTGATCTTATTAAAATGAGACATTATTAGGAAGAGTATTAA
This sequence comes from Lophiomys imhausi, assembly GCA_907164525.1. NCBI lineage: Eukaryota > Metazoa > Chordata > Mammalia > Rodentia > Muridae > Lophiomys > Lophiomys imhausi. Next base: position 61,721 of record CAJQZJ010033733.1, read on the forward strand.
TCTGAAAATTTAAGAGTGAATATGTGCTCTTGATATGTTATAGGCACTTCAATATGCTTCCTCCGTTTTACTGTATTGTAGTGTTTACAATGAGTAACTTGTAAAGAAACGGATGCTTTTGAACAGTTACCCCTCAGTAAATTCTCTGTTAAAGAACTGGGAATGGATTCCTGAGACAGTCAGCTCACCGCTATGTGTTCTTTTGGTGTCTGTTTACATTCTTGACTATTAATGTAGGTAGAGTTCAAGCCTTGATACAAATTCAGCTAATCTCTTTGTCTTATTGTCCTATCTTTATCATATTTAACTTCATTATCATGTTGTAGAAGATTAAATAAATTTAACAACTGTCAATTTAAATATTCTGGAATCATCTTTTTTATTTCTCATGACGTCCTAGAACACTTCAGCCAACTGACCTCACCATGTGAGCTTTTTCATTGATTCCCTCAGTGTTCACCCCTCTCCTCTTTTCTGTGCTAAGTGAGCCCTAACTCATGACTGCGGCTGGAGTCAACCTTAGAAGTTTGTATTTTCATGTAGGGTGCTAAATGCATTATTCAGAAACCTTCGTGTAATATCTTTCATGGTCCTCTTCTGTCAACCGATCTTTTTTCAGTTCTTTACTTCTCTGTATGATTCGAATACTTTACTTTCTATTTTTAAGATAATGCCATTTCTGGTCATTTCAAAGATGCATCCCTTTGATTTATTTTCCTACTCTTGTCTATTTTCTATACTCTTAGTGTCAGGTTTTAGTCTTACTTTTTTCTACTTTCTTTTTCTAATTGCTGAAGTTGAGTCACTTGGTTATGAAGGTGTTTAAGCTAGAGATCTGCCTGAGAAATGCTTTACCCATATCTTCTGGATTTCACAGGTACTATTTTCATTGATCTGCTTTCCAGAAATGATTTGTATGCATTTACTATGTCCTTTTAAAATTTTAATGTTCAGGTCACAAGTTTTGTATTTTATTTTGTTGTCTGATGTTGTTATTAAACTCTGACCTAACAGGAATGTGAGAGAGAACGGTGAGAGTTGACTTTAGTCTGAACATTTTTCAATCCCAATAAAGTTTCATAAACACCTGAAAAGGTATTGGTGGGGAATTTAATATGTCCCAGGAAGTTAGACTTCACTGTTCACTTCCTGTATTCTCTATTTCTTTACTTTCAGACAATTAATTTAATAGAAATTTCTTAATTAGATCCATTTCTGTTTTACTGTGTCTCTGGACTGTGTGATTTCCCTCTATGCCTCTTCCAATCTTTTCTCAATATATAAGGTTTTATTTCTATGACTTTTGAGTTCCATAAACCCCCAATTCAAATCCATTTTAATATCTTGCCAACTCATCATTTCCCTGATGTCTCATGTTTCTGCTTCATTGTCTTTTTCACAGAGATATGCTGGCTTGAGATTTCCCTTATCACTTTTTTAAAATAAGTGATCAGACTATTTCAGTGTCTCATAGCAATATTTTTGTATGCGTCATCTTTTTGGCTACATTTGCTTGCATTTTTCATTGACATCTTTCTACACATGCTGCATCAAATTCTTTTACTTGCCCATTTTTTCCTTGTCAAGCAAGTTAACCAGTATTTTGCTTCTAAAATTAGTTCTTTATGTGATCCGACCTGTCTGTGAACCATGCTAGTCCAGGAGGACTTGCATAGCCTACCTTGCTGTCTTTCTTCTGGGCTCATTCCTATTTGTTCAAGCTTCAGAATGAATCAATCCATCACCTCAGGATGCAGATTTTTGCCTTTCTGAGCTCTCCCTCTTGTAGCCAATGATATGGACTGTGCTTCTGTCTTGTACTTTCATCTGGGCCATGTCTGCCCTCCTCAGACCCCTTGCTACAGTGGTTCTCAACCTTCCTAATGCTGTGACCCTCATGTTGGGGTGACTCCCACCCATAAAATTATTTTCATTGCTACTTCATAACTGTAATTTTGTTACTGTTATGAATCATAATGTAAATATCTCTGCTTTCCAGTGGTCTTAGGTGACCACTATGAAAGGGTTGTCAGACTCCTGAGGGGGTCACAACCCACAGATTGAGAAACACCACCCTAGCACTTCAGGAATACAAGGCTAAACATTCCGCACTTCCTTTCAGAGGTTTTTTTCCCTTTGGCTGCTTTCTGGGATGTTACTCTTGAATTCTGTCATCTTCCTATGCACATCTCCTTCTTGCTTCATATTTTAGCCCTTGTAGATTTTATCAGTCTCTGGTTTTTTTTCCCAAACTGACAAGTTTAGGGTTATTCGTTCCATTTAGCTTGTTTGTTTTATACAGAATAGAGAAACAGAAGTGGGAAGATACTATCTCAAAGTTCCATGTTTACATAGTCTATGCCCGGGATTGGAGAGATGGCTCAGCAATGAAGAGCACTTGTGACTCTTGCAGAGGACTTGGGTTCAGTTTCTAACAACCACATGATGGCCCCCACCCATCAGTCACTCCAGTTTCATGGAGCTGATGCCTCCTCCTTCTGGTCTCAGCAGGCATCAGTCACCTGGTGTATAAACATACACACAAGCAAAATGCTTAAACATGTAAAGGAAATGAAATCTCAAAGAAAATTAAAGTCTATGCTCACTTCCCAAATGATGAAGCCAAAGAATGGAAAAATAACCCAGTGGGATCAAGGTCATATAATTAGTAAACAGTTTGACCTGAATATGAGTCATCAGCATGACCTCAAGGTTGACACAACGGTTGTCTCATCCATGGCCTGACGGCCACCATGTTCTTCACACATCACTTTTAAGATATTGCTAACTAACCATGGCAGGATTACTTTTCCCTAGTGAAACGGCCTGATGGGGAATACTCTCTACGGTTAAACTGGCACCCATCTCTTCATCTCGTGTGTAGCTGTTTCCTCTAAAATGAAACATTCCCTTTTAGAGGAAACTCTGTAGGCTCTCTGCAACCTCACAGGACTCACAAGCATGGGCGGGACCTTTCCATCCACAAATACTAAGAGGGAAGAGACTTTGCAGCACTGGAGCTGCTTCAAAACTACACAGGGGGTCCAGGGATGCAGCTGTTCTGATTCATCACCCATGCTGGGGGCAGGTGTGGGGCCGGGGGCAGACTTTCTGGTGATATACCTACCGCCTGAGTTCTGTGCTTCTGTACATTACTATAGTGAACTCCTTTGTTCACTAAGCTGGGCTTGGGTACGGTTTTTTGTTTGTCTATTGTTTTTCTCTTGAATCTGAAGTGAATAGATACAAACTTCCCAAGCAGAGCCACACAACAACATCCTAGTTTTAATCTGTCAAAGACTAAGCATCTGTTGGGAGCAGAAGTTCACAGACAAGAGAACAGGAAACTCAAAGATAGAAGACACATATAAAGGATACTGGGAAAATGTGAGTAAATCAAAGAAAACAGAAAAGTTAAGAAGTACAGGGAGAGAGAGAGAAAGAGAGAGAGAGAGAGAGAGATTTCATCTAGAAAACATGCTCTTTTTAGTTTCAGCTTGGCTTAGATATACCAAATTACAATTTGGAGTTAGATTTAGATATTTGGTACCAATAAATGATAGGTAAGTTGTCTATAATGAATCAGTTTCATGGGAAGTCCTAACCACAAAACAAACAAACAAACAAAACCATAGATCATTAGTTCATGTCGCTGAAGAAATCAGTTACCATTTGGAAAAAAAAGGTGATTATCAATAAGGTACTAGAATTGCCTTGATTTCTTGAAGAACACTGGTGACATTTACTGAAGTCTTTCTGTGTAGCTAGTACTTCTCTAAGAACTTTACCATATTGTCATAATTCTCAAAACTCCATATGTGGATACTATAATTACCTCATCTTACAGTTATTAAAAGTCAGGGATAAATTCCATTTCCAAGGCTACATAACTAAGAAGTACAGAGATATGTATTGAATACCATCTCAAAAAATCAATCCCTTACCTCAGTGACTTTTAGTAATTTATTTCACTTTACCTCAAAGCAGAATGGACAGTATCCCCTTCCACTATCTGCTTCTTAAGTGTAGAATACATGGTGGTTTACCCTAGATGGTGTGCCATATCATGCCCCAGTACAAATGGAAGCTCTTGGCCCTCACGTGACTGAAGAACTGAGGGAGTATGATATGTGAGGAGAAGGAGACTATCAAGTACAGGAATAATGAGGGAGGGAAGGAAGGAGGGTAGGAGGGAAGGAGGGGCCAGGAGGGGAGGAGGGAGGAAACTATATTCTAGAAGTAACTTGAGAAAACAAAATAATACTTTTTTAAAGAAAAGAGTTAATAAGCTTAAAAGTGTAATCAAAATACAATATAAAATTTTCAACCTATAATTTACCAAAGATATACTTGCCTTACTGGCATGAAAGGAAAAATGGCCTTAATTTCAGATTGGAATATTAAACTTCAGATTGCCACATAGCTTACACAAACTTGATAGCATCTTAAAAGTTTTTTGTTTTTGTAGATATAAAAGATATTTTGTGGTTTGGCATTAAAAAGCAGGTAAGAGGTTTAAAATATTGTAAATAAATTAAAGGTTACTACAGTTCAACCTGGGTTTTCTAAACCTCCAAGAGTTGAAAAAATTTGGAGCTAAGGTAAAATATATGAAAAGTGTGGTGTTAGTTCATGCCTTTAACTCCAGCAGAGAGAGGAGGATCACTATAGAGTTATTTGTCTCATAGATTCTAGAGTTACAAGGAACAGAGTGGTGATGGTGCACACCCTTAATCCCATCATTTGAGAAGGATTACAGCCTTAATCCTAACACACTAGAGACAGAAACCTGAAGATCTCAGAGTTCAAGGCCAGCCTGCTGCAAAGCAAGCTCTAAATAGAGGAAAAACTTCGATCCAGGGGTGGTGGAGCACATCTTTAATAACATCAGTTGGGAAGCACATGCCTTTGATCCCAATACTTAGAATGCAGAGACAGGCACATAGGATTTGGAAGGATTTAAGTTTAAAAGCTACTCACAAAAAGCATGCTGAAATTCAAACAAATTGTCCTTTGAAATCTCAAAATATACACACTTAAAGGTTTGTTTAGTTCCAAAATATCAAAATAATTTCTTTACCTCAATTGAAAGATAATAATTTTTACATTGTCAAAAAACTGAATTTGCTCCAGGAAAAACAATACCAGCCCCTCTTCCCCCCCAAAAAAGTAGTGTCCCAGATTTAGGATTAGGGCAGGGCTCTGTTCTTATCTTTCCAGGAGATTTAAAGCATCCATTCCAGGAATCCAGGGACAACTGGACAACTGAAACTTCAGAAGAAAACAGAAACCAAAGAAGACAAGTAGCCCAGACAATCTAGCCTTGCAGACTTCCTCAATAGCTATTTCCTCAAAAGTCTACAACCACAACAACTCAAAATTTCTAAGCTTGTTCAACTCCACAGACTGTTCCAGCCAGAACTTCAGTAAAGCTCTGAAGTTCATCTTCTGTCTACAAACTTCTTAGGGTGTTTAAATAGCTGAGCACAAAAAGACTGAACATCAAATGATTCTATTAACATGCTTAACCATTTTTCCGTTCTTATTTGGGCCCCAAACATGTTTACTACACCCCACATCAGCAGGAAGTAATTTTAAGAGAGTGATGTCCCATCTCCAGAAGGTGGGGTAAGTAATTTTCCTCCCTTTGGTCATTTGATGGGTTATAGATACTTCTTATGATTTAGGAGGAGAGATTACAAGCTGTTAAATGGTCTTGTTAAATAGGTTTTGGAGGCTAGACCCAGGGATTTTCTCTTTTTCTTTTCTGTATCCTTCTTTCTCTCCTATGTAGGGGTAAAAAGACTTGAGGAAAAATGGGATATAGACATAATATAGGGATGATAAAGAAAAAAGAACATGGGGCTGGAGAGATGGCTCAGCGGTTAAGAGCACTGCCTAGTGCTCTTCCAAAGGTCCTGAGTTCAATTCCCAGCAACCACATGGTGGCTCACAACCATCCACAATGTGATCTGGTGCCCTCTTCTGGAATGCAGGTGTACATGCAGATAGAGCACACATATGCATAAAATAAATAAATCTTTAAAAAAAAAAAGAAAAAAGAAAAAAGAACAGATTATTGAATATGCTCTTATACCTTTGTATATTGATACAAAATTAAGATTATATTTTGCTAAATTGGTATTGATCTTTGTATATTGATGCAAAATTAAGATTATATTTGGCCACATCAGTATTGATCTTTGTATATTGATACAAAATTAAAGTTAACTCTTTTTAAGGTATTGTACCTAGGTAACACTTAAAAATGAAATGTGAAGTTTTGCCCTTTTGTTAGCAACTGTAATAAACTGTTTAGGATAATTAATAAATGTACACTAATAGCCATTCAAGCATGTCATCTTGTTAGGTACTAGGGCAGTCTATCACAGTTATTTTCTAAGTTGATCAGAAATCAAGTTGCTAAGAGACAAGCAACATTTGCTTATCCAAATATAAAGAGATAGATAGGTGGTATTCAAAAACCTCAAGAGATCTGCAGAATATGGCATTCAAAGATGTTTTCTTAACTTAAGATTTTTTTTTTATATTGAGATATATCAGCTCCTGACAGCACCCCCTATTCTACTCCAAGTAGAAGATGAACATTGAAGAATCTCCAATTGGAGAGGGTTCCATTATTGGCAAACTTGTTAGTGGGCAAGAAAAATCCCTTGCTTCAACTGTAGACAGAATGCTGCCCAAAAAGGACAAAACTTGGAAGCAGGTAAGTCGACAGCCTAGTTCTGCCAAGACAGGGTAGGCAAGTCCTTCATAATTCCTGCTCTACAATCAATGTCTGTCAGAGATACTGGGCCAAATGGCTGAAAATTGATGCTGTAATGTACGGAGAGAAAATGGGAACTGTCCAGGCAGCCACTAGTATGTCATTTCTTAGTTTTGGAAGCTGCAGGCCCTGCACTTCTTATATAAACAAATATATTTATCCCTCTCAGGTCTCTGATATGGTTGAAAACTAAATAGCTAGAGTCTCATAGTAAAATTTTGAGTTGTTTAGGAATCAAGAGGGTGTTCTGGATCTAAGAAGATGTTTTTAAAATTGTGATGCAAGTTAGGATGGAAGCTGAGTTGGATATAGAACTTTAAACTCATGGAGATGGTGGGATAGTAGATGTTAAAGTCAGGTGCCAAATACGTATGGACTGGACATTGGGAATGTATGCTAAGCCTTATAATTCTCATAATTGTGGCCTAATTATTCTTGTTGTTTTGTATTGTATTTGTTGTTATAAGAGAAAGAGTCATTTGTTGGGGGGAAAAAGATATACCTTAAACTTAAAAGAAAAGGGAAGTGGATGGGGGTGTTGAGGGGGAAGAGTTTGGGAGGGTGGGACTGGAGGTGGGAGTAGGGAGGGGATTGTGATTGAGATGTAACTTGAAGAAATAAAAATAAATAAATTAACAGAAAAAAGAATACACAGTGAATAATTAACAAAAAAAAAGAATACAAAGTGGTGTTGCCAAGACAACAGCCGTGCTCTCTTTACTGTAAACAGCAGCCCTAATGACGTCACTCAAACCATAGCTGCAGTGACCACATATTCTGACTCATAGACCTCGCTTCTGGCTGTGCATAGCTAATTTGTCTGCTGAATTTATCCAGGAGAAATTACACATCCCCAGAGCAGTTATAACTCAATATATTATCCCCAAACTTCATTTGTCATAGTTCAGGGTTTCTGTCAGTGAAGAGTCTCACAACCACATGGGCAGTGAACATGACCTTCCTGTAGCATATTTGAGGTTATGACACTGCTCTGGTTCAGACCCTGCAGTGGCTTTGTGTGACACATGAAATCTGTGTCCTCAGTTCCTGTCTTATCTACTCTCATCTCACGTCCTGCTTCCTCTCATCTTATTTTACTCCAGGAAAAAAAAATGCATATTTCCTTAGTATTTAAACTCATTGGGCTCACTTTGAATTCCCATTGCTTGCGCTTAGTGGACTTTCAATGTTGGGATGCTCTGAAGCCTTCGTTCCTTGCACTAATTTTAATTAGCTACTTTTTCAATGACAACAATTTATGGTGAATCTGACAGATTTCTGTAAGTTTTGTGAGTTTTTCTAGTGTTTTGAAGCTGGGTGTGGTCTTGGGGAATCTTTGAACTTGAACTTGGTGTCCCAACTGAGGGTAGTTCTGGAAGGGATGCTCATGCTCTCTCGCCTTTATTTTTGATACAGCTGCCTATTCTACGGCACCCTCCACTTTGCATACATCAGTTCTAAACAGTTTGCTTCCTCAAGGCTTATCAGTTTTTAAGATCCCGTTGGTTCAGAGTCCCACTGAGAGTATCTACCTCCACTAAGGCTCACCCCCAACAGGACTGAGCTCAAGTGTCACACTATTTTAAATTTCATTTTTTATCTTAGAGGCAGGATCCTACTCCCCCCTCCCCACCCCAGTATTTCCAGATTTTGTTTCAAATCCCTGGTCTTGAGAGATTCTCCTGACTCAAATACCCAAACATATGACAATCATTACATGTACCATATGCTGCCCATCACACTTCACCTTCTGCCAAAGAGAAAAAGGGGAAATGTGAGGGAAATGGAATAAAGTAGGGGGATGGATGAAGGAGGGCATGAGTGAGAGAGAAGTCCGGTCTCAGTAAATGATAACATTGCAGCTTAGCTTACACCCCTGTCTCTACAAATACAATAACTTGTAATTAACACAATGGGGTGTGTGTTCCATGCCTGAAAAATCCAGATGTGATAGCATGGAAATCTCCATTTATTTTTTAAATACAGAAAACAAAGACCTGTCAGCATTTCAACCCAAGTTAGAACAAGTAATATATGATTACCCCTGAAAGCTTAGGGATGTTTTATTTATTTTATTTTATTTATTTATTTTTGTTTTGTTTTTTGAGACAGGGTTTCTCTGTCTATCCCTGGCAGTCCTAGACTCACTTTGTAGACCAGCCTGGCCTTGAACTCAGAGAAATCCGCCTGCCTCTACCTCCCAAGGGCTGGGATTAAAGGTATGTGCCACCACACCTGGTTTAAGGATGTTTTATATTTCTTAGTAACTGTAATTTAAGTGACTTTTTAAAGTTATCAAGTTTAAGAGTCTAACACATAGTAATAGTTAACTCTTACTATTAAGGAATTAAATGTATATATATTAATTCTCATGAATTCTCAATATTTCAAATTTTCATACTTAGCCAGCCACGTCCTACAGCTGTATTCTTTCTGATGCTGCACTTATGTTACATTAAAAAATTAAAGTGATTGCTTTACATCCATTCCCACATTGTCAGCACTGATTGCACTTGGGGACTACTACTACTACTACTAAAAGATTCAAAGAATATGTGACGTTGGAAGGCATATTGATTGATGGGTCCTGGAAAGAGTTTGAGGATGGTACTGGGGGAGTGGATAAGGTATGCACATATGACACTTTCAAAAAATAAATGCAAGTATTCTCTTTTAAAAAGTGGTTGTTTAAAATGAAGTTATCAGGATTATAAGAAAGATTAAAATAGTATTCAACATACTTTTCTTTTCCTTGCCAAATTTGTATAAATTGACCAAACTAACTAGATAATCTCCCTGCATTCATTTTGAAAGGTTTTTGTTTTAGTCACTTCCAAACAGTGCCAAAGTCATGACTCAAATATAAGCTTCCTGGCTTCAGGTCACTGAGTTAAGGAACTAAAGGAAATGATTTATGATCAGTTGATTTTACTTGTTCAGTACCCTGAGGATATGAGAAGAGAAATGGGTCTAGACTGTGGCCTTCCGTTCCACGAAAATTTATTCCACTGTCCTCATCTAAACACCTTGCATGTGTTATGTCATTCCATTCACCCTGAACCATGTAGAATGGGATTCTTATCTTCATTTGATCTGTTGGAACAGTATGGGGCTCACAGTATTTCAGGAATTCTCTCGAGGTCACACAACAACTTAGTATAATCTGGACATAAATCAGGGCTATGGATCCAGAACACCTGTGTCCTTAAACACGTTTGGCACACTGACCATGTTAAAAGCAATGTTTGTCTCTTTAAAGTCTTCTTAATGTAAGTAACACATTTATTCTAAATAAGTAGATCAATACAAACCTATTCACGAAGTGAGAAGTGAAGCTTCATGCTACATATAAAAATTTGATGAAATGTACTGTGTAAGAGGGTGGAGTTGCTGTAGCTAGAATGAACAGCTTCTATGTGACATTAGATTAATGTACACAGGAGACATTCTTCTTCCAGACAAGGGAGTGTCTACATGTGTTTTCACACTTGGGGTCATGAACCAGAGTCATGATCCCTTTTGAGAATCAGTTCCATGATCAGTCCAGTGTGACCCACTATGGAGTGACACTGCATCTCTTTGCCACATGTCACTGGTAGCCAGGGACAGTGAGAAGGAAGGGGCTCTACAGCAAGCAGGAGATAACCACACCAGCAAATCCTCAGAAAACTCTTCTATAAATCACTTTATATTGAAACAGACTTATTTATTCACTATGCCACATCTGCCACTGTGCTAGAAGGCAAATATAGAATTCCCACCTATTAAGATGATAATTTAAATGGCTTTTCTTGGATGTGGTAAAATTTAAGAAATAGTTGAAATTGTAGAAAATCACATAGGCTGTTTTCACATAGATTTTTTTTTTAATCACAGATTCAATCTTGAATACCTTTTTAAGGAAATATGGTTCAAGACTAGATAAAAAGTGGATAATTAGAAGAGACAGCAGCAGACAAAAGACAGCAGATTTTTTTAAAATGCATTAAAGAGCTGAAGTCAACAGGACAACAACTCATGGAAAAGTCCTGAATGGCTCAAGAATGGGACTCCAAGTTCACTGAATTATTGAGATTTCCAATTGGGGTGTTGGGATAAGGGGAAGTAGCTAACCATTTGTATAAGAAACTCAGACTAGGGCTGGAGAGATGGCTCAGCCGTTAAAGGCTAGGCTCACAACCAAAAATATAAGAAACTCAGACTATAATAGGAAAGTAGAGATTGATTATGTTGAAATATTGACCCAATCATAGCAGAAGGTGCAGAAGTACTATATTAAGAAAAAGGGAATCAGGTAAGAAGTACATAATACATTAGAAGACAATCCCTTCACTCAAGACTCTTTTAATCCAGCCACTGGTATGTCATTTCTTAGTTTTGGAAGCTGCAGGCCCTGCACTTCCTATATAATCAGATATATTTATCCCTCTCAGGTCTCTGAGGTGGTTGAAGAATAGATAGCTAGAGTCTCATAGTTAAATTTTGAGTTGTTTAGGAATCAAGAGGGTGTTCTGGATCTAAGAAGATATTTTTAAAATTGTGAGGCAAGTTAGTGTGAAAGCTGAGTTAGATATAGAACTTTAAACTCATAGAGATGGTTAGATAGTAGAATGTTAAAGTCAGGTGCCAAATACATACGGACTGGACATTGGGAATGTATGATAAGCCATATAACTCTCATAATTGTGGCCTATTTATTTCTGTTGTTTTGTATTGTATTTATAGTTATAAGAGAAAGAACCATTTGTCGTACTGAAAGGGAGAGCTGTTGGGGGGAAAAAGAAATATCTTAAACTAAAAAAAAGGGTAGAGGATGGGGGATTGAGGGGGAAGAGGGTGGAAGGATAGGACTGGAGTGGGGAGTAGGGAGGAGGTTGTGATTGAGATGTAACTTGAAGAAATTAAAAAATAAATTCTTTAAAAAAAAGACTCTTTTAATCATTGAACTCCAATGCTGGTTTTATTCCTCATGTAAAATTAGAGGAGGGCGTTCTCTCTCAAGACATTTCATAGGTCCAGATATTTGGGTTGCAACAAGGTAGCCAATCAGACTTCTTGTTCAGCACCCTAACCAAAAACATCTCAAACTTATATTAAAATAGTTCCCAAATATGTTTTTACTGTCTAATTTTTAAATGATAACAGAAGAAACAACTGCAGAGTCTCAGAGAATATCTACAACATAAAAATCAGATCAAAACAAAGAAAATTTGGAAGAAAAAAGACAACACAAGAAGAAAAATTCCAAATATCATTTTCACCCTTAGTAGGATGTGCACCCAAGGAAACACAAACACATTTCTGCTGTTTTGTTTTGTTTTATAAGGAAGAAGGGAAATCTGAGTGAGATGCTGTAACATTTAGGTAAACAGAAATGAAAATGTCCAGAAGAGCAACTCAGGAAAGGCTGTCATCTAATCCCCCAAAAAGATAGAAAATAAGACATTAAAGTAAGAAAATGAATAATTCAATTGTACAGATCCAAAAATGCAACAGAAATTGCAGAATAAAAGGAATTCATTAGAAACATAGATATAAAAAAGGGAAATTTCTAGAAAGTGAATGACACTTCCACATTGAAAAGGCCCATTGGGTACCCAAAAGAGTGAAGAGACCTTCATCATAAGACATTATTATAAACTCCAAAACATCACAGATCTCAAGAAGAAAATGAACCGGTCAAAAGTCAAGTAGCAAGAATTACTCTATCAATTTTAACAACAGCTCTGCATGCTTAAACAATAAAAGAAAGAAAGGGGAAAAAAAGAAAAGAAAAGAAAAGAAAGAAAAAGAAAAGAAAAACAAAACAAAACAAAATAAAACCCTCCAAAACCATGAAAGCCTTTCAATTTCAGAGAAGAGAAATGTGAGAGTCAAATTCTCCGCTCATTTACAGTGATGCCCTTTCCATGTGAGGGTTAGACGGACAGACACCTTCACAATAAGGCAATGTTATAGAAGCTGCCCACTATAGTGTGTTTGGGGAGAAAATTTCTTTCAAAGATATTTTAGAAGTTGTTGTAGCATGTCAACAAATACCTAACAATGATATAGAATGCACATAAAATGAACAATATACTCGTATGGACAAACAATACTCACATGGACATAATAAGGTAAATTATGATAGCCAAGAAGTTATGGAATTATATTGAAGTGATAGGCAGGAAAGAATGGGCATAATATAAAACATTAAGTTCTCATTATCAATAATAGGAAGTCACCAAAATATTAAGCACATTATTAAGAAAACAGAGATAATATTGAAAAACTGCCAGAGAGCCTCAGAGCAGGTAAAGGCAATAGATTTGTTTTCTCAGTAGAACTTACTCCCAAACACAGCATACTCCTCTGAACATTTCCTTTTATCGCTGAGCTGGGGCAACGTTTATAGCTGTGCATTACTGTGAAGGTGTCTGTCTAATCCTCATTTACACTTGAAGTGCTCTGATACTTTTAAGCTTTAAAATGTCTTGTAAGTACTAAAATGGTAGTTCTGAGATATCTAACTTGAGTCTCTAGCTCAAGCAGACATTTGACCATATTAAGGCTGCAAGTCATAATTGTGCTCACTATAAAGCAAAATTTTTGATAATTTTTCCCTTTTTAAAAATTTATTTGTTCCTGTGTGTGCATGCTACATGCAACTAAGTGGCCCTTGGAGACCAGAAAAGGGTCAGGTCCTCTGGACCTGGAGTAGGCATCTGTGAGCCCAGAGAAGTGAGTGCTGGGGACAAAACTCTCATCCTCCTGCCAGTCCAGCAAACAAGCCATCTCTGCAGTCCCTGCTGACTCTTGTCACTTTGGTCTGTTAGATAGAAGACTGCCCCTTCCTTTGCACGTCTCTTTTTTACAATTTTTTCCTTTGTACTGTCTTTACTGGTCACTCTTTCATATTGTTATTTGGTTGATGGGCTCAGGTCACAAGTGGCTCCTTGAGCTTACTGCTAAATTGAAAAGCTGCTGTGTCATAACATGGGCAGCTGCATTGAGTCCTGCTACACAAAAGTGAGAGAAAATCAACCTTTGGGACCACACTGCTAATGTCTTAAATCCAGCACACTTCCTGGATTTTCTCTTTGAACACAATTTTTTGAACCTTTGACAAAGCCACTTTTTTTTCCACTTTGAAGTCAGAGATATTTTTTGTATTTATACTTCAGTCATTGGATAGTAAGATATTTCCTGGGAAACAAACGCTTTAAAGTATGTTTAACAAATGAATAAAATAGGCTATACAGAGATTTCTGAGTGCAACAAGCTAGCAAACCAAAACCAAAACACTACTTTCTAGACCACCCCACAAGAATCAAATAATGTTCTGAGCCTGCTAATATGCAAATTCTGCTTCTTAATGATGCATATCCAGGCAGAACATTTATTACATGCGTGTGTTGTTTCAAGAAGGGCAAAGGTTATTCAGTTACAGTCTGCCACCCCCAAGAACTCCCACTTGAAATGAAGTCACAAGCAAAGCCTTTTTACTGTACAAAACTTCTCTTTTATAAGGATTTTGCTTAAAAATGTAAGCAATTTCACAGACGGAAGATCTGAGTAATTTCTTAAAGGTCATATTTACCCCCAAAATTGATTTTTTTTGTACCCTTGTATCCTCCTGACACTGGCTCTAATATTTTATTATTGTTTAATGCTGAATTTCAGGTTATGATGACTTGGAAGGAATGTGCTGTGGCCTCTGCAAGCAGTAAAGTTGTTTATTTGTTTGTTCTGAGACACGGTCCATATTTAGCCCAGGCTGGTCACTGGCTTGTTTGGTAGCTGGGGCTGACTGCCCCTGATGGTAAATCTTGACTGTCATCCAGTTTGGATTTAGAATCATCATGAAAATAAATTTCTGACTATATCAGTGAGGAAGTTTCTAGACTGAATAATTGGGTTGGGAAAATCCACCCTAAATGTGAGCAGCACCACTCCATGGGCTGCGGTCCTGGGCTGAATAAAACAGAGAAAGTTAACTGAGCACCTGCTTGGAAGCAGCTACCTTGAGCCCCTGCTGTCTTGTTTTCCCTGTCATGATGACAGCACCCCCAAACAGTTAGCCCAGACAAACCCTTCTTTCCGTAAGTAGCTTTGGTCACAAATTTTGCCACACTTGTCTGGAACTCCATATTTTCCGGTCTCTTTTCTCAATGTGCCAAGACTGCAGGCTTATGTCACCACACTCGGCTCAAAAATATTTTTAAGAAACACATAACAAGATAATCCCCCTTACCTTGACCCTGAACAGCAATCCATACCACACATAGCACAATAAGATGAAGAAGTAGTTTCCTAAGGTGGAAAAAAAGAAAACAACTGTTAGACATTTATAACTAACATGTCACACAACTGCTAATTCAACTGCCATAAGAATTTGCATTTCTAATGAGTTCCCCCATAAAGCTGCTGCTGCTGACTGAAGGGCATCACAGGCCCACTGCTTTAGAACAAGTGATGTTTAAGAGCTGGTTCACAGGGTTTAGATGCTTTATTGACTACATACTAGAATCATTCCAGAGCTTGATAGATTGCTAAGACTTGGTTTCTTAAGGTTCTGGTTTTAGTATGTCTGTGGTACGGGCAGTGTGCATGCATGTATGTGTGTGCATATATGTACATACTGTATGTATGTATATGTGTGTGTGTGTGTGTGTGTGTGTGTGTGTGTGTGTGTGTGTGTGT
>CAJQZJ010033733.1:77199-116936 GCA_907164525.1 Lophiomys imhausi
TGTGTGTGTGTGTGTGTGTGTGTGTGTGTGTGTGTGTGTGTGTGTGTGGTGGACACTCAGTGTTTGGTCTTAGTTATTCTCCACCCTACTTTTTGAGACAGGATCTCTCATGTCTAGAAAATGGTGTAGGTTCAGTCTACTAGCCTCACCTTCAGTTATTCGGTTTAACATCAGCCACATTTAAAACCTAACCAACCAGACTAGCCAGGGAGAAGACCTAAATTTAGTTGGAAAACAGACATCCAAAGATCATCCTCAGAACAGCTGAGGAACTAATCCCTTTCCCAAGAGTCTCCCTTAGTTGCTGCTTAAGGAGTTATTCAGCTTTCTCTGTCATAAAAGTCCAGGTTCTTTTGGGGGAAGGCCAACAATCTTTCTTTATGGTACTCAAAAGATCCTTAGGATTTATGATACATGTCTTCAGGCTACCACCATTCACACCTACAAAGACAAAGTTTACAATACCAAGAAAGACTTGTGAAGTTTTGTGAATAGCAAACTTTTTGATGAGTTGGTGGCTTTCTCTTAAACCAGCAGAGGAGCGTGAAGCAACGTGAGAAACATACATGTAACACATATCTAGCATTTCAACAGTTTCTCTTACCCTTGGTTTTCATGCCAAAAAAATCTCCGTTCTGACAGCTTTATAGATTCTGTATTTTACTAACAGCTAAGATCCAGAAATAGTAAAAATTTCTGTTTTTCTTAAAGTAACTGAGGGAAAATTTTCATCCCCGCAAAGAGAATAAAGTTGGATGATTCCAGGGGAAAGGCACTGTCAGCGACTTATCCATAGTGAAATGTCTCAGACTGTCACCTGACCTCAACTTGTAGGATGAACACAGCACATCTACTTCTAGGTGCCTGAGCAATTCCTGAGTGCAGGGAAAGTAAATGTGAAGGGCTTCAGGCAGTCAAAGAGCCCGGAGTCAAGTCAGTAAAAGGGAAGGTAAATAGACCCAGCTAACTTGCAGCACCATGGTGGCTATTAAACCGGGCCTCACAATAGTGCTAAAGATTTTTGAATGAATGAATCTACTTCAGCAAGTAAGACCAACAGATGGTCCTTCATTGCTACAAAATTTCTTTTTTTTATTTTAAATTTATTTTTTATTTCTTCAAGTTACATCTCAATCGCTTCCCCTCCCTATTCCCCCCTCCAGTCCCACCCTCCCTCCTTCAACCCCACATTCTTTTCCCTTTTTTTTTTAATTTAAGGTATATCTTATTTCCCCCAACAGTTCCCCTTTTCAGTCCAACAAATGGCTCTTTCTCTTATAATAATAAATACAATACAAAAACAAGAGAGGTAATTAGGCCACAGTTATGAGGGTTATATGGCTTAGCGTACATTCCCAATGTCCAGTCCATATGTATTTGGCACCTGACTTTAACATTCTACTATCTAACCATCTCCATGAGTTTAAAGTTCTATATCTAACTCAACATTTATACTAACTTGCAACACAATTTTAAAGCATCATCCTAGATCTATAACACTCTTTTGACTCCTAAACAACTCAAAATTTAATTATGAGACTCTAGCTATCTGTTCTTCAACCACCTCAGAGACCTGAGAGGGATAAATATATCTGATTTTATAGGAAGTACAGAGCCTGCAGCTTCCAAAACTAAGAAATGACATACCAGCGGCTGCCTGGGCAGTTCCCATTTTCTCTCCATACATTACAGCATCAATCTTCAGTCGTTTGGCCCCGTTTCTCTGACAGACATTTATTGTAGAGCAGGGGTTATGAAGGACTTGCTTACCCTGTCTCGGCAGAGCTAGGCTGTCGACTTATCTGTTTCCAAGTTTTGTCTTTTTTGGACAGCATTCTGTCTACAGTTGGAACAAAGAGTTTTTTCTGCCAAGAGATAGGCTTGCGACTAATTCAGTCATCGCTACAAAACTTCTATCTGCACCCTGAACCTAAGATCAAGGAAGTCGGGTGCTCCTGTCCACCATTTGTCCAGCCAAGAAAGTCACACAGTCTGAAGGCATTTCTTTCTCTCCTGTTTCTCTCTGCACTCCAGTCCCAGCTCCTTCTCCCTGGAAGGGGTGCTCAAACTAACTTTATTTCTCTCAAACTTTCAGGTACATCGATTGCCTGGTGTCACATCTGAATGTTTGAATGGACTGTGTATGGAAAATCCCACCTTCCTTCTGCTTCGGTCTCTGTCTAGGTTTTCTTTAGTTGAATCTTCCTTCAGCTTAGACTCATTCTGCCTCTCCCTCCTCTTTATCTTCCCTCCTTCCCTCTGTCTCTGTCTCTTCTTCAAGCATTCTATTCCTACCACCTGGGACCAGTTGAATGAGATGTGTCTCCAACAACTGGAGACACAGTTGATGTTCAGTAAATATTTGTTGAAGAAATGAATGGATGATATGTAAATGAATGATAGAATAATGTTAAGCTTTTGTAGAATAAAAATGAAATGATCCCCATTTCACCTCTCGAATCCAGAGTTATAAATTCTAATATCAGATCTAGATCCAAGACACAGCTCACATAGAAGTCAGCATTGCTTGTCTAGGTCCTTTAATAAAAGTTTTCTCCTGCAATGTCACAGATCACCAAACAAAATGTTTAAACAATCCTCAAAATTACTTTCTACACACTGTACTTCCTCTCTCTAAGGTATCCACTTATTTTGAACATTTATTTGGGCACTCAAATAACTAAGCAACTTAGAAAATAATATTTCATATCAGCTAGAAAGAACATTACAAACCTTTTAATTACCATAATAATCAGTGCAGGAGACTCTCTGATAACCTAGTTTTGTCCGTTGGTTTGATTGTCATTTTTGAGATAGGGTCTCTCTCTTACATCAGCTGGCCTGGATCCTGTGTAGCAAAGGTACCCTGGGACCTGTGATCCTATTGCCTTTACCTCCTGACAACTAGGAAGTATGGGCTTGTGTCACAACATACACAGTGGGCTTATGCATTGGGGGATGTGCACCCTGGATTCCACGCAAGCTAGGCCAGCAGTTCAACAGTTAGCTGATCTACACTCCCATCCCCCTGGCATGGTAAGCCGGTGCATCTAACACCTTTCAGGTTTCAGGTTTATTTTATTAATTCCACAAAGTCACATCTCAGGTATCTATTTGAAGAGCAACTCTGGGAAAGAAATGGTCTATATGAATCTAATTTTAAACTGTAAATATTTTGAGGTGACTCACTGGGAACTTTCAGAGCATCCCCACAAAAAGATGGCATAGGTGGAAACCTCAGGCTTTTCCCTAGGGTCTCTAAAGCTTAATTCAGTAGCCTGACATAGTTATCATCAGCTATTGGAAAACTTCTCCAAAGCCCTGTCCTCTTCCCAAGTGCTGGTGTCTTGTTTTCACATGAAAGCACTCTAAAATCTCTAGGATATTTTCTCTACAAACAAGTTTCTGGGCCCAACTCCTAGCCCTTTGCTCCGGTTTGAATGTGCATGGTTGGAGCTGTGAGGACTTACAATCTGGTTAACTAGGAGTTACCCTTAATTATCTGCAGCCCATACCCACTGGCTCCTGTAATGGGACAAGTTCTGCATCATCAGATACTCATGGTTGATCAGGCTCCTGGTCCCAGGCCTAGAGGTGCCCTCAGAGATCAAGGAAGACCAGAAACTTCATCCAGGACCTGCTACCCACTCCAGTACTTCTGCATAAACCTTTCCTGTCCCTCCCCTTCCAATCCATCAGGTGTCATTTTCTCCAGATTTTCCACCAACGTGTGTGCAGTTCTATCTATTTACTTTCTCTGCCCCACCTGCCACTCCCACCCAATCATCTGGACCAATACAAACCCTAAAATGCCCAAGAACACATGCAGGGGCAGTCCTGGGACCTCTAGAAGGGCTTGTAAACCATGCAAGACTGGGCCCAGGGACAGATCCCTGTGAACACCCATGGAAAGTATTAGTGGATACTTGAGCTGGGTGCAGTGGGTCAAAGAAAGCCTTTGAAGTGGGGATTGGCAAGAGGAGAGGACCTTGGAGTCAGAGCAGAACTTGGGGGGGCCTTCCACAAAACTCGAGCCTGCAGAGGATCTTGACCCACAGCACCCTCGAAGGATATAAACCTGGAAGATGCAGTCAGTCCTGTGAGCTCCGGAACATTTGAGCCCCACCCTGCCTGACTCTCTTGGAAGATCCATCCAATGGGATGCTTATCAAGAAAAGCCAGATCAAAAGCCTGGATCTGTGGGAGCCTGTCTGGGAAGGTCACAGGGAGAACTTCTAGCATCTGGGGACTACTGGGCTCCCATGAAGTACATAGACATGGAGGGTATCCTAAGTGTCTAGGCTTTATAGTGTCTCCTAGAAAGAGGGGCGTGCCCTGGAGGCTCAAATTGCTCTACAGCAGGGAACTTTCACACAGGAAGCTTGCAGAGGCTCACAGAACTGGAAAGCAAACACACACACACACAAACATTGCCACAAGGCGGGCTTTCTCCACTCCCACCTCCACCAGCGCTCAGCTGACTTGGGCAGCTTGGCTCCTGTCCTCCTCCTACCTACAACTCAGCAGCTTTCCTCCCTGTATCTCAGGGGGCCAGATGCAAATGTGTATAACCCAGTGTCCTCTCATAGGGGCACTTAGGGAGGCAGCCAAGGCTGAGAAGCATCATCCTCACACTTTTCTCATTGTAGGGATAGGAGCAGGTATGATGCCTAAAGGGAAGGTGGGCCTGCTCAAGCTCTACCAGGGAAGGTAGGTCCTGCCTTCACACCCTACCCTTTCCCAACTCCAACCCTGTCCTGGTACAAGCACCACTTCCCCACCAGATAGAGCCAACAGTCAGGGTTCAGCCACAACTCCAGATGTGAGAGCTATATCTATCGGCCTTCTTTTAAATAAAAAGACCTTATGAGTTGAGCAGTCTCCTGCTTTCTAGGCTCTGTAGATATCTCTTCTCATCACCTGGCAACCTAGACCCAAATCCGTGCTTGCAGGATTCAAAGGATTGCTAGAGTCCTAGCAATCTCCCAGGCTGGGCACCCTGAGACAGCTGGAAGTAGGACTCCAGCCAGGGCTGAAAGAGGAGAAGGGGAGGAGGGTGTGAGAGTAGTTGGAGTTGGAGCCCAGGCGGGTGTCAGAGCCGCTCTGGCAGTGCCTGGGGCAGTGGCCGAGGGGATGTTGGGACACAGGCCAGCAAACTTTTCCTCCCCAGCCACAGGATCGCTTTAGCATGAATTTAGACTTGCTGGCAGAAGCTTGCTTCTTTTCAAACACAGTATTTTACAAGTTAAGAAGTCAAGAGGAGGATGCCACGGCAACGCCAAAAAGTACCAAGGAGTAAGACCACAGATCTCCAACTCTAGGGTGGATACAGGGGGTGGAGAGAGGGGGTTGGTCTAAAGCCCCTTCCTCCCCCCTCAGGCGGCGGGTGGGCTACTTACGTTTTTGTGATGGGGCAGACCTTTCCATGCCTTGTCCTGTAGGCTCCTAAATGCATTTGTATGCATTTGTCCCTGCAGCAAAGCACTAACGGAAAACAGAAGCCAGCTCCGAACTGCTAAAGGTGCAGGTACTGTCCGTGAAAAGGGGGGAAAATCACATGAGAACTATGCTCGAAACCAGCAAAACGGAGTGTGGGGTGGGGTAGGGGATGAAGCGGTTTAGGGGTAGGAAGCAGCACGGGCTGGGGGGGGGGGGTAGCTAGGATGCTCGGTGCCTGGCTGCAGCCGGGGTCGCGCTCCCCCGAGGTTGGGGGAACCAGAGAAGAGCGAGACTTCACCCTGAGGCAGCAGGGGTAGCAGCAACTGCTGGATTGCTAGCGCAGCCCTGGAGTTCACTTGCGGTTCAAAGAAGACTCAGAGACTCCAGTGAAGCGCTCCGCTTTGGGCCTGGGAGGAGAAAGGCGGGGTGGGGGGTGGGAAGAAGGAGATGAAAGTAGGGGAGGAAGTCCTTGGGACCAGCCTGCGCCCAAACATTTGTCAAACAAGCACACACACCCACTTGGGAAATAAAGTTGGTGCGAGGGGCCGGTGGCAACTGCAGGCGCTCACTGGACGTTGAGTGCCGGCTGGCTGCTGCGCTTGGAAGAAGAGGAGCCTAGTAAATCCCGCTGGTGTTAAATTTCACCGCGCACTGACTTGCAATGACATCACTAAACACGGAGCACACCTCCCCCTCTGCCCCGCAACCTTCCTCCACCCCAGCGCCTGCTCCTGCTGCCCCGGTCCTGTCCGCTAGCCTAGCAGGGTCATGCTGGACCAGCCTCGCCCTGAGCTCGCCAGTCACCTCCAGGACACCTCCAAGATGCTCTCACTTCCTAGTTGTAGGTGCTTTAGGGTAGTTCCTTCTTCTCGCTTCCCCATACCGGTCTGGTTCGCATTGCATGTCTGTCTCCTGTATGACTCTCTGTCCCCAGGCTTTTTCTTTCCCCTCTTTCCCCACACCTTGGATTCTCCTGAGCTCAGCTAGTTCTTTGTTTCCTTTCTCACCTCATCTTGCTCTCTCTGCAATTAGCTTGGGATCCCAGTAGTCTAGTTAATTAAGCGGACAGGCTCCCATGGCTGACTGTATTTACTGCCCATCCCCTTTACTATTCCTACTGACTTTCTCTGCTGTAATTCACCTTTGCACCTAGTCCCTGACTTTGACTCAGTTACAAGTCTAGATTCGTGCTGTGCAGTCATGCAAGGGCACGCTGTCACACGGCCTTACAACTAACACCGTCAATCTCTGTGACAGTTTTTAAACACAAGTTCTCATCTTTCCACAGTTCTTTCATGCTGAAAAGGCCACCCTATGAACTTGCCAGCAATAAAAACACTAAGTGTTCTCGTATCGTTTTCCTGACTGATAAGTTTGTACATTTGGAGAGACCTACATCTATTATCCTGCTGACTGCTACGCTTTCAGCACCATGCCTGTTGAGTAACTTCTGTGTGTGACAATACCACTTCTCCACATTTTTCTACTCTCTGCATCCTCAGCCAAGGGTCTTTCCACGTGCTGAACAGGAGCCCACCTTGCAGCAACAGTGAAGGTTAAAAATCGACCAGTGCAAATAATTGAAACTATTCTCAAACTATATAATTTTCTAGAGACCTGGACTTTGATTTGGCTTCCTCTCCTTCAATTTCTAACTTTCCGTTTTGAAATGATGTTGCATTGATAGAAATGTAGCAAAAAAAAAAAAAAAAAAAAAGCTTGCATTCATGTAGATCCTTTTTCTGCCATGTTTCATGTTGCCTTAGGAGCTTCCCTGTAGAATAAGTACACACCCATCAGGGCCTTTCTATTTTTAGAGAACAGACTGAAAATGCAGACCAAAGTTGAGCTTATATACCTATATGCAGAACCACAGGAGACAGAGCCTGAAGCATGTGTGACAGCTGGAGTGTAACAGCATGTTTCATAAAAAGCATCTGCACTGTCCTAGGTAGGCGTACATTCCATTTATCCTCTTAATAAATCCTATAAAATAGCTGTTGCCTTTTATCTCCATTATACAAAGGAAGAAATTAAATCAGAAAGAAGCCAAATCACCTAACACTGTAATACTGATAGTACTCAAACCAGTTCAGACTGGCTTTGGTGCAGCGTGAGTTTCCAATATTCCTCTCTTTCCTTGCTTATTCGTTCCTCCCTACTTACTCTTTTTCACAAAAGTTTTAAGACAAGGGGATATGAAAATCACATACAGTATTCTGCCTGGATCATATGAAGATGCAAGATTCAATGCATGATAGAGGTGATAATTTAACACAACATAGGAAAAGACTGCATTTGTAACAGTGCTGAGACAATTAGTCTTAAGTATACATAGTATATTTTCTTTAGAGGTGAGACGCTTTTAAAGAAGAAACAAACAAAAAAACCATTTACATTCATGTATCTATTTATCAATAAGTGTTTATGGGATCATTAGGCTGTCAGTAATGGGGTGGGGCAGGGTAGAGGCAAATAACCAGAACTCATTGCCCACCCAGTCTAGCTAGCAGTGAATGCTAAGCTTAGAGAGAGATTCTGTTTCACAGGATAAGGTGGAGATTGATAGTAGAAGACAACAGATGTTTACCTCTGGCTTCCATACACATATGACACATAGGCACTTGCATATCACATGCACACAAATGCACATATGCATATGATACAAACATGTACACACACACACCAAGAAGATAATATTTTAAAAATAAGTTTATGTGGCTAAGGAAAGGTAGAGCCTTAAGAACTAGGCTCCAAGATATACAGACAAAAGAATAGTTAGCCATATCCAAGCTTGCATAATTACACTGGAGCAGGGACTATATTTGAAATGTCATGTTGAAAGTTTATCTCAAACAAAAACCTCTTGATGATTTTTACTCCATAATCTGTTAAAAAATCAACTAGAGCCCTCTGCTGGGACAGTATTCTAGGAAGGGCAGAACTTACATCTGAAACCAAGGGATGGCAGGAATCCATGTATGCATCCAGAAACAGAGGTCCTCAGGTTCCCCACCCCACACACTCATCCACTAGAGGAACACTGATTTTTATAATGACATACAGTCAAAACAGAAATATTACTCCTCACCAACAAAAAGAGCTGGGATGAATGGAAAAGACTCTTGGACTCAAAATTACAGGGAATAGTTATGTAGCTACTGGCAGAGGTTTGCTTCACTGTCTTTGGAATCTTCAGAAGGTAACAGAGTTGAGTGAACTAAGGTTGTAGGGAAACAAAGATTTTTAATTCAAATGTAAGGGAGTATAAAATATAATCTTTGGATTTTAATAGGATTTTTAAAATCTGAGAGAGAGAAAGAGAGAGAGAG
The DNA here is from genome assembly GCA_907164525.1 of Lophiomys imhausi. Classification (NCBI taxonomy): domain Eukaryota; kingdom Metazoa; phylum Chordata; class Mammalia; order Rodentia; family Muridae; genus Lophiomys; species Lophiomys imhausi. The sequence continues at coordinate 85,971 of CAJQZJ010033733.1, forward strand.
AGAGAGAGAGAGAGAGAGACTCAATTCAGGGAACTAGAGTGTCTCTCATGGCCTGGTCTGCCTGCCCAAGAAACAGAGGACTCTGGTTTTATCCTGCTGCAAAGTAAGGTGGGTCTAAAGATGGACTGCACCCAAGGAGGACATTTAGGACAGTTTCACTGAATTAAACTTGAACTGCTGGCTGAGTGGCAGACAGGTGCTGCGTCTGTGGAAAGGGAGATGGCTGTACTTTTTTGTCTTGGTTTTTCTTTCGGTTGTTCTGGGGCCGTCATTGTCAGGGTGCGGGCAGAGATACCAAATGCGTTGTTCCACTCGGTACATCTCAGTTGTTTCTAATAAAGGAAGCAGCTCAACAGAAGAAGAAAAAAAAAAGAAGGAAAGAAAGTATTTCAATAATTTTTGCCCTTTGAAAGTATTAAGAGACAAATAAAATGTCTTGATTCTCCACTGTTTTATTATCATTTTGGTTCTTTCATCATAAGGTTGTTGCTGTTTTTTTTTTTCCTATGCTAACAGCTTTAACAGAGAAACCAACTTACAGAAACCAGTGTCACCACAGCACCCCAGGATGAGCTTGTACTGTGAGGAGTTACCTGCCTGTGATGGTATGCAAGACCCTGACTCATGATGGCAGTCTTAGTATCATTAGCTAAAATGCCTCTCACTTTACTAAGCACAATTAGAAAATTTTCATCAGACATTTGTACTTTTCCTTACAAATTCAGAAAGAATACAGCACAAAGGTTTTGTTTTGTTTTGTTTTGTTTTTTGTCAAATCAGGAAGTCAGATTAATGGTAATAGTTTTGAGGTGTAGGAGTAGAAGAAACTTCCAAGATTTTGGAATGAGTTTCTTTTAATAACAGTGGTGATGTTATGAAAACAACTGTCTTTTCCATGGAGGAAGAGGAAAGTTAAGAAAATGCCAGGCCCCTCTGAAGCTAACAGGGTAGCATCAAGTGTCTATCAGAAAATTACAGGACTTCAGAATAAATGAAATAAGTTATAACCTTTATTGATAAAGTAAAACTTCAACATAACCTACATCAGAATCTTATGAGTTCCTACAAGAGGTTTCATTGTAAAACAATGTAATGATTTTAGCATATGCACATTCTATCCAATAATGTCCAAAATTATTATGAGGGTGTGGCAATCACGAGGTCTGCACGGGGGACATCTAAGAGGCAAACAAAGTGCTTGCTTCCAAGTGATGTGACTACTAAAGATGATGTACAGTTAATAAACGGAAGGCAGTGCTTGAGAGGTCCTGTTACTTGTAATCTGCTGAATATCAATGAGCTTTATGTGACAGGATGTGTGCAGCTCTCTCCCAGACAGAACACTAAGCTGTTATTATAAATTCCTCTAGTCACCTCCTAAAAGTCTGCAGCTGAAGTATTCATGCAGAAACGAAGAAAGTGGGTGGGGAGACAAAGAGGGAGCTGGGATTATCAAACCCTTCTATGTAACGGGCACAGTTCTCTATATTTTGTCTAGTATGTGCAAGTCTCTTAATCGCCAAATGAAGAGATGCTATACTCGTAAAATATCTTGAGACTCTAAGAGGTTAGTTTACTTTTCAAGTCAGGTAGCATTTATTAACATAGAAAACAAATGGTAAAAAGGTTGGAACTTTAATCCAGATCCCTGAAATTCTGAAGTGCATATTCTTTGCAATGCAGTGATCCTCAAACTTCTGTGTGCATATAAATCACTATTTATAGAGCCTTATACCTAGAAGGCTTTATTAGAGAAAAGACTCAAGAATAATTTCCTCTTATTCCTCCTCTACCTACTTCTCCAGTGATATTGAACCATTAAGTCCAACAGAACAGAACATTACTGAAAATCCCTAGGCTTCAAGGATGAAGGCATTTAACAGACAGGAGCCATCAGGCTGGTCTGGGCATTATGGACCAGAAAATGGAGGTATGATAGGCCTGTGGTGGAGATGACAGAAAAGATAGAGTAATGCTGGAAAGATCTCAGAGTGTCTTTCAGCCATTCGAATGTAGCTTAATTTTCTTCCCTATCTATTACAACAGGACAACCTGAATAGGTATGGTGGCAGATGCCTTTAATTCCAGCACATAGGAACCAGTGGCAGGTAGATTTGTGTGAGGTTGAGGGCACCCTCGTCTACATGGTAAATTCCAGGCCAGCCAAGGCTACTTAGTGAGACTCTGTCTTTAAAAACCACAAAACCTGAAAGACTTTTTTCTACCAATTTCAAATGACCTTGATGCCCAAAGACTGATGAAACATACGAAAGACACACTCTTATCCTCATTCAATTTTAAATGTGGTTCCTGGAGTTAAGATTTCTTATTGCATTTGGAACATGACATACTTTGGCTACAAGTACAGATTTTTATCAAAATATTAAGAGAATCTTACTGTAGGAGCCAGGTGGGGGGCCTGGGCCAATAACAGAAAGGATTTTTACCTGGACACTTTGAGGAGGCAACAAGAGCATTCATAAGAACAACTTAGTGTTCTCTTTTGGAAGAAACTCATATGCATTTTGTCATGTAAAACCTATTTATATTTGACAAGTTACAAACACTAGGACCTCACAAGCCTTCCTGTGAGGGAAACAGATGAAAACCTTAGCTTAAACAGTGAAGATTTAAAAATTCTAATCCAATATGGATTTCTAATCTTAAATTACTCAAACTTTTTGGATTTCTTCTCCCACAGCTTCCTTTCCAAGTGTTTTATGGTGGGGTTTTCCTCTTTCTTAGAACCTTTATTCCAAATCTTTTATAAATATAACCAAATGTGTTGGATACATTTGGTCTAAACAGCATCCAAACAGTTGGCAGATTAATTACCTTTTGTGGAATTTCCTAGTTAGGGACCTAGCAAGGGAGGGGTTAGGGAAGAAAGCATCTTTATATGCAGAGACATCTCACTGGTCAGCTTCAAGGATTGAATCAAGGCACTTAAATAATTTAGATGTAGACATCAAACAAAATATAATAAAGGCAAATATGTGCAATGGATCATCCCATTAGCTACTCCAATATTTTATGTCACTATTTCCTTCAAAAGTATGTTGTGCATTTATGCATGTATGAGTGCATGTCTCTCTCTGTGTGAGTGCATATTTGTATGTGAGTGCATGTGTTTATTTGTTCACATGAATGTGTGCATGCACGTCTGTGTATGTGAGCATTTGTGTGTGCATGTGTGTGCTCACAGACAGAAAAGAAGGCTGGCTGTGAAGGTGCATGTCACAATGGGCATCATGCTGGGTTAGTTAAGGGTTACAATGGTGCCACTCGTACCTCTGAAGTTCACAATCTGTCAGCAATTTCATCTTAAGCCCCGTCTGAATGAATTCCAAAAGCTACACCATTACCAAGGAGCTCGTTAATTTTCAAATGTATATATCAAGTTAAATTAAAACTGGCACTTCGGAGTTTCCCTTTGAAAGTTTAGGGATTTCTTGCTTGGTTCCATTAAAAATTAACTGCTGCACGCAACACGCTCCTGGTATCAGGCAGCCGTGGGATCGACTCTCAAGAAGTACATTTGTATAAGCCCATTAGTGAGTTTCCTTTATAGGAGCATTACTATGTTAGGCATTCCAGGAGTTAAAGGGAAGTTTCCACCCAGATTTACTTTTCCCGAATCTCCCCTGGAAATTCTCTCATTTTTCACAAGACAAAATTCTACTCCAAAAACTTGTGGAATAAAATCTTAATGTTACACTTTCTAGATAGAATGCTATGGTGTTGTACATATGTATAAGTAAAGAATCTTCAAACAGTGTTTTAAAGATGCACTAACAGGGAGATCCAAGATGGTGGCAGCCGGCAGGGACGCATTTTGAGCTGGGGAGGAAAATAGCTACAACATCGTAGAAATATAAACAAGCTGAGCAAGATCCTGAGAAGTGTGAACACGAAGGATCACACCCAGCGAACCCAGGGACTAGTGGGGGTCCCTCATGGGACCCTCAGACACTCAGGTAAACAGACCTACCCAGGCTGCGGGGTGCGTCCAGGATTCTAGGCAGGGAGAGCAGCAGAACACAGGCCATGGGGCGCAGCACAGCACAGACCCCAGCAGGGACCCAGGCAGTGGGGCGCAGCACACAGTGCGGCACAGAACCCAGGCGGAGGAGCGAGCCCCAGAAGTGGGCAAGAGCCACTCAAAAACCCAGCGAGTGGACAGGCTCAGGCCCAAAGCAGAGGTCAGTGGCACGGGACACAGACTTGGGGTCCAAAGCGGAGACCAGGGGCATGGGGCAGAGGTCCAGGGTACAGAGCAGAGGCCAGCGGGGACACGGCTGGCAGGGAGACACAAGGGTATCTGGCATACCCAGAAAGGTGTTGGACAGAAAGGTCCCTCTACTAGATATGCAATCACTTGGAAGAACACTGCACTCAGGGCAGAGGGCTGTTCTTCGTGCACCGCTACAGTCTCCCACAGATCTGATTACTTCAGGGTTTTGGGAGGTAGCCTCAACTGCCAGATAGAGGTACCTTTAGGCTACCTGAGCGCCCAATATTCACACAGTCACTGCAACACCCTAAAGAGGATCAGCAGTGCCACTGAAATGGTCCAGAAGAAGTCAGGAACAATCAGCTTAGGGCAACCAGATGGGTAAAGGTCAGCAAAAGAAGAAAACTGACAAAAATCAAGGAAATATGACTCCAGTGAAATGCAGTGATGTTAACACAGCAAGCCCTGAACATCCCACCACAGCTCAAACGCATGAAAATGATGAAAAATCTATAATTAGGGAAAATGATGGAGTCTTTTCACGAAGAAATGAAATCAATGAAAGAATACAATGAATCCTCAATTTTACACATAAAAGCATTGGAGAATACCATTAGAGACCTCCAAGCCCTGAGCATCCCACTACAGCTGAAACACATGAAAATGATGAAAAATCTATAATTAGGAAAATGATGGAGTCCTTTCAGCAAGAAATGAAATCAGTGAAAGAATACAATGAATCCTCAATTTTACAAATAAAAGCATTGGAGAATACCATTAGAGACCTCCAAGCCAACATAGCCAAACATGAACAGGAAAGAGACAAGGCAATGAAAGATTGGAATGATTTGAAAGATTTGCAGACAAAGACAAGCAAATTGGAACAGGAAAAGTATAAAATGAAGAAAATGGCTCAAGACTTGAAATTGGAAGTAGAAGCAATTTAAAAAAACACAATCAGAGCTAATCCTGGAGGTGGAGAATCAAGGGAAGAGAACAGGAACTACAGACATGAGTATCAAAAATAAGATACAAGAGATGGAAGACAGGATCTCAGGTGTGGAAGATTTGATGGAAAAAATCAGTACAACAACCAAAGAAAATGAGTAATCTAAAAAAGTTCTCACCCATAACATTCAAGAAGTCTAGGACTCACTGAAAAGACATTACCTAAGAATTATAGGCTTAGAGGAAAGAGAAGACTCCCTACTCCAAGATCCAGGAAACATCTTCAACAAAATCATAGAAGAAAACTTTGCAATCCTAAAGAAAGAGATGCCAATAAAATTCCAAGAGGCTTACAGAACACTAAACAGATTAGATCAGAAAAGAAACTCCTCTCACCACATAATAATTGAAATTCCAAATATACTGAGCAAAGGAAGAATATTAAAAGCTGTAAGAGAAAAAGATCAAGTAACATATAATGGCAGACCCATCAGAATTACACATGAATTCTCCTCAGAAACTTTTAAAGCCAGAAGGGCCTGGACAGACGTCCTACAAGCCCTGAGAGAACATAGGTGCCCGGCTACACTACTATACCCAGCAAAACTCTCTATCAACATAGATGGAAAAAAACAAGATATTCCATGACAAAATCAAATTTAAACAGTATCTACCCACAAATCCAGCCCTGCAGAAGAATTTAGAAGGAAAATTCCAACCCACAGAAGATAACTACACTCAAGAAAACAGAGGAAGCAAAAAACTCCACTGCAGCTAAACCAAAAGAAACACACAACCACCACCTACACCAAAATAATGGGAAATAACAACCTTTGGTCATTAATATCTATCAACAACAATGGACTCAACTCCCCAATAAAAAGACACAGGCTTAAAGAATGGATTTGTAAACAAGACCCATCATTTTGCTGCATACAACAAATACATCTCACTAACAAAGATAGACACTACCTCAGAGTGAAGGGCTGGGAAAAGGTTTTCCAAGCAAATGGACCCAGTAAGCAAGCTGGAGTAGCCATCTTAATATCAAATAAAATAGACTGTCAACTGAAGTTAATCAAAAAAGATAGAGAAGGGCACTATATACTCGTTAAAGGAAATATTCATCAAGATGACATCTCAATATTGAATATGTATGCCCCAAATACAAGGGCACCTACATTTGTAAAAGAAACTCTTGTAAAGCTTAAACCACACATCGATCCCCACATATTAGTAGTGGGAGACTTCAACACTCCACTCACCACAATGGCAGGTCTTCAAGACAGAAACCAAACAGAGAAACAATGAGTCTAACATGGACCTAACAGATCTCTACAGAACATTTCACCCAAACACAAAGGAATATCCCTTCTTTTCGGCACTGCATGGAACCTTCTTGAAAACTGTGAGAGCTCGTATTAGCAAATTAACAGCAGAACAGGAAGAACTGGAAAAAAGAAAGCAAACACTCCCAAGAGGAGCAGAAGGCAGGAAATCATCAAACTTAGGGCTGAAATCAACAACTTAGAAACAAAAAGAACCATACAAAGAATTAATGAAACCAAAAGTTAGTTCTTTGAGAAAATCAACAAAATAGAAAAACTCTTAGCCAAATTAACAAAAAGGCAGAGGGAAAAAACTCAAATCAACAAAATCAGAAATGAAAAGGGAGAAATAACAACAGACATTGAGGAAATCCAGAGAATCTTTAGGTCCTATTTTTAAAATCTATACTCCACTAAATTTGAAAAACTAAGTGAAATGGACAAATTTCTTCATAGATTCCACCTTCTGAAGTTAAATCAAGATCAGGTTAATTGATTAAACAGCCCTATAACCCCTAAGGAAATAGAAACAGTCATTAAAAAAATCTCCCAACCAAAAAAAGCTCAGGGCCAGATGGTTTCAGCACAGAATTCTACCAGACCTTCAAAGAAGAGCTAATACCAATATTCTTCAAACTCTTCCACAAAATAGAATCATAAGGAAAACTGCCAAACTCATTCTATGAGGCCACAGTCATCCTGATTTCTAAACCACACAAAGACCCAACAAAGAAAGAGAACTTCAGAACAATCTCCCTCATGAACATAGATGCAAAAATACTTAATAAAATACTGGCAAACCAAATCCAAGAACACATCAAAAGTATCATATATCATGATCAGGTAGGCTTCATCCCAGTAATGCAAGGATGGTCCAACATACGAAAATCCATCAACGTAATTCACCACATAAACAAGTTGAAAAAAAAAAACACATGATCATCTCGCTAGATGCTGAAAAAGCATTTGACAAAACCCCAAACCCCTTCATGCTAAAAACCTGGAGAGAATTGGCATACAAGGACCATACCTAGAAATAATAAAGGTGATATACAGCAAGCCAGTAGCCAACATCAAATTAAATGGAGAGAAACTTGAAGCATTTCCTCTAAACTCAGGGACAAGACAAGGATGTCCACTTTTGCCATATCTCTTCAACATAGTGCTTGAAGTTCTAGAGCAATAAGACAACTAAAAGAGATCAAGGGGATACAAATTGGAAACAAAGGTGTCAAATTATACCTATTTGCAGATGATATGATAGTACACATAAGCTACCCCAAAAATTCTACCAGAGAACTCTTACAGCTGATAAACACCTTCAGCAAGGTGGCTGGATACAAAATTAATTTAAAAAAATCAGAAGCCCTTCTTTATACAAAAAATAAATGGGCTGAGAAAGAAATTAGGGAAACAACACCCTTCAAAATAGCCACAAACAATATAAAGTAACTCTAACCAAGCAAGTGAAAGACCTGTATGACAAGATCTTCAAGTCATTGAAGAAAGAAATTGAAGAGGTCCAGAAGATGGAAAGATCTCCCATGCTCATGGATAGGTAGGATCAACATTAAAAAATGGCCATCCTGCCAAAGCAATATACAGATTCAATGCAATTCCTATCAAAATACCACAACAATTCTTTATAGACCTGGAAAAAGCAATTCTCAACTTCATATGGAATAATAAAAAACCCAGAATAGCTAAATCAATCCTGTACAATTAAAAAAAATCTGGATATAACACCATCCCAGATTTCAAGCTGTACTACAGAGCAATAATAATAAAAACAGCATGGTACTGGCATACAAACAGACCAGTGATCAATGGAATCAAACTGAAGACCCAGAAATGAACCCACACACCTATGGTCTCTTAATTTTTGACAAAGTAGCCAAAACCATACAATGGAAAAAGGACAGTGTCATCAACAAATGGTGCTGGTCCAACTGGATGTCCACATGTGAAAGAATGAAATTAGACCCATACTTATCACCTTGTACAAAACTTAAGTCCAAGTTGATCAAAGACCTTAACATAAGGCTGGACAAACTAAATATTAGAAGAGAAAGTGGGGAAAACCCTCAAACTCATCGGCACAGGTGACAACTTCCTGAACAGAACACTAACAGCTCAGGATCTAAGACCAACAATCAATAAAAAGGACCTCATGAAACTGAAAAGCTTCTATAAGGCAAAAGACCCTGTCATTCGAACAAAATGGCAACCTACAGATTGGGAAAAAAATCTTCACCAACCCTCCATCTGACAGATATCCAATATTTACAAAGAACTCAGGAAATTAAATGCCAAGAAACCAAATAATCCAATCAAAAAATGGGGAACAGAGCTAAACAGAGAATTCACAAAGGAGGAATCCCTAATGGCTGAGAGACACTTGAAGAAATGTTCAACATCCTTAATCATCAGAGAAATGCAACTCAAGATGACTCTAAGATTCCATCTCACACCTGTCAGAATGGCTAAGATCAAAATCTCAAATGACAGCACATGCTGGCGAGGTTGTGGGGTAAGGGGAATACTCCTCCATTGCTGGTGGGAGTGCAGGCTTGTGCAACCACTATGGAGGTCAGTCTGGCAATATCTTAGAAAACCTCGAATAGTTCTGCCTCAAGACCAAGCCATGCCACTTCTGGGTATACATCCAAATGATTCCTCACCAAATCACAAGGAAGTTTCCTCATCCATGTTCATAGCAGCCTTATTTGTAATAGCTAGAAACTGGAAACAACCCAGATGTCCCTCAACCGAGGAATGAATAAAAAAAAAAAAAAACTGGTACATCTACACAATGGAATACTACTCAGTCATCAGAAACAACGAAGTCATGCAATTTGCAGCCAAATGGATGGAACTAGAGAAGCTCATCCTGAGGGAGCTGACTCAGACTCAGAAGGATGCACATGGCATCTATTCACTTATAATTGGATTTTAGCCATAGAGTACAGGAAAACTATCCTACAACCAATGCACCAAAGGGAACATGAACATAGACTTTGTTACCTGTCAATGCAACACTTTGTCCTAGTGGTGCTGCCTTGTAGGCTCCCAGTGTATGGGGAGGCTCTTGGCCCTCATATGACTGCTGAACTTGGGTGGGGAGACTGATATGTGGGGACACTCCACTGCAGAAGAGTGGGATGGAAGAGATAGGGGGTAGAGAGTGGGAGGGCATGACTCAGAAGGGTGGAAAGAGGACACTGTGATGGAGAGGTAACCTGATGTAATAAATAAATATTAAAAAAATAAGATGCACTAACAGACAATTGGGGCTCTCAGAATCACAGGAATATACTAGATGTTCCTTTAATATTAAAAAGTTATATATAAATGCATCACTGAAAGATTATATTATGCTTAGATATAAAAGAAGAGGGGCTAGAGGGCTAGAAATGATTTAGTTATTAAGAATGCTTGCTGCTCTTCCAGAGACCTGAATTTGGGTTCCAGAACTCATATTAATTGGCTCATAACTGCCTGTAACTTCATCTCCAGGGAGTCTGATGCCATCTTTTGGCCTCCATGGGTACCTGAACTTAGTACAAATACCCCTACTAAGGCACACTCACATACACATAATTTAAAATAAAATAAATCTTTAAAAAATTAAACAATAATACTAAAATAAAGTTATTGGTAGTGCATTTGAAGTTCCTGTGCCCTCACTTCTACCGCCAACCTTAAGTCCAAGTCCTAGCCTGTAACATTTAAGAAGAATTTTAAAACAAGATTTAGGAGGACACAATTTTGTTTTCATGTATAAAGTATTCATATTTACTTGAAGGCTCAAGGGAAGGAACAAAGCAGAATTTTTACTGTGCTGAGAACAAATTCTTCAAATGTACCTTTCAGTAGTCTTCACTTCTCTGGGGACTCCATCCATGACCCCTTCTCAAAGACTCTTCTTGGTCTCTACTTGGAAGAACTTGCTCATCTCTGATCTTGCTGGGCTCACTCCCTCTGTCTGCTACAGTTGTTTCTTGTTAGACCCAAAAATGCAGAATGTGGGGTCAACAACAGGACCCAGTGTGACCATGCTTGCTTCTACTGGATTTCAATCTAACAGAGAAGAGGAACCTAGATGATTGTAGTTGGCTTTCTTATGTTCAAAAATAAGATTTCCAGTGCAGTCATATATATATATTTTTTATTTAAAGACTTAAAGGTTTCAGATTGGCAAGAATTTCAAGATGAAATTTTATAAATTTTCCCTTTGAATTGGACCTTCTAAAATTATTTTTACTGACATTCATTTCTTAAGAGTTAAGACCACTTACTATGAGATAGGACATTTCCTTTCTTGTTATAGCAAAACCTAAATTATACTAACAATAGGAACTACGTATTTAGAGTTGTTTCCATTTTTTTCTGTTTGTATTTGTTTGCACACCAATGATTAAATCAAGTCTTTTCCTGTGAGCTGGGCAAGGTGCCTAATGCCTGTAATTCCATAACTCAAGAGGATGTAGCAGGAGGACTGCTTGAGTCTGGGGTCGATCTGGGAATAGCGAAAGTTCACGTCAGAAAAGGTGTAATTATTGTTACCCGTGGGCCTGTCTTAGTTACTGTTCTATTGTTGTGAGGAAACACTATGACCAAGGCAACTTAAGGAAAAAGTATTTAACTGGGGCCTGCTTACAGTTTGAGAGGGTTAGTCCGTGATCATCATCGTGAGGAACAAAGCAGGCAAATATGATGCTAAAGAAGTAACTAAAAGCTCACATCTGATCTGCAAGTTGCAGGCAGGGGAGGGACTGAGCCTGACATGAGCTTATGAAACCTCAAAATCTACCCTTAGTGACATACTTCCTCTAACAAGGCCACCCCTCCAATCCTTACCAAAGAATTCCACTAACTAAGAACCAAACATTCAAACATATGAGCCAATGGGGACCATTTTCATTTAAGTCACCACAGGACTTACATATATTCATGTGTGTGTGTGTGTGTGTGTGTGTGTGTGTGTGTGTGTGTGTGTACATGCAAAGCTGAATTTTTTATTTCAAATATATTCAACTCATGTTCCCATGTTTAAAATTTATTTGTTTGTTTGTTTATTGTGTATGTCTATGAACTTGTACACTTATATATGGCACAAGGAGTGTGTACAGGTCAAAGGACAACTTGTGGGAATCAGTTCTCTCCTTCTACTATGTGGAATTTGGGGATCAAACTCAGGTAATCAGAGTTGGCAAGCAGGTACTCACTGAGATATCTCAGGGGTCCCTCCATAGTGTAATTTAGCAAGTAAATGGATTGAAAGGCACGAGTTGGAAAATGTGCAGAAGACTTCTCTCAGAAATTGTAGTTATGTTTCAAGACTCTCTAACACTTTCTCCATTTAATGTGTAGAGTTAATTATTATGGGAATAATTTGTACCAAGATTGACTAAACCAAAAAGAAATGCGCGAATACTTGCTATTTAAATAGTCTCAAACTCTGGAACTTTGAGTGGTTAGTTGCTCACTAAAATGAGCAATTGCTGGTTATTATTATGAGTGTACTTTGTTATTTTACATTTTTCCCACCCTCATAACTGCTATACAGTGGGCATGTTGTCACCTTCTAGCCTAAGACTATGATAATATATTATGGAACACATTTTGTGTGAAAGTATTTAGAACTTCATGATTTCTATCCCTACAGTGTGGAACATTACTTTGCTTAAAGAAATACTAAGTGTGGACAGAAAATATTTAGGAAATACAAGAAATGGAAAAAATTAGAACATGCTTTCAAATGTAACCAGAATAATTCCAGGACAGATGGATGCTCCTCTTGAAAATCTGGTTTAGACTTTGGTTTGAATAAAATACAAGAGAAACATCACCAGACAACAGTAGCTAAGAGGAAAATTTCCCCCCAATAGGCATTTACAATGAAAGCATGTGGAAGAAAGGGTTTTAAGCATATGTATCAGATTACATAAAGAATTGTCTCCATTTTACAAAGGTTAGGCAGCGCTTGAATATCATGAATGAGCTTTGGTGGTGTTAATGCTTCTTTCAAAAGGATTATGACATCAAGTACAGTTATGTAAATAACAAGCAATGATTTTAATGTTATGTACATATCATCTTTGCTATTCCATACACTTAAAAGCTTCTATTACTCCCCCCCCCCCCGCCACTTACTTTTGTTTTAAGAAAACATTAGAAAATCCATAGGAATGTAAAATTCCCCTTCCACTGTGGATGAATCACTGATCTCTTATGTATCTGTGTTTCTACAGGCAAACATATAGTTCACAGTGGAAAACACCATGTGCACTTACATGGAAGGTAATAGAGTAGACATTCCAGTGTGGGATAAAGTTACAGCTTTGTCCATGCAAGCTGAGGTGCACTCCTTGTTCTCTTTCATCTTCAGTTTCCATGTTTGAGAGATGAAGTTACTTCATGAAGATTAAATGAAAATAACCATGCAAGGTAACGAGTGCATAATAAATGTTGCCATCCTCCAACCCTGCTTGGAGTTTGGCACTCTAGATATTTACAAACAGTGATGACACAGATTTAAAACTACAGATTTAAGTTCGAAGTAATACACAGCAGAGTCTTACTGGCAATATAAATCTTTCAGATAATGAAAACGACAGTAGTAACGTTACACTTATTTTACTATTATTAAGTAATGAGCTTCATGTTTGTTGGCTGGTGACAGTTTACAATTTAGCATTCATCAGGAATACTGTTATGATTAGGATACTGAATCCATTTATCACATTTATCATCCAGTATGCAAGAACTTTCCCTCCCACTGGGATGAAGTAACTGTAAACCTTATACATTAATTAGTTACCGACTTTTCTTCCTTCTCTTGTAATTTTTACTTCTTATTTGCAACTCTTACCAAGTTTACATTTACGGCAGAGAGAAAATGCTGGTCCTGTAGCCTCTTCACTAACTGTACCATCCCAACCCTGGATGGCCAAAAAAACCTTCTTTCATTTGGAACTAAAACAAAACAAACTTGGCAACTGCTTAAGCTATCAGCCGAAAACCAGATGTATCTGCCTCCAAACCTCCCCAAATGGTAATAATTACTGGTTCTGGTGTTGCTGACTTGCCACTAATCAAGACCTCTATTTATACGCTCATAAAGGAATATGTGCTCATGCAGTTAGTGGACATGGGAACCGGGCATTCCTGTGAATCCTGGAGTGTGTGGCTGTCTCAACCACGTCACCAGGTACCAGCTAAGTTCACAAGGCTCTGCCTGGGCTGGGAGAGGCTGTTTCAGTAGCATAGGCAATATAGGCAAATATTGGAAATGACATGATCAATAAAAGAAAAAGCTTCATTCTCTTTGTTGACATCAATTTTCTACATTTTTGGACAATGTAGGAAATTTGTGAAAATGAGATTTTTGTTGTTGGATTATAAGATTATATATGTGTGTGTGTGTGTGTGTGTGTGTGTGTGTGTGTGTGTGTGTGTAGGATTTTGAGTGCCATGAAACACATTAAGACAATCCTGTCACAAGATGAAACCATGTGTGGTGATGCTAAGAACAGAGTCAAGGAGGTTCAAATGGTAAGTGTTCAAATGGTAGAAATGTTGTGTATAAGAATTAAATGGGAATAGTCAAGAAGCAGGGAGGCTCCATCCAAAATTTCTCATCTTTTGCAGCTGCCAGTTGACAAACATTGAAGGCCGCTTGCAATGAAGTTAAAGAGGATGAGCTCTGCATGAGGTTTTGAAAGGAATGTATAAAAAGCACTGTGTGATTAATGGAAGAAATCCAGGACATCTTCCTGGTTGTCAACTTCAGAAATTGGGCAGGTGGTTGCATCATTTACTGGATTTAGGACTCTGAGGAAAAATAAAACAGGTTCCAGGTGAATTGGATATGAGGTGCTTTTGATGTATCCAGACACAGACACTTAGCTGGTGTTTTGACCTAGAACTCAGCATTCAAGGTTGGTTTTAAGATGAGCTCTTCCCTGGGAAGGATTACCTTGAAACTGTAGCTCTCCTGACAGTGTATGAAATTAGCAAAGTATATTGATTTTGAGGAGTAGTGATACTTTTGTGTCTGGAAAAGGAAGTTAGGATCACAAAAAAAGAAGAAATATTAATGTTGTGATATCTGTAGGACTATAATTCCAGCTCAATACAATAGGAAGAGTTGATCAAAAATGGGGGGGCTCTCTCATTGATCTGAAAATGATGTTGGGTGTGGAACAACCACTTTCCTGGTCCTAGGAGGGAGTTGTTCACTGGGAGGATTTGCTCTCAGGCCAACTGTATACTTTTCAAAGACTAGGGGGAAAAGTGGTGTCTCATCTGGAAACAAGGTGAATTACACAAGCACTGAGAATTCTTTAGTTGTTTGATACTTAAGGTTTCAAAACTGACTAAATTAATTAAAGAGCTATACACGACCTTCATGACTTTTCCAAGTCAAGGGCTAGGAATATTCCACTCAGAATTTGCTGAAAATACTTTTTTTAGGATAAAAGCCAGAATAATAACTGTGATTTTCTTATAAATAATCCTGTTGAAAGACTCAGACTTAATGACCAAAACATCCTGGTCCTGGTAAGATGAGTAGAAGAACTTACCAGTAATTGGAAGACAATTTCCCCTGCGTGTAAGGAGGTATCTGTACACCACAGTTTTATTTATAATGATTTAATGGAATATGAGGATAATAAATGAAGGAAAATGAATGAGCATAGAAACCAGAATTATTCTCAATTTCTGTACACAAGGTTTTCAGGATGCTAGGGAAATGGAAAGTATCTGAGATAAACTCTTTCTGAAGAATGAGCTGACAAACATCTCCTGGCTGGAAGAAGAGAGCAGCAACCTTTGCCTCTGAGTCTGTAGTCATTCTGTAACTTAAGGAGCCCACCTGCCTCACAATGCTGACAACCCAGCTGCATTCCCTCAGACAAGGCCAGCTCCCCAGACTCACCAGACTGGATGAAGTTTAGATCAACAGCTAGTGTAACATCACTGCTGGTCTCCAAGGAAAAGTAACTGGCTTTCCCAGCAAATGTAAATAGTCTGGGAATTAGTAGACACACAGGCAAGTCTATTTGGAAAGTAAGGCATTAAGTCCTTATTATCTTAACAGCTGAATTATTCACTTCTCACACCATTATATGACTCATGCTGGGCTAAGAAAATAAATGTGTATGAAAATTATCTAATATCCTTCTTTCATGGTCAAATAATGGGGGATTGAATCCTGCCTCACTATCTGTTGATGCACTACTTTGAATATCTTAGCTTTGGTTTCCTTGGCTGTGAGGACTAGATAAGTTTATGTTCATAAATAGAAGGTATGGACACAGTGCCCAGCAAGTGCATGCAGGAAATGAAGGCATTCTGGTACATACATGTACAGAAACCCTTCAGCAGCACTGTCATTCCTGAGCAGGCAAGGGAGCAAGGTCAAGGATGCCTTGCAAACAGAACAGGAACAGGTTATGCATCTTATCAAACCATTGGTGCTTTTCATTCCAGCCTGTAGGGTCCAGGGGGTCCAGCATTTTCTGACATGAATCTATTTATGATATAAAGTTATCTCTAAAATATTCTGACCCACAAGGTCCTTAAATTCCAGGTAGTGAGGAATATAGAAAAGAAACCCAACTGATGAGAGCTGATATCAAATAACTCATTAACTCATAGTTACACTGCTTTCAGGGTCAAATAATGAGGATTGACTTCTGCCTCACTATTTGTTAGTGAATAATCTTAGATATTAGCTCTATCATTAGCAAATCACAGAATTTTAGGACTGGGGGGACTTTTTTATTTTTACCAAACCTAGTACTTTCTGTTTATATGTATGAGGAAACTGAAATACTGGTAATTTGTTCAATCTTTCTGAACAATTTTGAATACTGAATCAATATTTTAGAGGGCTAAAATCTACCCACTCTGACTTAGTTCTTACATTCATACTTTTATCCAACAAATATTTCTTAGATTCTTAGGATGCACAAAGGATTAAGAAAGACTTGAGAAATGGCTAAAAAATTCTCCCAAGATTATATTAATCCACTTTCTGTTGTGGCAAGATAGCTGAGATAATCAACTCAAAGGAAAAACATTTATCTTGGCTCATGTTTTGGAGGTATCATCTCATGGCTGCTATGGGGCCTATGGCTAGGCAACATGTCATGGTGGGAAGCACTGGGGGGGAAGAATATAGTCTCTTCATAGTGGTCATAGAGGGGAAGGTGTGAGTAAGTGAGACAGACAGACACACACACACACACACACACACACGAGAGAGAGAGAGAGAGAGAGAGAGAGAGAGAGAGAGAGAGAGAGAGAGAAATCAAAGTCCCAATATCCCCTCCACGAATTTGTTCCCAATCATCTAATTTCCTTCCATGGGACTCCAACTCTTAAAGATGGCAGCCCTTATTCAATACTGCCAAAGCTACTGACTAAGCCTTTAGCAAATGGTCTTTAGGGGACATTTAAGTCCAAAGCATAACATAGCCCTAAAACAAACAAACAAACCCCCCCCAAAAAAAAACAAAAACAACTTACCGTCTTAATAGGAAAATCTACCAAATAAACTTACTTGGGGCTGTGAAGTTGGGTGGAAGGTTGTCAGAGGAGCAGTTACATCCTGTGGATACCTCCCTCTCTCCTTTGAGGAAATCAGAGTGCATGCCACCGCTGTCCTTATCTGGAGGGAAACAAACAAAAGGTGGCATGTTGTGGTACCCTAAGGACTGAAGTCCACCACACATCTGACAAAGCACCACACCCCATGTTGTAGGAATGTTGTAGACAGCTTAGTACATAGGAGTTTAGAACACAATGAAGGAGACAAAAATGGCAGTGAACTTAGAAGGAAACAATCAGAGTATTTTGTGTTCAGAATTAATTTCATGAGAGCAAAAATAGGATTCTTCATATCTCTTCCAAATCTGACTGCTTCCTCCATTGTGATGTCTGTAATTCTAATTTTTTTCAGAGTATCTGAGGAAAAATTAAATATGATGAGTTTCAAACATGTTTTCTACAAAATGCCTTCTTTTCACTGTACTTCCTGGCTCATCCTTTCTCGGTGATTAATTTTATTCTTAAATTGATTTCCGTGATTGATAGTCACCTGTTCTCTTTTTAGCATCCTATTCTAGTTGTTCCTCTAACGAGTACTTATTTGAATCTAGCCTCTTGTGAAACTCTTAAAAATGAATTTTATTTTCCAAAACATAATTCAGTATACAAGTTAACAGTAAAACAAGTTTCCAAGTGCCAAAATTGTTACAATAGGTAATTACATAAGTATTTTTAAACTATGTGTGTGTGAATATGTACATGTGAATTTTTAAAATAAGTAGCAAAGTCTACTGAGTAAATGAATTATGGGAAATGCATTAATAGTTGATTCCCAGACATTATTATCTATATTTGGGTGAACTGGGTTTTTTGTCCAAATCAAATATGAAATATTTAGCTCAAAATGATTAGGAGAAAATGATGTAATACAGACAATGTTTTTGAATTTCTTAGAAATCATAATATGCTTAAGAATGGTCAAATAATTTAAATAAGTGATAACAAAACACTAAAACCAATTCTTTGAAGTGATTTTATCATATTTTAAACTACTCATAGATGTCTCTATTCTTTACATTATTTATATAAAAATTGTGTTGCCAAGGGCAGGCACCTTGACTCTCACAACCTCTCCAAGTATTTCCCTTGGAGGAAGTAAACCAGATGGTCCCAACACATGGGCTGTTACTTGGGAAAGATTAAAAAGTACAGCATAGGTTTATTAATATTTGTTCCCAGAAGTTTACTTTAGATGAAAGAGGATAATCCATGACTGATAAAATACAACATTAAAGAAAAATGATTGCAAGTAGCATCAAGCGGCTCTGTGGTATCAGAATGATATTCTAGAGGTTGGACAGGATTAACCGCTTGGCAAGAAGAGGAGGGATTCAGTAGACACATCTGTAAAATGCTCCACCTTAAGGGTTATATGTGATTATTCTGATAAGTGTATATGCCTGTGAAATCATCGTTTCAAACAAAACATGGAACATTTCTACCCCTTTGGAAGCTCATACCTTTGTGCAGTCACCCCAGACTCCCCACACACATTCTGTCATTGCTGCAGAAGGTTGCTGCTTCTATCTCTTGGTCTATATACGAAGTTCTATCTTTTCTGGAATATCCTGCCAATGGAACTATAGAACATTGTTTTTCCCCCTGAGTTTTTTTCACTAGTTGATTTTGAGACTCCCCTGTGTTGCTAGAATTAACACAGTTCATTTATTCATTCACCTGATGAAGGTCTTGAGCTGTTTCTAGTTTGAAACTATTGGCTGGGAAGCTGCCATTGTGGTTGATCTATCATTTTGCTATTTGTCCTTTAAAACTTTTTAGATCTCTTTTTCCTTTCCCATCCTTATTTGCATTAATAAAATGTGTTTTAACACTGCTTTTATATCCTTTATTGGGTGTCTTTATTTTTATTAAAATTATTAATATTATATTATTATTATCATCACCATCTTCATCATTACTTTTGTAGTACTGATTATGAAATCAAGACCAAGCAATCTACCACTAATCTGCATTTATCCTGTTTGTTTGTTTGCTTGTGAGACTGGACTTCAACTCGTGACTTTAGTCCCTCTGCCTCCCAAGCAACTAGGATTCTAGAAAAAGGGATGGATGTACTCCCATACTCAGCTGGCTCCTTGTTCTGTTTCTGCTTTGTTTTTAGTTTCTGAGTAAACTGGCCTCACTCATAGCAATTCTCCTGCTTCATCTTCTCATGCCCTGGGATTAGAGATGTGAGTCCCTACCCCTGGCTTCTGAGTTCTTACTTATATGTTTTATTAAATTTTAAAGTGGGGGCTGCAGCATCAGCAACATACATGTGTATGAAACACCTGACTCCAGTGATACCCCCTTCACTCCTTATACCCACCCAGTGGCATCATCTCATGTCACATGCATAATGACATATGTCACATAATAATGACAAGGACACAACCCACCATTTGCCTCATCTGTCTTGCTTTCACAGAGCTGTCATCATCAATTGATAGTACTGTTTCTTTTCTTTCTTACAATTTAAAGGTTTTTAAATATTATTTATTTTATGTGTATGAGTATTGTGCCTAAATGGATACATGTGTGTTGCCTGTGTTCTGGTCTCCATGGAGGTCAGAAGAAGGCATCATATTTCTTGCAACAGGAGTTAAGAATGGCTGTGAACTGCCACGTGGGTGCCAAGAACTGTACCTGGGTCCTCTGCAAGAGCAACAAGTGTTCTTAAACACTAAGCCATCTCTCCAGTCCTGTTATTTTTTCTTTTAAATGTACAGTTTTATTTCCATTCTTGACTATGGATTTAAATTCCACATATAATCTAGCATCAGCCTGAAGAATATCCTTAAATATTTACCATATTGGGCTTCACTGTAAGAATTTGTAAAAGCTCTTTCCAGAAACTATTTCCCCATTTTTATTTTAGCACTTCAATGATGTTTTCATTGTCTTCTGACCTCAGTTGACTCTGTTGAAAATCTGTATCATTGCTCTAAAGTACTTAGTATGTCTTTCTCCTCTACTTTCAGATTTCTTCTTTACTTGGCTGTCAACACTATGATGGCCTTTTATTAGTGTTTTCTTCACACTTATATTAATTCTTTGCTATTTTGAATATCAGTCACTGTTCTTAAACAGATTCAGGAAACTTGTCATCATTATGGCTTCAGATATGTATATATGCAAATACATACATGTGATAAGAGTTTTTGTTTCTTAAAACACCCAGTTACATTATGTGAATGTTTTTGTTATAATCTCAGGTGTGGGATATGGGGCTGCTTCAGTTTGTCCACAGCTATTAACTATATTTGCCTCATGTGTTAGCAGGGATGTGATTGAGCCAATTACAGAAAGTTTAATTCTGAGGCCTCTGCACAGGGGTATAAATACTAGAGCCATGAAAGGGGTGGGGGAGTGCTCGGAAGAAGGAAGAGGCTGCTGCTCTCTCTGCTGCTGCTAGTTTGTTCTGCTGCCATATTTACTGGTTTGCTATGCTTGCTGTTCCTGGTTTGCTGGACTGCTGGATAGGCTGATGACTGAGTTTTTTTTATTACCCAAAGAATCTGATGACCCCATTCAGTGAGAAGAAGCTCAAAGAAACCTAGGTCCCTTTTCCCTCTAACTTTCTTTCTCTTCTTGGGGGGGGGGGGTTGGAAAGAATAGCGTTTGAAGGGAGGTAGAGGTTTAAGTACAGTAAAACAAACAAGAGTGTATTAAAACAAAAATAAACCACCACCTACTATAAGTGGTGCCCACGCTTATGGCAAGACATAATGGTTTCTAATGCCTTAGAGGGAACACCAGGATATAAAGGAATGAATCATGTGTTTCAGGATGTCAGCAAAAGGTTTATTATGACTGCTACTGGATTGTCTCCTGATGGTCCAAAGTGGAATTTTCTATGTTTTCTTTTTCTTCCTCCTATATGGTGTTTCAAAAAAGATTGGGGAAATTCTTGAGTAATGTAAAAAGTATGAATGGATATGGAGGGGTCTGAAAAACTAAAAAATAGATTGTGAAAGGATGCAGAAATAGCTATACAACTGGAGAGTTGGCAAATAGAGGTTGAAGCACTTAGAAAGCAAAAAAACACTGGAGAGAGGAGAACAAATGGGTGCAGGCCTGGTTATGGACAGTGGGAACTTGCCACAAGATGAAAAAGGGAAGCAGGCTGGGCTAGAAGGCAGATTACCACCCCTGCCTTCTCCATTCACTTTCAGGGTCAGGCCCCTGCAGTTCTTGGGTGAGGCAAAGGGCTGGGAAGATTAGGATCAAAAGGGTTAGATTGGAGCCAAGTGCTCCTCCAGAGGAGTTGCCTGGGATTACAGAGTCACCATCATTTTTTTTTCAGTAATTCTGCAGCACATGCCTGCTAATGGTGTTGGTCATGAATATAATGAGATAACATTCAGTAGAAATGATAGATCAGAGGTCTCTTAAAGAGTCTATTATTTCATATGGAATGTGTTCCTCTTTTGTTAAACAAATATTATGTAACTGGAATACCCAAAACAGAATTATTCCACAAGATTAGAAGGGATTGATGACAGCTGTGCTAGAAGCTTGTCAGCAGTTACAATGGTTATCATAATGGAGAGAGGAAACCACAAATATAGAACAATGAAACAAGGTAAGGGGAATAAATATTGTTAAGGAACAATTGCTGGGGTAAGGGCACTATTCTGACGTACAAGAACAAATTCAATATGATGATGTCATTATAGAACAATGTCACTTGGCAGATTTAAGAGCATGGAATAAGGTTGAGGAACCTGGGAAATTTCCCACCTCATTTACTAAAATAATACAAGGCACTGGAGAACCTTTTACAGACTTCTTACAGAGATTTGTTAAACAAAGTAGTATTAGACCCTGATGCCAGAAAGGTGTTAATAGAGACCTTAGCATTTGATAATGTAAACACCGAATTTAAGAGAATAATTAAACCATTAAAGGTACAAGCAGCACCAGTGGATGAATGCGTAAGAGACGCAGCTGATATTGGCTCTCACGAGCACCATGCTAACAGCGCAGGATGAGCCATAGCTAGAGGTCTCAGACATCAAAACACCTGGTGCTTTAATTGTGGTCAGTTTCGTCATTCACAAAGAAATTGTAAGGCTAAAGGCATAGACGAGTAAAATGTCCAGTGTGGTGAGAAATATGGTACTTTTCATGCCAGATCTCTAAATGGCAGGTGCATTAACTTTGAGGAATATGACAGAAGTAAACAAGCAGTTTCTGGTGGTAGAAAACAGAGATTTCCTGGGATTTGTATATCTTATTTAAAGGAAGGCATTGGACTAATGAGTGTATTTCCAGAAGGGACAAATGAGGTAACTCTTGCCACTGGGAAACAAACCAAAGAGCCTATCAGTTCAGGACCCCACAGGGGGGGGAAAAGCAGTTTTCCTTTGGTTGGTGAGGAGGTAACAAGCAGGCAGAGAAACCACAACTAAGTATTGCTGATCTCATGTATGCCACTGAAGGCAGTATGACTTTAGATCTGGTCACAGATAAATCTCTTGCCCTATCCCCAAAAGTTCAATGTTACAAAATAACTACTGGTGTTTATGGTCCTTTGCCTTCATGGACAGTAGGGATGATCCTGGGAAGAAGTGGATTAACTTCCCAAAGATTTGTTGTGCATCCAGGTATTGTAAATGGGGATTGCAAGGAAGACATTAAAATCATGGCATATGTAAAGAGAGAGAGGGAGAGAGAGAGAGAGAGAGAGAGAGAGAGAGAGAGAGAGATTCAACTTAATGCAGGGAATAGAATAGCTGTTATTGTTTCTCTACATTAAGGGCAAAACCACTCCAGTAGAAAGAACAGGCAGATTTGGGAGTACTGGAAAACATTTGTTCTGGCAACAGTGGTTAACGACCAGAGACTAAAATTAAAATTACAAGAGAATGGTGTTGAAATACAAGGTTCAGTAGGTACAGAAGTTGACATGACTATCATTTGCCCAAGGTCCCGGAATCCAGAAAGACCACATCAGAAGGCTTGTACACAGTTTATAGGAATTGGTCGGTTATCTCAAATAAGACAAAGTGTATGAGGGATTAAATGTATAGGACCAGAAGGGCAAACAGGGAGGTTGAGACCCTATGTGGCTGACATACCCATAAATTTATAGTGAAGGGATTTTTTACAATAATGGTACAATAATGGGGTATTCAAATTAATATTTGTGCAATCCCAGAGAGAGCTCATGATGAAATTAAGGGAGATTTGGTAGATGCTCCTGGGGAAGGTATTGATACAAGTCATCAAAAACAATCACAAGCTGTGTTTACTGTCTAAACACAGGGCATCACAGAAATTGAGTTTCCAAATTTATAAAGGGGGCATTGCTGAAATACTAACAGCCCTACCCCTTAAAATGGATTCTACGACATATTGTAAAGGGAAAACCCATTCCTGAAGCACCTATGTTCTATACTGACGCAAATAAGTTGGGAATGACAGGTTATAAATCAGACAAAATAAGCAACATGATCCAAAAATTAGATTGTATGAAATCCTTACAGTATTATTAGATTTTTATGAACCTCTTAATACAATTACTGACTCTCACTATGCAGAAAGAGTTGTGTTGTATATAGAAACTGCTGAATTTGTTTGTGATATTTAAAAATTAACTTTGACATTTATACAACTGCAAAAGGTAATAGAAACTATCTATTACATATTACTCATATTGGTTCTCATACAGGTTAGCCAGATCCATTCGCACAAGGAAATGAGGAGAATGACCAATGACTAGTAGAAAATGTGTTAGATGTCTCAAAATTTCATGAAAAACACCATGTTAATAGTAAAAGTCTAAGGAAAATATTTTCTATCACTTGGCAACAAGCCAAATAAATGATAAGAAAATGCCCTACTTGTATAATCAAACTCCATTACCTGCTGGAAGTAACCCTAGCAGTACCAAAATAAATTAAATCTGGCAGATGGATGAGTTTCATTTTGCAGAATTTGTAAAACTAAAATTTGTACACCATATCATTGATACATATTTGGAGTTTCAATGGGCAACTGCTTTGGGTTCTGAAAAAAATGATTCAGTAACTACACATTTATTAGAAATAATGGCAATTATGGGGATGTCTACACAGATTAAGACTGATAATGACCCCACATATGTATCCAGTAAAGTAAAGCAATTTTTTGCATATTATTTTATAAAACACATTACAAGTATAACACACAACCCTACAAGACAAGCAGTTGTAGAAAGATCTAATCCTACTTTAAAAGAGATGCATGTTAAACAAAAAGGAAAATTAAAGACCCCCAGAGAGACAGAATAAATAGTGCTTTGTTAATACCAGCTTTTCTTAATGTTAGTGAAAAGAGAACAACAGCAGCTGAGAGACATTGGGTTATGGGAAAAACAGTGTAAATCGATCAACTTGTATACTATAAGGATGTATTGACATCACAATGGAAGCCTCCAATAGTTTTGAGATGGGGATGGGGTTTTGCTTATGTATCTACAGTAATGAAAAAATATGGGTACCAGCAAAACTTATAAAGCTTAGAGTTGACCAGAAGACATCCTTTTAGCTGAAGCATGAATGTCTACAATATAAAGTTGGTAGATGCATTAGCTAACTTGTGCACACTGCACATTCCATATATATTAATGTAAAAATGTACCTAAAATATTGCCTTTAAAAGTGGAGGGAACCACCCTCCACACAAGGCTCCATCCAGCCTGTGAAGAGCTACAGATCACCAAGCTATATGCCTTCTACACCAAAGCTCCCTTCTTGGCACCAAGCCCAGAAGGCACCAGGAACAAACACCTGAGAACAACCAGATGGCTAAAGGTCAGTGAAAGAACAGATCTGACAAAAGTCAGGGAAATACGACTCCAACAAAATGCAGCTATGCTAGTACAGCAAACTCTGACTATCCCACCACAGCTGAAACACATGAAAATGATGACAAATCTATACTTTGCAAAGTGATAGAGTCCCTACAAGAAGAAATTAAATCTCTGAAAGAATTTAAAGAATCCTCAATTTTACAAATGAAAGCAATGGAGAATACCATTAGATAGCTCCAAGTCAGTGTGGCTCAACATGAACTGGAAAGAGACAAGGCAATGAAATATTCAAAAGATTTGAAAGAT
This sequence comes from Lophiomys imhausi, assembly GCA_907164525.1. Lineage (NCBI taxonomy): Eukaryota > Metazoa > Chordata > Mammalia > Rodentia > Muridae > Lophiomys > Lophiomys imhausi. The sequence continues at coordinate 111,205 of CAJQZJ010033733.1, forward strand.
TTGCAGACAAAGGCAAGTAAATTGGAGCAGGAAACGTCAAAAACAAATAAAACTGTTCAAATAGGAAGTGGAAGCAATAAAGAAAACACAAGCAGAGATATTCCTGGAGGTGAAAAATCAAGGGAAGAGAACAGGAACTACAGACATGAGTATCAAAAATAGGATACAAGAGATGGAAGACAGAATCTCAGGTGTGGAAGATTTGATTGAAGAAATGACTACAACAACCAAACAAAATGAGAAATCTGAAAAAGTTCTCACCCACAACATCCAAGAAGTCAAGGACTCAATGAAAAGATGGAACCTAAGAATTATTGGCATAGAAGAAAGAGAAGACTCCCAATTCCAAGGTCCAGGAAACATCTTCAACAAAATCATAGAAGAAAACTTCCAAAACCTAAAGAAAGAGATGCTAATAAAATTCCAAGAGGCATACAGAACACTAAAGAGAATAGACCAGAAAGGAAATTCCTCTCCCCACATAATAATTGAAACTCCAAATGTACAGAACAAAGAAAGAATATTAAAAGCAGTAAGAGGAAAAGGTCAAGTAATGTATAATGGCAGACCCATCAGAATTACACATGAATTCTCCTCAGAAACTTTAAAAGCCAGAAGGACCTGGGAAGACATCTTATAAGCCCTGAGAGAACATAGGTGCCCAGCCAGACTACTATATCCAGCAAAACTCTCTATCAACATAGATGGAGAAAATAAGATATTCCATGACAAAATCAAATTTAAACAGTATCTATCCACAAATCCAGCTCTACAGAAGATTCTAGAAGGAAAATGCCAACCCAGAGGAGATAACTATAACCAAGCAAACAGAGGAAGCAAAATACTCCACTGCAGCTAAACCAAAAGAAACACAAAAACACTACGTACATCAAAATAACAGGAAATAACAACCTTTGGTCATTAATATCCATCGACATCAATGGAATCAACTCTCCAGTAAAAAGGGCTGGAGAGATGGCTCAGCGGTTAAGAGCACTGGCTGCTCTTCCAGAGGTCATGAGTTCAATTCCCAGCAACCACATGGTGGCTCACAACCATCCATCATGAAACCTGGTGCCCTCTTCTGGCCTGCAGATATATCTGCAGACAGAACACTGTATACATAATAAATAAATCTTTAAAAAAAAATAAAAAGACACAGGCTTACAGAATGGATCTGCAAACAAGATCCAATATTTTGCTGCATAAAAGAAATGAATCTCGCTAAGAAAGATAGACACTACCTCAGAGTAAAGGGCTGGAGAAAGGTTTTCCAAGCAAATGGACCCAGGAAGCAAGCTGGAGTAGACATCCTAACATCAAATAAAATAAACTTTCAACTAAAGTTCATTAAAAAGGATAGGGAAGGACACTACATACTCATTAAAGGAAATATTCATCAAGACGACATCTCAATACTGAAATCTATGCCCCAAATACAAAGGCACCTACATTTGTAAAAGAAACTCTTCTAAAGCTTAAAACTCACATTGATCCCCACACATTAGTAGTGGGAGACTTCAACACCCCACTCACAACAATGGACAGATCATCAAGACAGAAACCAAACATAGAAATAATGAGCCTAACAGAGGTCATGAACCAAATGGACCTAACAGATAGCTACAGAACATTTCACACAAACACAGAAGGTTACACCTTCTTTTCAGCAATTCATGGAACCTCCTCCAAAGTTGACCAAAAATTTTGACACAAAGCAAGCCTCAACATATACAAGAAAATTGAAATTACCTCTTGTATCTTATCAGACCACCATGGAATAAGGCTGGACTTCAAAACAACAGAAATGATAGAAAGCCTACACATTCATGGAAATTGAACAACTCTCTACTGAATGACCACTGGGTGAGAGAAATAAAAAAGAAAATCAAAGACTTCTTAAAATCTAACGACAATGAAGGCACAACATGCCCAAACTTATAGGACACAATGAAAGCTGTGCTACAAGGAAAGTTCATAGCACTAAGTGCCTTCAAAAAGAAAACTGTGATAGCTCATATTGGCGAATTAACACTGGAAGAACTGGAAAAAAAAAGAAGTAAACACTCCCAAGAGGAGAAGAAGGCAGGAAATCAAACTTAGGGCTGAAATTAACAACTTAGAAACAAACAAACAAAAATACAAAGAATCAATGAAAGCAAGAGTTGGTTCCTTGAGAAAATCCTAAAGAGTTGGTTCTTTGAGAAAATCAACAAAATAGACAAACCCTTAGTCAAATTAACTAAAAGGAAGAGGGAAAAAACCCAAATCAACAAAATCAGAAATGAAAAGGGAGAAATAACAACAGACATTGAGGAAATCCAGAGAATCTTTAGGTCCTACTTTTAAAATCTATACTCCACCAAATTTGAAAACCTAAGCAAAATGGACAATTTTCTTGATAGATTCCACTTACCAAAGTTAAATGAAGATCAGGTTAACATATTAAACAGCCCTATAACCCCTAAGGAAAAAGAAACAGTCATTAAAAATCACCCAACCAAAAAAAAAAAATCCCAGGGCCAGATGGTTTCAGCACAGAATTCTACCAGACCTTCAAAGAAGAGCTAACACCAATACTCTTCAAACTCTTCCACAAAATAGAATCATAAGGAAAACTGCCAAACTCATTCTATGAGGCCACAGTCACCGTGATACCTAAACCACACAAAGACCCAACAAAGAAAGACAACTTCAGACCAATCTCTCTCATGAACATAGATGCAAAAATACTTAATAAAATACTGGCAAACCAAATCCAAGAATACATCAAAAGTATAATGCACCATGATCAAGTAGGCTTCATCCCAGGAATGCAGGGATGGTTCAACATTTGAAAATCCATCAACGTAGTTCACCATATAAATAAGCTGAAAGAAAAAAAAAAAACACATGATCATCTCGATAGATGCTGAAAAAGCATTTGACAAAATCCAACACCCCTTAATTCTAAAAGTCCTGGAGAGAACGTACATACAAAGACCATACCTAGAAATAATAAAGGCAATATACAACAAGCCAGTAGCCAACATCAAATTGAATGGAGAGAAACTTAAAGCACTTCCTCTAAACTTAGGGACAAGGCAAGGATGCCCACTTTCGCCATATCGCTTCAATATAGTACTTGAAGTTCTTGCTAGAGCAATAAGACAACTAAAGGAAATCAAGGGGATACAAATTGGAAACAAAGAAGTCAAACTATCCCCATTTGCAGAGGATATGATAGTATGCATAAGAGATGCCAAAAATTCCACCAGAGAACTCTTACAGCTGATAAACACCTTCAGCAAGGTGGCTGGATACAAAATTAATTAAAAAAAAATCAGAAGCCCTTCTTTATACAAAAAATAAATGGGCTGAGAAAGAAATTAGGGAAACAACACCCTTCACAATAGCCACAAGGGGGTAACTCTAACCAAGCAAGTGAAAGATCTATATGACAAGAACTTCAAGTCCTTGAAGAAAGAAATTGAAGAGGTCCAGAAGATGGAAAGATCTCCCGTGCTCATGGATAGGTAGGATCAACATAATAAAAATGGCCATCCTGCCAAAAGCAATATACAGATTCAATGCAATTCCTATCAAAATACCACCACAATTCTTTATAGACCTGGAAAAAAACAATTCTCAACTTCATATGGAATAACAACAACAAAAAACCAGAATAGCTAAAGCAACCCTGTACAATAAAAATACATGTAGAGGTATCACCATCCCAGATTTCAAGATATACCACAGAGCAATAGTAATAAAAACAGCATGGCACTGGTATAGAAACAGATCAGTGGATCAACGGAATCAAATTGAAGACCCAGAAATGAACCCACACACCTATGGTCACTTAATTTTTGACAAAGAAGCCAAAACTGTACAGTGGAAAAAGGACAGCATCTTCAACAAATGGTGCTGGTCTACCTGGATGTTGACATGTAAAAGAATGAAATTAGAGCCATACTTATCACCTTGCACAAAATTTAAGTCCAAGTGGATCAAAGACCTTAACACAAAGCCTGACACTGTAAGCAAACTTTTAAATTATTATTTAACACTTATTTATTTATTACTAAATTCACTTATCACAAACACCAACAATTTATCTATTAATCCTATAAATTCCTACAACCCCTTTAACCTATCCACTAAACCTATTGATAATTATAACAACTACTTTCATAACCTTTTAGAGTGATACAGTCTCTGGGGCAGGTCCTCGGTCGTCAGGAACACAGTCTTTGTCGTAGATTCTTTAACGCACTTAGCAGTCCTTTTTCTGGATCTCTCAGATGCAGGTTCGTCAGGGTAAGTTAGTTATTGCAGTCTCACCTTAAATAAGGCTTTATGCTTTCTTCTCTGTGGGAGACCCCAGCCGTCTGCAGGCCAACTTACTTCTTTTGAATCAGGAACTCAGCTGCTCTGCCTCAGTCCTTAAAGCCAGGCACCGGTTCCTTTAGGCCACTGTTTGGACAGATCAAACCCCTCTAGGCAAAAGCTGAGCCACAGGGTCAAGTCCTTGGCCTTTTGGTGTCTTGCTCAGGCTTTCTTTGCTCACTGGCTTCTTTCTGCTTCAGGGAGAGAGCTGGCCATCAATGGCCAGCCCTTTTTTCAGCAGGACTCTTGGAGCTCTCTAGCATCAGGGGCCTCTCTCCTTTTCTGGGCTCCATGCATTGTCCTTAAATAGGAGGAACTCTGTTTCAGCTTAATTTGGGCTCCGCCCACTTAGCAGCTGAAAACAATGTCAGGCCAGATACTTTGTTTCTTCAAGTCTATTGAGTCTTTCCTGTTTTTCCTGACTTCAACCTTGTTTTTCAGTCTATTAAGTCTTTCCTGTTTTTGCTGACTTCATGCTGATAATGCTCTTCAGGCCCCGAATTGAGAGACAGTATCAGAAACTCCTATATATTTTCTAAATCTAATTTATCCAACCCCTACATGACACACTAAATCTAATAGAAGAGAAAATGAGGAAAAGCCTTGGAGTCATCAGCACAGATGACAACTTCCTCAACAGAACACCAACAGTTCAGGATCTAAAACCAACAATCAATAAATGGGACCTCATGAAACTGAAAAACTTCTGTAATGCAAAAGACACTGTCATTCAAACAAAACGGCAGCCTACAGATTTGGAAAAGATCTTTATCAACCCCACGTCTAACAGACGGCCAATATTCATAATTTACAAGGAACTCAAGAAATTAAGTGCCAAGAAGCCAAATAATCTAATCAAAAAATGGGGAACAGAGCTAAACAGAATTCACAAAGGAGGAATCCCTAATGGCTGAGAGACATTTGAAGAAATGCTCAGCATCCTTAATCATCAGAGAAATACAACTCAAGACAACTCTCAGCTTCCATCTCACACCTGTCAGAATGGTTAATCTCAAAACCTCAAATGACACCATATGCTGGCAAGGTTGTGGAGAAAGGGGAACACTCCTCTATTACTGGTGGAAGTGAAAGCTTGTACAATGACTATGGAAATCAGTGTGGCAATATCTTAGAACACTTGGAATAGTTCTGCCTCAAGACCCAGCCATATCACTTCTGTGTGTACATCCAAATGATTCCTCACCAAACCAAAAGGACAGTCCCTCATCTATGTTCATAGCAGACTTATTTATAATAGCTAGAAACTGGAAACAACCCAAATGTCCCTCAACTGAGGAATGGATAAAAAAACCTGTGGTCATACAAGGACCATACTTAAAAATAATAAAAGCAATTTACAGCAA
>CAJQZJ010033733.1:127689-156740 GCA_907164525.1 Lophiomys imhausi
AAGGGAAGGGTACATCAAAGAGTTTGGAAGGGAGAAATGACATAATTGTATTATAATCTTGAAAAAATAAAAACGAAAATAGAAACAAGGTCAGCAAGACGGTTCAGTAGGCAAAGGCACTTGCTGTCAAGCCAGGCAACCCGAATTTGCTTCCTGGGACCCACTTGGTGCAAGGAGAGAACAAAACTCCTGCAAGCTATTCTCTGACTCCACCCATGTGTTGTGGTGACTGCTCATACATAACAAAATATTAAAAAAAAAAAAAACAAAGAAACAGAAACAGTGCCCTTGATTTGGATTCAGTCGTGGGTTAGGGGTTCAAGATAAGCATTTGTAGTAAGGTCCCTGGTGAGAATACTAGTCTAACTAGGGGGTCACACTTATTAAACTTCTGCTCTGGACCAGGATTTGGCAAAGCACTTTGGGCCAAATACGACCCACACACATTTTTTATAAAAAGCTTTATTGGAATACATTGTCTACAAAGAGTTTGGCAAAGATAACCACATAGCTGAGTAGTTGTGGTGGAAGCTCCAGGGAAGGGCTGAAATATTCACTGTCTGTTTCTTCACACAGAAGTGAGCCTCGCTGCCCTGAATTACCAGCTGGAGCATTTCCTAAGAAGTTTTGGTGCCCTGACAATTCATTTAAAATTCTTTTTTTTCCACGAAAAAGACTAGATACTTTCCCATATATTAGAACATTAGAAACCCTCCATAACTGTTAGTAACAGCCATTATTATGGCATAGAAAATGCACTAAAGGTGTTCTGGTTTCAGGAAAAAAAATATTTTTCCATTTCTGGGATCTGGAAGCTTCTTAATTATCACATGAGATACTATATGTATTTTTGAGTGTTTGATACCAATGCAACCAAATAATCTGGTTTAAAAATACCATCTACAAATCCTGCCCTATCTCTAACGACTATCAAAAATAAAAGGAGTCAGAACTTTTTATGAAGGTGACTCATTTAGAATGAATGACAAAATTAATTTTAGGACCATCTTCAAATCTTTCCATTTTCAGCAGCCCTTCCTGGAGCTTTATAGGAGCTTCTAAAGCAGGAAGCACACCAAAGGTTCTCGAAATCAGAAAACCCAGCATACCAGCATATTGTCCTGAGGAATTCCTGTGGCAAAGCTTAAATTTCTACCTGTTTGTTCCTAGTCTGGGATCTCTAGAAAAATCTCTGGTAATAAACTCTTCCTGGTGTCCACAACAGTTCTGTTTTGCTGGGAGAATTTTGACTTATAACATCTTTTGTACTCAGGTACCAAGTGTGAAAAGATAAGGGCCCACCATGACATACATGCACAGAATGAACAGCTGCACACTTTACAGTGGAATCCATGCAGCTATCTTGCTGTCCCTCAACATTCTAGTTTGGCTTTTTTTTTTTTTTTTTTTTTTGAGTCTGTTTCTGCATGTGAAGGTGGACCTAGGTTCAGATCTTAGTTTGCCCCTCTACACAGGCAAATACCTGGGTCTCCATTTCTTTTTCTGAAATGGGGTAATATAACATGGGTATGTGGAACACCAAGCAAGACTGCACATGAAAGGGCCTTATAGGATTTCTGAGGCGGTTAAGTCTCTACAAACATTAGCTCACCACAGTCAGCATTCTTTGCACTGTGAGACTTGGTGCCAAAATACAGCTCTCACCTCAAGGAAATAAGGAACAGTTTACTCTAGAGCCAAGTATGAGTGACCGTAGCTGGGAACACAGAACCAGGTCACTCCAAATTTCATGTTCCAACAGTGGTAACAATTTCATGACAATTTTATAATAACACACTGAATGTCATAAATCAAGGCACTTTTCAAATATATTGGTAGAAATATCAGATAGTTGGATTAGCCAAGGAGGGAAATTTCCACCACAGGCCTCAGTCTGCTAAGTCAGTACATTCCCAAAGGTTTCATCTGTTAGTCAGAGGATGTTAGGTCACACACAGGTGGGCAAGGGATGGTTATCAAGGAGGTTAAAGACAGCACACGACAAATTGGAATCCGGCCCCAGACTTGGACTGTTCCAAACTCTGCACAATTACTGAGGTTCTACTTAGTGGGCCTTATGGAATGGTCAGCACAAGGCTTGGTTCCTACCAAGGACTTCCTTCAGTCACACACCTCATAAGTTATTTGCCATTAGCCCTTTCAAAGTGATTTTCTAAATAGTAAGACCCTGGGTCCTTGAAGTCCAATAGTAGCCCTCACTTCCTGTGAACAACCACCCCAGTAAGAATTAAAAACAGCCTGGGCTGGATTCAGGGAGAGCTAGAGAAGCCAGACTACCAGTGGTCTCACTTTAGACAGGATTAATGCATTGTTGCTCAGGAGAAGCCTGTGGTGTTGAGGCATTTAACACTTGGGGTAAAATAGTAATTGAATGCCAGTTGAATCAATGAAAATTACCTGGGTTAGTTACAGAAGAACTCAGGTGAAGTTGGGGGGGGGGGAGGCTAAACTTGTGAAAATACATTTCAGATTGTAAAAGAGAAATTCTCTATAGGCGTAGTAGTATTGCTTGGTTAAGAGAATATAAAATGGGAAGTATGAAGGAACTCATTTTTATTTTATAGCCTGACAATCTGGAAATGGTGGCTCATGCCTGCAATCCCAGTGTGTGGGTCACAAGACAGGGGGATCCCAAGCTCAAGGCCAGCCCAGCAGATATCACAAGACTCTGCCTTGGACACTGAGTGAATAAATACATAAATAAATGAAGTAACAAAGCAGCATGGCAGATGGAGAACCCATCCCTGCATTAACAAGTGCTTTTTCACTGCAGGAGTCAAGCTCCCTTTCCAGCATCCCACAGTGCTGCATTCCCTGATGACAGCCTCAAGGCAGCCTCTTCAGGCCTGCTCACTGCTGGAGGAATCCAAAGCTGCAGAACAAACAACATCATGATGGCACCTTCCACCTGAAACTGAAAGGCTACTGTAAGGCAATGGACACTGTCATTAGAAAAAAAAACAGCAGCCTACAGATTGGGAAAAGATCTTCACTAACCCCACATCTGACAGAGGGCTAATATCCAAAATTTATAAAGAACTCAAGAAATTAAACACCAAGAAACCAAATAATCAAATCAAAAATGGGAAACAGAGCTAAATAATTAGGCCACAATTATGAGAATTATAAGGCTTAGCATGCATTCCCAATATCGAATCCATATGTATTTGGCACCTGACTTTAACATTCTACTATGAAACCATCTCCATGAGTTTAAAGTTCTATATCCAACTTAGCTTCCATCCTAACTTGCATCACAATTTTAAAAACATCTTCTTAGATCCAGAACACCCTCTTAATTCCTAAACAACTCAAAATTTAACTATGAGACTCTAGCTATCTAGTCTTCAACCACATCAGAGACCTGAGAGGGATAGATATATCTGATTATACAGAAAGTACAGAGCCAGCAGCTTCCAAAACTAAGAAATGACATACCAGTGGCTGCCTGGACAGTTCCCATTTTCTCTCCATACATTACAGCATCGATCTTCAGTCATTTGGCCCCATTTCTCTGACAGACATTGATTGTAGAGCAGGAATTATGAAGGACTTGCCTACTCTGTCTTGACAGAGCTAGGCTGTCGACTTACCTGCTTCCAAGTTTTGTACTTTTTCCACAGCATTCTGTCTACAGTTGAAGCAAGGGATTTTTCTTGCCAAGTGACAGGCTTGCGACTAATTCAACCATCTCCAATTGGAGATTCTTTGATGCTCATCATCTACTTGGAGTAGAATAGGGTGTGCTGTCAGGAGCTGACATGTCTCAATATCAAAAAAATCTTAAATTAAGAAAACATCTTTGAATGCCATACTCTACAGATCTCTTGAGGTTTTTGAAGACCTTCACCTATCTCTGTATATTTGGATAAGAAAATGTTGCTTGTCTCTTAGCAACTTGATTTCAGATTAACTTAGAAAATAACTGTGATAGACTGCCATAGTACCTAACAAAATGACATACTTGACTAACTATTCATTTGCAATTCTTAATTATCTTTAACAGTTTATGACAGCTGCTAACAAAAGGCCAAAACTTCACATTTCATTTTTTAAGCATTACCTAGGCACAATACCTTAAAAAGAACCATTTTTCCATTCTTATTTGGGCCCCAAACAGGTTTACTACATCCCAAATCAGCAGGAAGTCATTTTAAGAGAGCAACATTCCATCCCCAGAAGGCAGGGTTGGTGATTTTTTTCCCCTCCTTTGTCATTTGATGGGTTATAGATACTTGTTGTTACTTAGGGGGGACAGGTTACAAGCTGTTAAATGGTCTTGTTAAATAGGTTTTGGAGCTTAGACCCAGGGATTTCTCTCTTTTTCTTTTCTGTATCCTTCTTTCTCTCCTATGTAGGGGTGAAAAGATGAGAAAAAATGGGATATAGACATAATATAGGAATGATAAAGAAAAAGGGACAGATTATTGAATATGCTCTTATATTTGTATATTGATTCAAAATTAAAATTATATTTGGCTAAATCGGTATTGATCTTTGTATATTGATACAAAATTATGATTATATTTGGCCAACTTAAAAAAACTAAAGGCATAATTAAAACATGAAATAACTTGTTTTTCTCCTAGATGGATAGGTTAAGTTTTAAAGTTGAAATACTTTGGTTTCAATACTAATTTCATAGAGGTATTTTTTTCACATTTTTAAAAAATGTTTATCTATTAATTCAAGTTACATCTCCATTACATTCCCCTCTCTCCACCCCTCCTGGTCCCACCTTCCTACCTTCTCCCCCCTCTCCCACCTATCCTACTCCTCTGGAGTGTGTTGACCCTACATATCAGCCCCCTTTAGTTCAACAGTCATTTGAGGGCTAAGAGCTTCCTCTTGCACTGGGGGCCTATATGGCAACTCTATTAGGGCAAAGTGTCCCACTAACAGGTAACAAGGTCTATGTTCCTGTTCCTTTTGGTGTGTTGGTTGTAGGATAGTTATCCTGTACTATATGGTTAAAATCCAATTATAAGTGAATAGATGCCATGTGCATCTTTAAGAGTCTGGGTTAGCTCACTCAGGATGAGCTTTTGTAGTTCCATCCATTTGGCTGCAAATTCCATGATTTAATTGTTTCTGATAGCTGAGTAGTATTCCACTGTGTAAATGTACCACAGTTTTTTTAAATCCATTCTTCAGTTCGGGGATATCTGGGTTGTTTCCAGTTTCTAGCTATTACAAATAAAGCTGCTATGAGCATAGATGTAGAGATATCCTTGTGGTTTGGTGAGGAATCATTTGGATGTATACCCAGGAGTGGTATGGCTGGGTCTTGAGGTAGAGCTATTCCAAGTTTTCTACGATATTGCCAGACTGATTTCCATAGTAGTTGTATACATTTGCACTCCCACCAGCAATGGAGAAGTGTTCCCCTTTCTTCACAGTCTTGTTGGCATTCACATAGTTTTATAGATAATGTTTTTAAAGTTTTCTGTAGCCTTCAAGTACACTATTAGATTCTTGTAAAAGCATTGGAAAGCTAAATTAAGGCTAAAACTCTCAAATATGCTTTGTCTGGTAAAGGAGGTGGTACTTACCCAGTTCATCTGGTTTTGAGTTTAAATTTCCATCTGAGCTCTAATTAATCAAGAATTTAAACTTCAGGCAGCAAGGAAAATATGACTAGGTTGGTTTGACCAAGGTTGTTCTGACCAAGATTTTTTACACTCGGTTATTTCTAATTTATTCCAGAATCTTTGTTCCCCAAAAGGTTTTATAGTCAGCAATAACAATTATTAATGAAGCTAGCCACAAGTATATTAAACTTAGATGTTGCAGAAACATCCAGAAATGTTTAGAAAAAATGAACAGTGTCAGGAACAAATAGTTTAGAATTCAGCTAACATCTTAGGACTCAACTGATGGTGTGAGGCGGCAGCTGGTATGGGATTGAAACAGAACGAGGTGAAGAAAAAAGGAGCTGAGAGTAGAAGGAGCCACTGCAAAGAAGGACAAATACACACCTCCACATAGAAATACTGGAAAGTAGTGCCTATGGGGAGAGGTGTAAGTTTTATAAAAAAACAGGGAGGCACTGATAAATAGGATAAATAAACAGGATCGATGGACAGGTAGTCCTTCCAGCACCAATGCTGTGCCTGGCTGTTGATTTATAACTGTCGTCTTTTGATGGTATGTCATGTATGTTTAATTCCCAGAAAAGCTTGCCCAGTGGCGAAGAAGAAGTTGTTGAGAGGGTCAGACAATTACACAGTGATCTTAGGATAATGTGTAAAAAGTGACTTAATGATTACAATGATGTCTTTGTTTCATGCCAGAAACATCTTAATTTTCTTTGGCCTCCATGATGCTGGCACTGGACATCACAAACAGCTGTTTAACATCAGTGCTTTCTGGTACATTCCACACAGTCCATCAGTTGTGAAGTATAATCAGTCAAGTCTCAAATTCTGTAATAAGCATAAAGCAGACAAGATAGGCTTCCTCAAGACAAAATAATGTGTCAACTCAAAATCCAACACCCCTTCCTGCTAAAAGTCCTGGAGAGAACGGGCACACAAGGACCATACCTAGAAATAATAAAGGCTATTGCCAATATGGCAGGCCAGTAACCCAGCATCAAACTAAATGGAGAAAAAGTTAAAGCATTTCCTCTAAACTCAGGAACAAGGCAAGGATGCCCACTTTCACCATATCTCTTCAACATAGTACTTGAAGTTCTTGCTAGAGCCATAAGACAACTAAAGGATATCAAGGGGATACAGATTGGAAACGAAGGTGTCAAATTATATCTATTTGCAGATGATATGATAGTATACATAAGCTACCCCCAAAATTCTACCAGAGAACTCCTACAACTAATAAACACCTTCAGCAAGGTAGCTGGATTCAAAATTAATTCAAAAAAATCAGGAGCCCTTCTTTATACAAAAAATAAATGGGCTGAGAAAGAAATAAGGAAAACAACCCCCTTCACAATAGCCACAAACAACATAAAATACCTGGGGGTAACTCTAATCAAGCAAGTGAAGGACCGGTATGACAAGAACTTTAAGTCCTTGAAGAAAGAAATTGAAGAGGACATCAGAAGATGGAAAAATCTCCCATGGTCATGGATAGGTAGGATCAACATAATAAAAATGGCCATCCTGCCAAAAGCAATATACAGATTCAATGCAATTCCTATCAAAATACCACCACAATTCTTTATAGACCTGGAAAAAACAGTTCTCAACTTCATATGGAATAACAAAAAACCCAGAATACCTAAATCAACCCTGTAAAATTAAAAAAAAAATCTGAAGGTATCACCATCCCAGATTTCAAGATATACTACAGAGCAATATTAATAAAAACAGCATGGTACTGGCATAGAAACAGACCAGTGGATAAAAGAAATCAAATTGAAGACCCAGAAATGAATCCACACACCTATGGTCACTTAATTTTTGACAAAGAAGCCAAAACTGTACAGTGTAAAAAGGACAGCATCTTCAACAAATGGTGCTGGTCTAACTGGATGTTGACATGTAAAAGAATGAAATTAGACCCATACCTATCACCTAGTACAAAACTTAAGTCCAAGTGGATCAAAGACCTTAACTAAATCCCAACACACTTAATCTATTAGAAGAGAAAGTGGGGAAAAGCCTAGAACTCATTGGCACAGGAGACAACTTCCTGAACAGAACACCAACAGCTCAAGCTCAAGACAAACAATCAATAAATGGGACCTCATGAAACTGACAAGCTTCTGTAAGGCAAAGGACACTGTCATTCGAACAAAACAGCAGCCTACAGACTGGGAGAAGGTCTTCACCAATCCCACTTCTGACAGAGGGCTAATATCCATAATTTATAAAGAACTCAAGAAATTAAACAGCAAGAAACCAAATAATCAAATAAAAAATGGGAAACAGAGCTAAACTGAGAATTCAAAGGAGGAATCCCTAATGGCAGTGAGACATTTGAAGAAATGCTCAACATCCTTAATCATCAGAGAAATGCAACTCAAGACAACTCTAAGATTCCATCTCACACCTGTCAGAATGGCTAAGATCAAAAGCTCAAATGACATCACATGCTGGCGAGGCTGTGAGGAAAGGGGAACCCTCCTCCATTGCTGGTGGGAGTGCAAACTTGTACAACCCCTATGGAAATTAATCTGGTGATATCTTAGAAAATTTGGAATAGCCCTACCTCAAGACCCAGCCATACCACCTCTGAGTATCCCCACAAATGATTCCTCACCAAACCACAAGGACATATCCTCATCTATATTAATAGCAGCCTTCTTTGTAATGGCTAGAAACTGGAAACAACCCAGGTGTCCTTCAACTGATGAATGGATAAAAAAAAATTGTGGTACATTTACACAATGGAATACTATTTGGCTATCATAAACAAGAAAATCATGCAATTTGTTGCCAAATGGATAGAACTAGTAAAGCTCATCCTGAGTGAGCTAACCCAGACTCAGAAAGATACACATGGCATCTATTCACTTATAATTGGATTTTAGCTATATAGTACAGGATAACAATCCTACAAACAACACACCAAAAGGAAAAGGAACATAGATTTTGTTACCTATCAATGGGACAATTTGCCCTAGGATGATATCATGTAAGCCCCCAGTGCAAGAAGAAATTCATAATCCTCATATGACTGTTGAATTTAGAGGGGCTGATATACAGGGAAACCCCACATTGGAGGAGTGGGACGAGTGGGAGAGAGAGAGGAGAGGGTGGGAGGGTGGAACCGGGAGGGGTGGAAGGAGGGCAATGTAATGAAGATGTAACTTGAAGTAATAAATAAACAAACAAATAAAAAAATGTCAACTGTACCTTTTTCCTCAATTCATGTTTTTTTCCACTGTTCTTAGCATCCATGACTAATAGTACCATGTGCCTAACTTCAAGCTGTGCCCTGTCCACATCTAATTTTTCACTAGTTCACCCAAGTCCCATTTCTTTACATGAACATTAGGGATGGCATCATTATAATTAGTTCACTGGTCATACAGAATTTGTATCGTTAATGGATGGGACAAAGAATATCCTTAGTGGTACTAACCTATCCTCCTCTCCACCTTTCTTTCAGTTATCAATATTATAGGTATTTTTATTGAAGAAGTTGAAAGGTATTTTATTTCATGAATTTATGGGAGTAGATATCCTCAGAGGAAAAACTGATTCCATGATATCAATGTTTCATAAAGCATTATAGGTAAACCTCCACAAAGAACTATCACTGTCTTTCTACAATGATGCTAGTTAATGATGTAGGTAGAGGACCCTGTGGCTTCTCTGAATGAAAAAAATATCAAAGTGCCCACTCTCTGTTAGAACTAACAGCACTGGGGAAATTAGACAGAGACTGGGCCAGCTCATTATAATTAATTGCTGGGTTTTACATTTTGCAGACCAGAGAACATAAGTTCCAAGATAACAAAAGCTGAAAAAATTGAAGTTACCTTTTGATAGATGTCAAAGTGTTATCAGAAATGTTTAACAGCTGGATTTGGGTCAGGGTGTCTCTGTTTGTAGCTTTTCTGTGGTATACTGCCATGGTGCTAATTGCTGTTGTGTAAACATTTCCACTATAGCTAATTTGAAACTAGCAGTCTCCTTTGGGAGCTGGTGCCAGCCCATCTCCTTTCTAGCTTACCTCAAACACATTTCTTGCTACAATGGTGGCATAGGATAGCTGGATTGTTCCCTTTTTCCCACATGGCTCTGTCCTTTAGAGGTAAGGCTGCTGGACCTCAACCTGAGGGCTTGACACCACTCCAGATTTTGAGACCTTTTATCCCTAGACCTATGAGCCTAGAGCGGGACACAGAATCTCTTCAATGGAAGGTCCTGCTAGTGTACTGAGTCAGCTTTGAATTATTCAGACTTCCTTACTTCTCTGTTCTCTGCCTTGTTTTTGGTGCTCTGTGAGAAACCCCAGTCTCCTTGGGGCTGGCTTACTGCCAGGTAACCTGCTGCCACTAAATATGAACTTCCATCGATGGCAATTAATATTCATCTCAGTATGCATTTATGAATTTATGTTACTCTTAATGTTTATGCAGTTGTGAAGGTGATAATTAAGGCACTGAGAGAGTCAGCAGCTGCTAGATTGGAGAAGGCATGGGGGGGGGGGACCGTTCCCTGAAAGTACTACAGTTGAGTGGCCTCTAGATCTACAGCCACTAAAGAAAATTCTAATTGCTAACGGCATTGAGTTCCTTATCTTCTTTCTCTCCTGATTTATAAAAGGCCAAATAAGTGCATGAAACAGTTTTCTTTGATGATGAGTCAAAGAAACATCAGATTAGAGTTGTGTGCCTCCCTCACTAACAAAAGGCATTCTACTATAATGTCATCAAAGACAATGTTGAGTTCAAATTGTAGCTGAGGAAATTCTCCATGACTAGTTATAATTTTGATTCTAATTTAGAAAATATATACTCATATTTTTCTTTGTATTTCTTTGTATTTATATATAAGTAAAAAGATATGTATAGTATATTATACACACACACACACACACACACACACACACATATATATATTGTGCTCTGTCACAAAAATGAATTATCAGATGTGGTCATGGCCACATATCACACTTGACTGAATTACTAGAACCTGGTGGCTCTTAAGAAATCATTCCAACAATAGAGAAATAAATAAAATTTAATGTGCCCAGTAAGTAGGCTATTATGCTAGGATGATGGCTCTGTGGATAGAATACTTTCCGTGTGTGCATAAGGACCTGGGTGGGATTCCTAGCACCACTGAAAGCTGTTGTGGTAGGATAGTTCAGGAGACCGGGGCTTGCAGAGATGGACACATCCCAGGTGTTTGCTGCTCAGCCGGTCTAACTGAACCAGTGAGTTCTAGGTTCGATTAGAGATCCTGTCTGAGATCTTGTCTGAAAAAAAAGAAGGTGGGGAGAAATAAAGGAAGTAACCCGCATCAACCTTTAGCCTCCCCACATACCTGGGCAGCTGCACATGAACACACAATTGCTCATGTACACACACACACACAAGGAGAGAGAGAGAGAGAGAGAGAGAGAGATTAAACGCATCCTAAACCCTAACTGTTTTTAAGAAAAATCAATACAGTGATAGAGAAATAAATAAATGATAATGCATCTAGTAAGTAGGCTATTATGCTATGAAGATGGTTCAATTGGGACTGATAAAAACCTTTTCTGAATGAGACCCTTATTGTCTTCTTGCAAGTCTTTGGCAGCACTTATGGCATTTTTTTATTGTGGATGGAATTTTTTAATAAATAAATTTATTTATTTGTTGCTTCAGGTTACATCTCCATCATATTGTCCGATTCCCCCCTTCCCAGCCCCGCCCTCCCGCCCTCCCACCCTCTACCCCCTAACCCTTCCATCCCACTCCTCTGGAGTGGAGTGTCCCTACATAACAGTCCCCCGCCCCAGTTCAGAAGTCATATGAGGGCCAAGACCCTCCTCACACACTGGGGGCCTACAAGGCAGTACCACTAGGGCAAAGTGTCTCATTGGCAGGGAGAGAAAACTAAAAAACAAACAAACAAACAAACAAAAATGAAAAAAATAAAAAGTCTATGTCCAAGTTCCCTTTGGTGTGTTAGTTGTAGTATCGATACCTTCTACTATATAGTTAAAATTCTACTATAAGTGAATAGATGCCATGTGCATCCTTCTGAGTCTGGGTTAGCTCACTCAGGATGAGCTTTTCTAGTTCCATCCATTTGGCTGCAAATTGCATCATTTCATTGTTTCTGATAGCTGAGTAATATTCCATGGTGTAGATGTACCACAGTTTTTTAAACCATTCTTCGGTTGAGGGACATCTGGGTTGTTTCCAGTTTCTAGCTATTACAAATAAGACTGCTATAAACATAGATGAGGAAACTTCCTTATGATTCTGTGAGGAGTCATTTGGGTGTATACCCAGAAGTGGTATGGCTGGTTCCTGAGGCAAAGCTATTCCAAGTTTTCTACGATATCGCCATAGTGACCTCCATAGTGGTTGCACAAGCCTGCACTCCCACCAGCAATGGAGGAGAGTTCCCCTTTCTCCACACCCTTGCCAGCATGTGCTGTCATTTGAGCTTTTGATATTACCCATTCTGACAGGTGTGAGATGGAATGTCAGAGTCATCTTGAATTGCATTTCTCTGATGATTAAGGATGTTGAGCATTTCTTCAAGTGTCTCTCGGCCATTAGGGATTCCTCCTTTGTGAATTCTCTGTTTAGCTCTGTCCCCCATTTTTTGATTGGATTATTTGGTTTCTTGGCATTTAATTTCTTGAGTTCTTTGTAGATTTTGGATATTAGCCCTCTGTCAGATGTGGGGTTGGTGAAAATTTTCTCCCAGTCTGTAGGCTGCCATTTTGTTCGAATGACAGTGTCTTTTGCCTTACAGAAGTTTTTCAGTTTCATGAGGTCCCATTTATTGATTGTTGGTCTCAGGTCTTAATTTGTTGGTGTTTTGTTCAGGAAGTTGTCACCTGTGTCAATGAGTTTGAGGGTTTTTCCCACTTTTTCTTCTAGTAGATTTAGTGTGACCAGCCTTATGTTAAGGTCAAGAACACATCAAAAGTATCATACAACATGATCAAGTAGGCTTCATCCCAGGAATGCAGGGATGGTTCAACATACGAAAGTCTATCAACGTAATTCACCATATAAACAAGATGAAAGAAAAAAACCACACGATAATCTCGCTAGATGCAGAAAAAGCATTTGACAAAATCCAACACCCCTTCATACTAAAAGTTCTGGAGAGAACGGGCATACAAGGACCACACCTAGAAATAATAAAGGCAATATACAGCAAGCCAGTGGCCAACTTCAAATTAAATGGAGAGAAACTTGAAGCATTTCCTCTAAACTCAGGGACAAGACAAGGATGCCCACTTTCACCATTATCTCTTCAATATAGTACTTGAAGTTCTTGCTAGAGCAATAAGACAACTAAAAGAGATCAAGGGGATACAAATTGGAAACGAAGAAGTCAAATTATCCCTATTTGCACACGATATGATAATATACATAAGCAACCCCCAAAAATCCACCAGAGAACTCTTACATCTGATAAACACCTGCAGCAAGGTGGCTAGATACAAAATTAATTCAAAAAAATCAGAAGCCCTTCTTTATACAACAAACAAATGGGCTAAGAAAAAAATAAGGGAAACAACCCCCTTCACAATAGCCACAAACAATATAAAATACTTGGGGGTAACTCTAACCAAGCAAGTAAAGGACCTATACAACAAGAACTTCAAGCCCTTGAAGAAAGAAATTGAAGAGGCCTTTAGAAGATGGATATGTTGATCCTACCTATCATGATCATGGATAGGTAGGATCAACATAATAAAAATGGCCATCCTACCAAAAGCAATATATAGATTTGATGCAATTCCTATCAAAATACCAACAAAATTCTTTATAGACCTGGAAAGAGCTATTCTCAATTTCATATGGAACAACAAAAATCTCAGAATAGCTAAATCAATCCTTTACAATAAAAAAACATCTGGAGGTATCATCATCCCAGATTTTAAGCTGTACTACAGAGCAATAGTAATAAAAACAGCGTGGTATTGGTATAGAAACAGACCAGTAGATCAATGGAATCGAATTGAAGACCAAGAAATGAACCCACACAGCTATGGTCTCTTAATTTTTGACAAAGAAGCCAAAACCGTACAACGGAAAAAGGACAACATTTTCAACAAATGGTGCTGGTCCAACTGGATGTCCACTTTTAAAAGAATGAAATTAGACCCATACTTATCACCTTGTACAAAACTTAAGTCCAAGTGGATCAAAGACCTTATGGCATTTTTTGAGGCCAGAAATAAGAATGATCCAAGAGATTAGTGTAGAAGTTGGCACTAAGTGGCAGTAAGGGAGCTGATTCAGTATGATGTGATTGTTATGGATGCCTCAGCCCAGATGCCACCTCTACAGATTGCCCCCCCACCTCCCAGGATAGGCTCTGGACCCTTTACTCCACATCTCATCATGCGGCTCCATTCGGGGCCACAGAACTGACCATGGCCAATGCACAAAGAGCAAAACTCAAACACACAGCACTATGTGGTATTTATGGAAGTGCTAAACCATGGTACATCCTGTGACTTCACTACAGCCTTGGTTATGAATGTAACCATGCTGGATGCCCACACAGCATGCCCACTTTGCTCTGAGCCTGCTGTCCCACCATTCAGTGCCAACAAACTTTGCCTGAACCATCTCAGCTCAGATTTGAGACTATTTCCTGTATTTGATTTTAATGTCTTGTCACACACACATAAAATTTGCTGCTCCCTGAGAAACAATGATTTTATTACAGAAAGACGCAATATTTTTCTTCCATCATTCCTTAGTATGTAAATATCACTGTAATATATTTGGGGGTTGTACTGCATAACATTGTTTGATTTTAAAAGTCATGTTTGATTTGCTGACTTGAGATTCATTTTAAAAACTGAATTTTGGCATGGAACTAAGACAGAATTTCCAATAGTTTCTGAAAAAACAAAAACATACCTCTGCTATTTTGTATTACATTTTTCTATGAATCAGCATTCTCAACATTGATAACTATGAAAATGAAAATATTGATCATCCCTAAAAAAATATTGAAGATGTTCTGCATCCTGTGGTTTCAATTTTCAGCCAAATGTTAATTCTTTGTGTAAAAATAATCAAGCATATCTATCTCATTGGTATGCAAATATTATTTCTTTATATTTAATAAATGTTAAAATTATACTTATCCAAAAATTATTTTAAACAAATTTATTCATTGTTTATTATCAGCAAATGTTTGATTTGTATACCTATGGGTCATATAAAATTTCTCAAGAAAATAGGGATTACAGTGAGGTAAGTTTAAGAAGCCTACTTTATTCCATTCTAATCACCTTCTTTAGACCTTCAATTTCTTCAGACCTTTAAGCCAAGAGGACTTAGCTGCCTCTGGATTCCCTGGGTTTGTCATGGATCATTCCCCTTTAGTGAAAGCATATGGTTATTGATGCTCCTGTCATTCATTGTCCCAATCCTATTGTTCTTTGGTAATGTCATTTGTTGCCTCCTGAAGTCTACCTCTTCAATAAAGACTGTAACACACAACTATTCTCTTTCCTCTAGAAGCAAAGCCAAAATCTGTATCCTTGCTTTATCTACATTCTCTATCCTCATTCCCCAGTGGCTAATTTCCTCTGCAAAGGGACACAGCTCTGCTAAGTGCAGCCACTACAATTGCATTCTTTACAGAAATAGCTGCTCCCTCTACCCTATCTGATGCGTCTTTCCTGGAGATGGAAGAAGAGTTTCTAGGAAACACAACAGCAGATTGGATGGAGCCAGTGCCAACATCTGGTGATTGTCTATAAATTTTCCATTCACTCTTTAATACATGTTCTGGGTTATTGATTGGGAGTCCTTTAAGCATGTCTCTGCTAAAATGAACACAGTGATACCCTTTCTCAGTAGAGAGGATATGAATGCTTTCCTGAGGTTTCTAGTTGCAGCACAGTGAGTCAACAATTTTGGTGTGAAGAAATCCTGGGTGACTGCCCATCTCCAGAAGGCACTTTCTCACAGGATTCTTTGTAGAGGTATTTTAATCCAGCAACATGGCTAGTCTGGCACAGGATTACATCCAAAGACACGTCCTTATAAGGTAGTACATACCTTTAATCCCTCTGGCTATAATTCAGTACAAAACTTTAATCCCAAAGAATGACATCAATTGAGGGACAGACAAAATGAAGAATCAGAGAAAGATTTGACAGAATGAGTCAGAGATAGGATATGCCCAACTCTGAGGAGAACAGACAGGAAAGAGAAGCTACTTAAGATCAATGCAGAGAGAGTAGAGAGGAGTAGAGTGTAGTATAGGAATAAAGTAGAGTTCGTGCAGACAGTATAGAAGAGTTTGGGAGGACAGTACAGCTCAGGGCAGTTCAACTGAGTGCAGCTCAGTTTGTGGAGTTCAGTTCATGAAGTTCAGAGGCAGTTTTTCCAAGCAGAGCAATTCAGTGAGAAGTCAAGAGAAGCCAATTTGAATCAGTCAGCTTGGAGAGGAGTTTTGAGCCAGAGCAGTTGAGTTGAACCAGCCAGCCAGAGTTCAGAAAGAACTAGAAAGGGTGAACTTATTCAGCAGTAAGTCCAGAGGCTGACAATATTCTAGGCCAGGGTTAGCTGATGGAGTCTGGAAGCTGAAGCTTTCAAGGTCCAGGCCTGCAAAGATGAGATTGTCCAGAGGCTAGAAATTTCTAGGCCTAGGCCTAGGGATAAATAAATAGAGATGCTCTGAGCTCAGCCCAAGCCATGTATTCGTATGGTTCTCATCTCTTCCCCTATTCTTAGGAAATAAAAACATTTGCAATTCCTGCAGCCCAGTATGGCTTCTGGTAGTCTTCATATGGGTGAAATGTGCTCCAAGTTTCTTGGTTACATCAGATCCTTGATTGCTTGCACCTACTCTCCTCCTCAGGTGTGTCTTTCACAGTCCTCTCGATAACATACCCTCCTAACGTCACCTCACTCCTTAGGCTTCCTGCAGCACTGGAATCCAACCCCTACTGCACCCTCACACACTGAACCTGCTGGGACTCCCCAGCCTTGGCTGTCACTGCAGACCAACTCTGGAGCAAACCAGCAAAGGTCTTTACCATCCAGTGGGTCCATCCACATAATGACCAGGAGATTTGAATTACAAAGTTGGGAACAGGTCTCTCTTCCAAGTCTGTCAATCTGCTTTAGAATACTACAAGGGAAAATGTTCTTACATACTCTACCTCCATAGATTAACAGTTCTAACACTATATATTACATACTGTGTTAAATCATTCTGTAGTTTTCACCCTCCTGATTAGACCCATACTGATAAAGTCAAACACTTAATCTATTCTGCAAAAAATCTCGGTCAATAAACACTGTGCCAGTGTTTGCTACATCCACTTTATTTATTGTCAGTCTTCATTGCACTGTACTGCAGCTCCCACATGTGCCATTCCCCTCAATTATTCTACCCAGGGTCACCAACAACGCTGCTGCCAGATCTAAAGGAAAGCACTTCTGATGTCATTTTGTTTGATAGTGCTGCTCCACGTTCTGCCTGTTTCAAAGCATTTCATCTTCTGTTTACTTCTTTGACCAGTCTTTCGTGTTCTTCTTCAAAACACCTTCTTCCTTCTGTCTACTCTTCTGTCTTGGTATTTTTCCAGGATTCTACCAATGCTCTTCTCATTTCACACAAATTCTTGTGTATCTTGTTCAATTTCCATGGTTTTAACCATCAGTTACACAGGAGCGCATCCTAAACCCATATGTGTGGGCATCTAACATGCAGATTACTCATAAACTTTAATTCCCTTATATGTGTTCACTTCTGTCTCATAGATAGCTCATTCTTATGTGTACAAATTAATGTGTCCATATAGTGATGTTCTCTGTAAAATCTGTTTCTTCTGTGTTTTTTTTTTATTTCAGTGAATAACAAAACTCATCACTTCATAGAAGGCAGAGTCTTGGGATCTATCCAATATTTTCTTTCCCTCACTCTCCTTCCAAATGCATCAGTTCTGAAGTCCTATTGATTCCCTCCTGAATAGTTCCACATATAAGAATTTACCCTCAGTTGGAGAAAGATTTGTCTGATAAATTGACAACAATTTATCTTAGAGTTATTCTTAAGAATAAAAACAAGGTTGTCAAAGAAAAAGAAACTCTGCTTCAAGACTACAATATTTATTCACACCTGAATTTCTAGTAAAAATTCTAACTTTCCAGTCATTGTATCTGTATCTATGTCTGTGTCTCTTCCTTCCTTTCTCTCATGTCTATCTACCTGTCTGTCTGTCTGATTGTATCATCTATCTATCTATCTATCATCTATCTACCTATCATCTATCTATCTATCTATCTATCTATTTATCTATCTATCATCTATCAGTTATTATCTCAATCTGTCTACCTATTTATCTATCTAGTTCATCCCTCTGTATCTACCACTTCCATATTCATGCATTCAACCAATAAAGGTTTTCAATCACATTTGTCCTCAACATGTACTTATATTTTGTTTGTAATTACTCTCTAAACAATAGAATATAACAACTAGCTTCATACAACTTAAATTGTATTGGGCGTTGTAAGTAACCTTGCTGTGACTTTTAAGTGTATTTAAGGACATGCTTACATTGCATAAAAATACTTTGTCATTTCATATTAGGCTTGTGAATTATGGAACTTAGTAGGTGTGTTGGCACAAACTTTTTATGCATACCAAAGGATGATCATAAGGGTCCACATATGCATACACACACACACACACACACACACACACACAAACACACACACACACACACACACACAAACACACACACACACACACACACACACACACACACACACTTCTATGATTACCTACAAAATATCTGCAGTTGGTCTACTTAACTGATAGCCATCATCACAGATGCTGTTTTTCTGCAATGAAACCCTTCAGCATTTAGTATATCACACGATGGAAAAAATAATATATGTTTTTTTAATATCCCTTGTGCAGAATCCTGTGGTATTTGTGGTAATAACTTACTTTTTATTATAGAATCTGAAAACAGAGTTTCTTGAGATGTTTATGAGAGAAGGGGAAGTAAAATATGTTAAGAGAAAACCAATTTGGTTACCAGACAATGAATGGGCTTGACAACTATAGCTAACATCAGTAAATAACTTTTCCCTTGAGTAGAAAAAGAATTGATTAAATTAATTCAGCATATCAATGGAACAAAGTCAGGGACTAAATTCTTTCTCTTCCTGCTGTCTTAATACTCCTTTTTAAATGAGGAGAAGCTGTAGAGAGCAAAGAGGAGTGAGAAGCACCTCCTTGCTGGTGTAGTTCATTGGATTTCTAGTGTTGGGAGAAGAAAGAAAAAGTGCTGTCAAATCAGCTTCTGTGGCAGCCAGAAGAGCCCACTTGCCTCAACTGTGACTTGAATGAGTGTAAACACTCTTGGATCAAGTTTTTCTTAAGAAAAGATTGAGATGAGCTCATGAACATTTCTGCAGCCCCCCCCCCGCCCCCGTCCTGAGACGTTGCACCATAGCTCACCTAAGGGAGCACTGCCAAGCATGTGCTCTTTGTTCAAGCAAAAATCCAACAGAACCAGCGACCCCAGATGCAGCGCTGTGATTCATGCAAACCCCATGGTTTCTGTGTAGAGGCACAGCGGTCATTCCTATCTTCCTTACTCAGGCAAATATTTCAAAGGGTTGGGTTTTTTGGTATCCTATTTTCGGGGAAGAGGGGAATGGGAAATCCTAGGAATTGTCTTGAAAAAGATCTTGAATAGAGCTAGGTCTGAGTTAAACAAGATGACTGCATGTCTCGAGCTAAAAATCTATTGCATTGTGGATTTCTTTAGCTTTTTAATAGTTCCTTGTTTTTCAAACATGCATTAAAATAATTATAGGAGGCATTGCCTGAAATATGACTCAGCTGAACTGCTGAGTCACAATATGCTCAGCGAAACCCTGATAACAGTGAGATAATAAAAACTCAAAAAATTGGAATATGGTTTAAAGACATTAATACACATCTCAAAAAAAAAAAAACCACTCTCCCAAAATTATTGTCTGAAATTTTCAAGTAAAATCCAATCTGATCTTTCCTTAAAGATCAAAATCTGCCAAGCAACCAAGTTTGTAGGTCCCCTACTCATCTTTGGACAGATTTTCAAAGTATATGATTATAAGTCTCAGAGGCTAACAAAAGTCAGGAATTTCCCTGCTTTCTACTGTGGAAAGTTCCACTTCTGAACCTCATTCTAGCAGTACTGGTACCACACAGCCATTTTAGTGTTAAAACATTCTGGGAGGACCTGGAGAGTTAACGAAACAAGATATCAAGAGCCCCCCTGGCCCCAGGCTATTTTATTAACATGAAGAATGAAAACTGAAAGGCAAGGGGAGTTTAAGAAATGATTTTGTCAAAAGCAGAAGCTCCTTAGCCTAGCCTGATAAGCATTTGCTGTGAAGACAACAATGCTCCATATACACAACAGGCTGAGCCCTCGGCACTGTTCGCAGGATCTCAGGCTACACCAGACAAATGCTTTCTGCCTGTTTTGACTTTTGACGTGAGAAACAACAAACACCAGTGTAGACTTAGATACACTGTAACTATCACAGCCTGTCTCAATGGGGATAACACATAATAAAGTCCCTATAAATAGAATGAGATCCATAATATATACTTGGATATATAGTGAAAATATTAAATGAGTAGGAAACTATTTTGTGTAGAAGAGGAACTTGCTGGGATTCTATTGTTTAGCCCAATGTGACCCACAGCTGCTAAACAATAGAATATAACAATTGCTGTTTGGATTCTGTTCCAGTTGAAGTGTCTGCCCTGTATTGGAAGTCCAGCCTTGCATTGGTTTTACATTAGTTACACATTTACAGGGAATATTTGGCAGTGGGTGTCAATTCTAGACCCTTAAGGAATTTATACAGAGTCACTCTCTTCATTGCTAAGTCTTAAATGCAGATGGATTTGCACCCAAGAGACATCCCTTGCCCACTTTGCTCTTTTGAGACCTTCATCAGAGATGAGGGAACACCAGGGCCCAGAGTTGCTTCTTGGCAGCATCTTGCCAAGAGCTGCTCCAGGGTGGCTGGCTGCTCACAAGGCTCATCAACACTGGTATTT
The DNA here is from genome assembly GCA_907164525.1 of Lophiomys imhausi. NCBI lineage: Eukaryota > Metazoa > Chordata > Mammalia > Rodentia > Muridae > Lophiomys > Lophiomys imhausi. The sequence goes on from CAJQZJ010033733.1 coordinate 148,419, forward strand.
GGGGAAAGAGCTGGGTGATGGCTAAGCTTCTCTCAGTTCGGCCATTTCCCGGGAGGATACTGGAAGAGGAGGAAGTGTGACGGTGAGAACAAGGCAGACAGGAATCTTGCCTGTCAGCTCCCAAAAGGTTGGGCTTTGCTCAAACGTCACCAAAGTGGGAACCAAATGCAAGGCCTGCAAACTACCACAGAGATAATGAGAGACTAGGAAAGGAGACTCCTCCGTCAAAAAAGCCTAAGGAATTGGGATGATTTATCCTAAAGAAGGGAAGGTTCAACAACACACAATGGGACGGTTATGATTCAGTGGGAAGATGTAATTCTACTGTTTGCTAAGGACTTACAAATGAGCCAGCCCTTCATATACTCACTTTCTTAACAGTAACCCAATGAAAGAACAGTCTACCATAAGGAAACCAAGCTTCTCAAAATGCAGCCATTTCTCCAAATCAAACGGGCAATGTAGAAAGAACTGGCATGTCTTCTATGTCATTCTGATTTCCTTGGAGCTCTCTCAGCAGTGGCTGCTCTATAAGGCACCCTGCTTATGAATCTGGTCTGAACTGAAGGTTTAGAAATGGGGAAGATGTGCTATCCACACATCTCAGGGCCCTTGCTGCCTTGTGTCTGCTGATGGCTACACTCAGGTCTTCCCAGCCGCCTATTCCTATCACATGCCACAACATTGACAGCCCACAGAAGAACCTTCAGCTCAAACCTTTTTGAGTGACTTCAAGGCAAAATGTGAATACACACACACACTTCTTCGGAGCTTTTGGGTTGAGGTCATATATTTCAGCAAAACAACCAATGTTTTCCAGTAAAACTGTGCAGGAATCTGACTTGGCCAATATTTCCTGGAAAGACAATAAAATAAAATTAAATTAAAATTTAAAAAGTCACCACTGTAAAGATGATCCAGGCACAGAACAACACATTGGCCTAGTGCTGTAGATAGCACCACACCATTACAAAATGTTGTTCATTTGCATCTGACATTCTTTTAAACATTTCAAGAAGGTTTCTTATTTTTATTTTATGTATATGGATGTTTTTGCCTGTATATATGTAAGTCTATCATGTATGTGCCTAGGGAGGCCAAAAGATGCCTCTGTTCCCATATGTGTGGCTTGGGGTCACAATGTAGGTGCTGATATCTCAACCTGGATCTTCTGCAAGAACAACAGGTGCTCTCCATCAGTGAGCCATCTCTCCAGCTGCAGGCTGACATTCTTAAAGGCAGAGGAAGAGGAGAAGGACTGGGGACCACATGGCCTGGTTCCTACCTTACTTTTGAAGAATTGGCTACCAAATAATCTTAGTTCAGATAATACTCAGACTAAGTTCCATATTCTCTAACCCCATATGACTGTCATAGCTGACTCTGATTGCGTTAGACTTCCCACTTTTGCCGACCACGTTGAGGATCGCTCCCACTTTCTCTAGGCCAAGTAATCTGCTCTCAGTCGCCATACCTTCCCACATCATCTCCCGTCTCGTCCCACACTCTTTCATCGTGTTTCGTGGTGTTTCTTGCCATGCATGCTTATAGCTTTTCAATTTTGCCCATGCCCTTTCCTTGACATGGATTTTTGTCTACTGATGAACCTGGCAAACTCCTAACTCCCCTGCAAAACCCAGCTCTCAGTTTTCCTACATACGAAAACATCCAACCTTATTCTCAATGTAAATTAATGTGTACCTGTCTCTCAGGCACACTGTTAACTGCACATACTCATATAACATCCAGTGCCACTTTCTCACCTTCATGCTTTACTTTTTTCTTTGCATCTGGTATCCATGGCATCTTTCCTTGGAAGTTTCTGTGATTCTGGAGATGTAAGGGATCAGGTAGAGTCTATGGAAACAGGACGGCACTCGGGACTTGTTCTGGGTTCAAGACCATGAATTTCTGTCTAAATTATCCCCTTCTGGTCCTCAGGCTTAGTAAAGTGGCAGCCGTTGAGTACAGAAACGCTTTCTAGAAATGAACTCTGAGTTTGTTTAAGCAGAGCTTGCATGAGGGGAACACTTAAATCCCTTGCCACATAACCACATTGCCCTTCTGAAATATTTACTCCATTGGCTTGAGCTGAAGAAGCGTCTCTGGCAGTGAGACACAGTTAAGGTCTTCCTACAGCTAGGGTATGCATAGCCTCAAAGCTCCTCCATCTTGCCCTTTTCAGCTCTTGGTGGGGAGCTAACTGGCCCATTATTGTGAAGAGGAATTGAATTATATCCAACCATGGCCTCTGGGGCTCTGATTAATTCTTCCAACCATGTAGGTAGTCAACCAGCAGCTGGGGAATGATGAGAGCAAAATGTGGAAGACGAAGAAAGATGTGTGGAAACGCTCGAAAGTTCTGGTATTGCCCGGGGAAGGCAGACACCACAACAAGCGCGCAAAGGATCTCTGGTTGGAAGATCCTGCAGTGTATGCATGTGGAGGAAGGTATCAGGAGCCTGGAGACCATGAAGGAGGAGTGACTACAGGAAATCAAAAGCTGACAAACATCTGGCCTGGATTTCCTGTATTTTCTCAGGTACAGCTCTGCTCACCAGTCTCTGTCCCTAAACTGCTGGTCACTAGTCAGAGAATGGGACATCTCATTTCTGAGAGCCTGAGTGGCTACTGTCACACAGAAGTCACTGTGTCCTGCCTGAAATAGCCCCACTGTGAGTTAGATCTGCCCAAGCCCTGGCTGTCAGTCAGTCCTCAAGTCCCAAAGAACAGAAAGTTTGCTCCAGACCACACTGAAGCCCTGAGTCCTTTGCCAGGCATTTGTACTATCTTCAATATTAAAATAATAGTAATAATAAAACTACCCTACGAGGTTTACATAGAAATATTTTCTCCCTGTAAATCACATTTTAAGGGTAATATTATTTCTCTCAACTCATAAACATCTTCTGTAGTTCATATTCACCACTTTCCCCTCAGCAAACCACTTCACCTGAGGATACAGTAACAGATGTGTTTAGCTGGTTCAAACTATGGATTTTTACAATGGAGTTAGGATTGTATGCTAGTATATTCACATGTGTCTAATTTGGTGACCTAGGTTTAAATTTTGGTCAGATTCAGTCTTATCTATGACTTCTGAGTTTCTGTTATATAAAATCTTCATGGGTTATTTATGAAGATTAATTATGTAATGTACAGAAAAAATCTAATAGAGTGTCAGGGATTAATTCTCATAAATTAATAAATTAATTTATTTATTTTATATTATATTTATATAATTACACAAATCATATATAAATATACATATACTTATTTAGTATATCATATCAATAATATATTTATTTTATATATTATATTAATAATATAATTGACATAATAAAATTATATTATTATATAAATAGCATATATTTATTTAATTATAGACTATATGGTATATTATGGTGTATACAATATAATATATTATAAATAATTATATATAAATAACTGACATATTAATAATTTATATATATTAAGTATATGGAAATAATATTATAGTTAAATGATTAATTTATTTACTAAGTAATAACTCTAGTAACTAACAAGTAAATACAACCCATAAACTCATGGATGATTTGTGAAGTTTAAGTGTGTAATGCACAGAAAACATTTAACATCGTATCAGTCATTAATTCTCATAAATGTTAATATGGATGAGCCCCTTTTGTTCACTTTGCCTAAAATCTCCACATTTTATTTCTTTGCATTAAGCATTAGATTCCTGCCCACTTTGCTAAGTATGCCCTCCCTGGTTTGCTTTAGACATGTCATTCATTCAGTGAACAATAAGACATGACAGCCTGTGGTGTGCCTAGATTTGCTCCAGGTAAAATGATGATTTCATAAAAGCTCTGTGCCCTGGGATATTTCTCCAGACCACTGTGTCCACTTGAGAGGTTCTCTGATGACTCCAGTCCAACAGTACCTTCTTCTAATGCAAAGGCTGTGTTGCTTACTCCATACTTATGGCACACTACACCAACGCTTTTAGGCACTGGACTATACAGGGCACTGAAGAACAGTTTTAAGAAAACCGATCCTGAAAGTAGCTTAAACAAAGCAGAAATCCATCACTCTTTCATATGGAAGTCAATGGGCTTACATTATAAGATAACAGATACCAGAGCTACTACTAATCATATGGGTCTCTCTTCAAGTTATTTCCTAGATTCGTCTGATCAATGTAATGATGTGACCAACTGTACTGGACATAGTTTGGATCCCTGTTCTTGGTGGCAGTGTATTGCACACAATGCTTTCACTGTTCTAATATTACTCATTATGTTTACAATTTGCTCATTTATAGGATACTCATGAATCAAATGACAATTAGATTTAGCCATAACATCATCAACTGCTTGAGTCTGCCTTTCACAAATACATCCACTCTGTGAAGCAATGAAGGTCAAGAAACAGCTTTTTAAAGACATAACTTGAGAAGTGCATACATGGGCCTTCCCTCCCATCCCATGAACTGAAACTTAGTCACATGGCAGTATTCAGCTGAAAGAGAAGCTGAGAAATATAGCCACACACGCAACTAAAACTCAGGGGGAAAGTAGATACCACAGATCAAGTGGTACCTGCTACAAACAGAGAGGTGGCTTGGGTGCGAAGGAAACTAACCAATTATGTTGACCTTCCTGGATACAGGCACCTCTGTAGAACAAGGATTAGGATGATTCTACACATCTCTGCATCATTTAATAAATTCCCTTTCATAGACCCTGGATACATGTTAGGGAATCTTCAATGTTTATTAAGGAAACTAACTTATTTGTCTTTTGAGAATAAATCATCAGCAAAATATGTTGAAAAGACCATTGTCATATATTTAGGATAAATATATATCTGACTCAGCAGTTTATTCTCAGTCAAGTATGGTAGCCATCAATTGATACCTGCTGAATGTATGTGTATGGCAGGGAAATCTCTAAGCACATCTATGGTGATTCCTCCAGACACAGTTTCTTAGGGCTGCTTTCTCAGTGTAATAGTTACCTTTTCCACATTGTGACCAAATGCTTGACAGACACAACTTGAAAGAGGAAAGAGCTTCTGATATTGCTCATGGTGCCAGAGAATTCATAATCACTTGGCTATGTGCATTTGGGCAGAATCGTGGCAGTAAGAGTATATGGCAGGGTCATACAGGAGCAGAGGACAAGATAGGAAGGGTTGACTCACTTTCCTACCCCTGACCCAGTAACCTATTTCCTAAGGTGAACCAAAACTTAAAGTCTAACTTGGTCCGAAAGTTTCTAGAACCTCCCAAAATAGTGTCACCAGCATTTGAATCATGAGCTCATGGAGGGCATTTCATACTCAAGCAACATTCTGTAAGGTACCATTGATCTCCACATGGCTGGCAGCAGCTGGACTGCCTGAGCCACAACAAACTCCTGACAAGAGGACAGGAGCCAGGGAGTGGGACCTCATGCACCACTGGAGTCAGGATGTCCCAACCCTGGAACATCACATGTATCTGCTACTAACTGTCCTGCCCTGCCTCACTCTGACTTCCTACTGCAGAATAGTCTGCTCTGTGGACAAGCAGAACTATAGGCAGAGCACGCACCTCACATGCCCCACATGAAAACTACACAGAGTGTGACCTGCTGCTTCCTTTGGGTTCCATTTCCATCCTCACAGGACAAAGAACCTGCATTTCCCACGTTGGCTCAGGGGTCCAGCCTGCTCACAGAATGGAAGCACAACCAGCAATTAGAACACGACCAGGAGGCCAGGACTGACAGAGCTGATAAAGACTCATAGAGAAGTGGGGGTCATGAGCCAATCTTGTTAGAGATAATTCAACAAAAATAACCCCAGATGTATGTCTTGGAGAGAATTAGAAATAAATAGGTGTGTAAAGGTTACCAGAATTGAGGCATACACCAATTTTCCACGAGGATTTCCAGCAATAATTTAGCTGATAGGGTTTTTTTGGTTTTTTTGTCTCTAAGAGTTCATTCTTACAGAACTATGAAATAAGTCAAGTGTGCTAGCTTCAATTTCAGAGTCCTTTTCCATTTAGTTACCCTTTTTCTGCCTGCAGTACAGAAGGCCAGGCTGTGGTTCCTATCACAGGTGGAAAGTCTCTCTAACTCCCATGGAATGGAATTCCATTTCCTGAGTGTGGCCCATTCTCTATGTGAACCTAACAAAGAAGATTCGTTGCAAAGTCAGAAAATATGGTGACTTTCTACATGTTTTTCTTGTTCGATAAGGATCATTGGTGGCTTATGAAGATGCTTAAAGAATGATAGCTTACCAAGAGATAGGCTTGCGACTAATTCAATCATCTCCCACTGGAGATTCTTCGATGCTCATCTTCTACAAGCCCCTTGCCCCAACTGTAGACAGAATGCTGTCCAAAAAGGACAAAACCTGGAAGCAGGTAAGTCGACAGCCTAGCTCTGCCAAGACAGGGTAGGCAAGTCCTTCATAACCCCTGCTCTACAATCAATGTCTGTCAGAGAAACGGGGCCAAATGACTGAAGATCGATGCTGTAATGTATGGAGAGAAAATGGGAACTGTCCAGGCAGCCACAGGTATGTCATTTCTTAGTTTGGGAAGCTTCAGGCCCTGTACTTCCTATAAAATCAGATATATTTATCCCTCTCAGGTCTCTGAGGTGGTTGAAGAACAGATAGCAAGAGTCTCATAATTTAATTTTGAGTTGTTTAGGAGTCAAGAGAGTGTTATAGATCTAAGAAGATACTTTTAAAATTGTGGTGCAAGTTAGTATGAATGTTGAGTCAGATATAGACCTTTAAACTCATGGAGATGTTTAGATAGTAGAATGTTAAAGTCAAGTACCAAATACATATGGACTGGTCATTGGGAATGTACGTTAAGCCATATAACCCTCATAACTGTGGCCTAATTACCTCTGTTGTACTGTGTTGTATTTGTTATTATAAGAGAAAGAGCCATTTGTTGGACTGAAAGGGGAAACTGTAGGGGGAAATAAGATATACCTTAAACTTAAAAGAAAAAAAAAAGGGAAGAGGATGGGGGGTTGAGGGTGGGAGGGTGGGACTGGAGGGGGAATAGGGAGGGGACTGCGATTGAGATGTGACTTGAAGAAATAAAAAAATAAAGGAAAAAAAAAAAAAAAGCTGAGGAGCCGGGCATGGTGGTGCACACCTTTAATCCCAGCACTCAGGAGGCAGAGACAGAAAAAAAAAAAAAAAAAAAGAATGATAGCTTAAAAGGCAAAGAAAAGCAATGGTAGGAATGGAAAATGAAGCCTGGAATAAAGCTAATTTTAAAATGCTCCTTTCTACCTAGAAAGGCCCATGGACTTTTTAAAAAGATATTTATTTATTTTTTTAATAATTTATTTTTTATTTCTTCAAGTTACATCTCAATCACAATCCCCTCCCTACTCCCCCCTCCAGTCCCACCCTTCCCCCCTCCCCCCCCTCAGCCCCCCCATCCTCTTCCCTTCTTTTTTTGTTTTTTTTTTTTTTTTTAGTTAAAGGTATTTATTTTTCCCCCCAACAGCTCTCCCTTTCAGTCCAAATAATGGTTCTTTTTCTTATAACTATAAATACAATACAAAACAACAGAAATAAATAGGCCACGATTATAAGAGTTATATGGCTTAGCATACATTCCCAATGTCCAGTCCATATGTATTTGGCACCTGACTTTAACATTCTACTATCTAACCATCTCCATGAGTTTAAAGTTCTATATCTAACTCAGCTTTCATACTAACTAGCCTCATAATTTTAAAAATATCTTCTTAGATCCAGAACACCCTCTTGATTCCTAAACAACTCAAAATTTAACTATGAGACTCTAGCTATCTATTCTTCAACCACCTCAGAGACCTGAGAGGGATAAATATATCTGATTGTATAGGAAGTGCAGGGCCTGCAGCTTCCAAAACTAAAAAATGACATACCAGTGGCTGCCTGGACAGTTCCCATTTTCTCTCCATACATTACAGCATCAATCTTCAGCCATTTGGCCCCATTTCTCTGACAGACATTGGTTGTAGAGCAGGAATTATGAAGGACTTACCTACCCTGTCTTGGCAGAGCTAGGCTGTCGACTTATCTGCTTCCAAGTTTTGTCCTTTTTGGACAGAAGTCTGTCTACAGTTGAAGCAAGTGGTTTTTCTTGCCAAGAGAATGGCTTACCACCAATTCAATAATCTCCCACTGGAGATTCTTCGATGCTCATCTTCTACTTGGAGTAGAATAGGGGGTGCTGTCAGGAGCTGACATGTCTCGATATCAAAAAATCTTAAGTTAAGAAAACATCTTTGAATGCCATATTCTGCAGATCTCTTGAGGTTTTTGAAG
>CAJQZJ010033733.1:157140-182847 GCA_907164525.1 Lophiomys imhausi
GGTAGCGAGAGGTCAAAACTTGACATTTCATTTTTAAGTATTACTACGAACAATACCTTTAAGAAGCGTTACCCTTAATTTTGTATCAATATACAAATATCAGTACCAATGTGGCCAAATATAATCTTAATTTTGTATCAATATACAAAGATCAGTACCGATGTAGCCCAATACAATCTTAATTTTACATTAATATACTAGGGTCAATAACATTGTGGCCCAATATAATCTTAATTTTGTATCAATATACAAAGATCAATACCGATGTAGCCCTATACAATCTTAAATTTGCATTAATATACAATGATCAATACCAATTTAGCCAAATATAATATTAATTTTGTATCAGTATACAAAGGTATAAGGCCATATTCAATAATCTGTCCTTTTTCTTGTTCTTTCCTATACTATGTCTATGTCCCATTTTTCTCAAGTCTGTTCACTCCTATATAGGAGAGAAAGGAGGATACAGAAAAGCAAAAGAGAGAAGTCCCTGGGTCTAACCTCCAAATTAATCTGACTCAATACTTCTGTTATAAGCAGTAAATAAGGACATTTACTCATTTGTCTAATTCATAGTTTTTGAACTATCAAAATGAATCATTGGCTTAGAGACCTTTCTTAGAATGGAGACTAAAATGGAATTTCTCAATTGTCTTTTAAAGATAACATAGTTTAACATCTTTGTAAAAACTCCTCATAAAGTTAAGCTCATTCAGCTGTCAGCATATCTGGTCACGTCACACCCAGAGGTGAGGCCACAGCCAGTCTGTGAGGCATTTTCCAGAGACATTATTAGTCTATGTGTCAAAGAGAGCTATCAAAAAGATGCCTGGATTCCTCAAATTTAAATCAGAGTCAGGTGTGTTCATCTGAGACTTGTTAAGCCTTCCCTCAGCCATGTCAGTAAAACTTTGATCTGTCCACAGACTGGTCTGCATCCTCTGCCTTCAAGCGGACCCTCTGAACTGAGGTGCAGCCTCCTGATCATTGTGAACATCTTCTGACTTTTCCCACAATAGATCCCTCCCTGAAAACTCCTCAGAAAGCGAGGCCATATCCAATGCGTTCCTTACAAATCCCGTTCTTATGAAACCAGCACCAATCATCACTCCTTTCTAAGAGCAGTATAGTTTCCACTCTCCTACCACTTTGTGGTTCAAAGCAATAAATATTGTTCTCATTTTATAAAACCTTGAGGCATATTTTCAAGATTGAATCTGTCCTTTCATGAGGTGCTAGGCAGTGTTCTCTGGAGAATCATAGCATATGCGTATGATTTGTAGGACCGGTTTCCATGACAGAGGACAATGCCCATGGGCATCTTTGTGGTAGAGAGCTAGAAAATTGGGTTTCCAATACTAGAAGCAGGGTGGCTCAGCAAGGCCACCCAGAGCTGAGCCCTGAAGCTGCCTGGAGAGTTATACCACAGGGCAAGAATGAGAATCTGACACCTAGGGCAGAAGTGACGGATGTGTTTACTCAGAAAAGAAGGGAGGGGGCATCCAGCCATAGCCAGCAGCCCATCAGAAGAGGCCACCTATACTTGGGGAGGGTCCTTGTCCTATCTGTCTATTATCTCTTAAAACCCCCACAGCTTCACCAGTCTTAGGCATCACTTGATCTGGTCAAGTTGACAACCAAGTCCAACTGCCACATCCCCCTAAATAATAATTCTAATTAGCCACAAAGAAACTAACTTTATTTGCTCTTGGTTGAGTTGGTTTCATTCACAATGGACATATGAAACATTGAAATGTTTACTCAACAAATTAGAAAATCCATGTGAAGTGACTCAAACACAACTGATAAAACTAATTTCACCAACTGGGAATTATAAAAGAAAATAGCTGTTTTCATCAAAATGGGGGTGGGTGGGAATTACACCTAATTGCTAGTCAATTTACTCTATTGTGGTACTCATGAGTAAGTTTAATGCTACAAGTTAGCTGTGAGACCAACCATCTTGCTGATATTCTGAATCTGAATAATCCATTAAAGTGAGATATTTATTTTCACTTAAACATTTACATAATTCAACATTTCACCCAAGAAGTTATCTAACTGCAATCATTGAAAATTATGAATATATTTATTTTATATACATACACATATATTTATATGTATATGTACATATATACATACAGTATATGTGTGTAATGTATATGTGACTGTTATAGCTTACATGTTCATATCTTGGGAGGGATGTACAGAGGCCAGAGGAGGATTCTAGGTATCTTGCTGTATCACCTTCTGCATTATTTCCTTCAGACAAAATCTCTCACAGAACTTGGAGCTACATTGGCATCCAACAATCCCCAGCAATCTCCCTGTCTCTGCCCCACCAGTGTTATGCTTACAGTCATGTGTGGTCATATCCAACTTTTTGTTGAGGATCCAAACACATGCCTCATGCTTTCGCATCAAGGGTTTTTACCTTTACCTACTGGGTCAGCTCCTCAAGGCCTATAAATACTTCTTTCAACTTTAACTTTGCTATTTTATTCCCATTACAAAATCCATTTTTTTACTATCTTGACTAATTAATTATCAAGGTTGTTTTGAAAGTACTACCTTAATGGTGTTCTCCTAGGAGTGATGGAGTAATCCTTAGGTTAATTTTGATTGTCAACTTGATTGGATTGAGAAGTAACAAGGATATAAATAAAGCAAATTCCTGTTGAAAGGATTTCCTCAGAGGATTAACACGCAGGTGGGCAGGAGGCACCAATGGTATAAAAGGGGGGTGGGAAGAACAGGTGTACCTTCTCACTGTTTTGTGGTCACTATAGCATGATCTTTTCATTCCACTGAGCTTTCCCTGCCAATGGACTCAGAAATCGTGAGCAAAATACATCTTTACTCACTTAAGATACTTTCCTGGGTATTTTTACCACAGTGACAAAAGATTGACTAATGGAGTCCTAACCTGTTCAGTCTAGAGCTGATTACTCCAACACTCAATTCTACAGAATCAAGCATATAGGAGTGTTGATCGGTTAGATATAGAACTTTAAACTCATGGAGATGGTTAGATAGTAGAATGTTAAAGCAGGTGCCAAACACATATGGACTGGACATTGGGAATGTATGCTAAGCCATATAACTCTCCTAATTGTGGCCTATTTATTTCTGTTGTTTTGGTATTGTATTTATTGTTATAAGAGTAAGAACCATTTGCTGGACTGAAAGGGGGGCTGTTGGGGGGAAAAAGATACACCTTAAACTAAAAAAAAAGGTAGAGGATGGGGGGGTTGAGGGGGAAGAGGGTGGAAGGGTGGGACTGGAGGGGTGAGTAGGGAGGGGATTGTGATTGAGATGTAACTTGAAGAAATAAAAAATAAATTATATAAAAAAAGAAAATTCTAGACTGAAAAAAAAAGAAAGAAAGAAAGAAAGAAGAAAAGATTCCTATAAACTACTTAAATGTCCCTATACATCCACTCTATTTTTTTTAAAACTAGTTCTGATATCAGGAAAACTATATCTTGGTCATGATCACATATCAACAATTGGATGAGAATCTAGTTGGGAAAATGACTGAGAGATGGTTGCAGCCAAGATATAGAGAAAGCAAGCTGGGACTGAGATGGAAACTTCCTCCTCCCTGCTGAGCAGCTTTCAAAGTGTTAGATGTGCTGTGCTGGCTACTGGAGGGAGAAGGTATCAGTGGTCCTACACAGCTGCAACCCTTTAAATGACAAAACTAACCTTCCAGACAAAATATTCTCACATGTGTAATAGTGACATGACTATTACAGGGAGAACCAAAGACCCTCTGATTGGCACTGAGGTCTGCTCCATGAGAGGGAACCCATGAGTGGTACTGTAAATCTGGTTTCCAACCCACGCCTGGGAAAGACGCAGCACCTGGAGAGGAACTTACTACTGTTGTTTAACTAAATTGGCAAAGCATCAGACTCTCTTCCAACTATCTCTTTATACCTGTACACAAAATAACCTACCCTCAGTCTTAATCCGAGAAACCTGTCTGTGAAGTGAATGGAGATGAATTCTTGGGCTCAAGGTTATGAGAAGAAGGTTTAAATGGATATTCTGAACTCATAGTCATAGTGGTTAAATTCATTAAAACAAAATGAGCAGACATGGATGTGACAAACAGATCTATAGGGAAAACTGAGGAGCAGGGAAAGACAAGCTTAGTAGGAAGATGGGAGAGGGTGGGGCATTGGAAGGAATGATCAATGTATAATTAATGAACATTGTGAAATTGTCAAAGAACAAATTTAACTAAGTTCAAAAATCAAGAGAAAGCAATTTAGATTTACAGCCAAAAACTCAATACCAAGCAGATATAAAAGTAAGTCAAAGAGTCTAGAACACCACGAGATTGCTGTAACAACACTGTGTCAGGCCAAGTTATTAGAGCTGCCATATAATACCTCAGAGGATCTGTAGGAATCAATCAACGTACATCGTCCTGTTTCTTCACCAACCTCAAGAGCACCTTGAAAGGAAGGATTCCCACCCTCTTGGAAAAAACACTGACTTCTCTGAGGATAGACCAGATGTTACATTTAAAACTTCAAAGAGACACAACAAAAGTCATGGGCCATAGAAAAATTGGAAGTTCAGGAACTCAGCTTCACAGACTCCCTACAAAAAAGATGTTGACTGAAAGTATGAACTATTTCTAGATTAGGAATAGTTTCCCAAAACATTCAAGAAACATACTAATCTGTTCTAGAGTCTACATAAAAAGCACAAATAAATACATTTCAGGAAAGTATCAGGGATCAAAAGTTCGCTACTCTTCAACTCTGAAAGAATTCAAGGCCCTAAAAATCTTTTTAGAATTGCAAAGATTCTCCTGGGAACTGCTACCTGCTGTAACATGCCCCATGTTTTCATACGCCAAATGCCGAGAAGAAAAACAAAAACATATGTGGCTGGGATTTTCTTTTTCTAAGAAAAGCAAACCATAGGGTTTCCTGTCCAGATGTATCTGTGAAATGTGCCTTGTTTGTCTGACTGTATCACATCCGCCCCTGGTGCACAATTTTATGTCAACTGACAGAGGCCTGAAAGTTTCCGAGCTGTGAGTTACCCTGCCCCACAAACTTACAAAGATGGTTTAAAGTGAGATTTGTTTTCCCACCTAAGTAGTTTTATTTCACTTAAAATTTATCACAGTTCTTATTTGGATAAAAGGAAGAAATAATGAGGGCATTTGGAATTCAAACTTAAATGCTACTTTTGATCCTGTCCTAAGTGTGTTTGAATAAATTTAGAAAAACAGTTTCTGTCCTCCACTTCCCTTCAGAATTTTCTGCATATTGTCCCTATAGTGTAATAGAATATTTTTATCAACATTTATATTTATTAATACTTAATGAGCATCTATAAAATACCTAAATCCTATAACCTAAAATCTAAAATCTGTAATCTATCTAAGAATACCTTAATACCTAAAAACACTCAAATCCTATAACCTAAAATCTAAAATCTGTAATCCAAGAATACTTTAATACTTAAAAACACTCTAGTACCTATATAAAAACACAACACTATTTTAAGTTTCTTAAAAAGATATTGATATTCTTAGTGTAGATCTGTGCAGGGTGGCTTGGTTTACTGCAGTCCCATCAGGTAGTATCTTTTAAGCTTAAAGTCCGTTGGGCTCTATTTTGCCAGTTTGTAAGGTCATTTTATTTTCAACATCAAATTGTGGCCAGTTTATAAAGTCAGTCTGTTCCAGCCACCAACTGAGGGCAATCTTTTCAATCAGGTAAGACTCACCTCCATGGTGTCTTTGGCCTGGGCAAGTCTCAAGCTTCTCCAAACAGTTTTGTAATTCCGTTTGCCTCAATCACTTTTCCAGTGCTCTGGGGCCTCAAGAGAGTTGCCTTTAAAGGATTCTCTCTCAGCAGGTTTATGCTATGTCTCTGCCTTGGGCTATAGCAGTCTAAATTCTGTTAATGGTGTACCTAGTGGTGCTCTTCTTTAATGTGACCTCTCAGTCTGTGAAAGCAGGAGGAAGAAGAGAGAGAGACCTTGTGGATCTCTAGCTTAAAAATTGTCCCATCTCTCGATTGATGGGTCCAAAAATCACTCTAGATCTCCCAGCATTCTCATTGCCGTGGCTACCTCTGTCTGCTCTGCTTTTGTGGTTTCTTAGTCATGTCCCTTCAATAGCGAGGTCTGTATCATCCCATCCAGTGATCCCTGATGGAGGGTCCAGTCTCTCTAGATCTCCAGGCATTCCCGTTGCTTCTCATGGCAAATGACATCATCTGCGTGACTTGCAAGGTTTCTTAGCAGCAGGGCATATCATCCTGCCACAACTGGCTCCATCCAAATCAACAAGTAAAGGGATGCCAAGCTCATCCTTATGTGCTGCCAGATGCTAATCTGAACTCTCTATTAATTTCACTAAAAAAGGCCTAACTTCTACCATACTACAGGGTGGCTGGTTTTTAAGCTACGGAAGTTAACAGTGAGAGACAGCATAGCTCAGCATTTTACTAGTTGGCATTAGAGTTGAGTTGACCTCCTTAATAGTATGTGACCTTGGATGAACTAGTATCTCATTTTTCTTTGGGTTCTGTAAAGTGGATTAGTAATAGCACATGTCTCATAAGGTGGTCATTAGAAATTGAATGTGATACTGTATAGAAAGCATAAAAGGGCCTTAAGTGATACTGAGAACATGTAACTATTCACAGTATGCTGTTGGGAAATTAAAATTCTACTTATAGGAGAGTTTTTTCCCCAGTTAGATGGGACTTGACATCTTGGACCAAGTCTCTGAGTGATAACCACCAGGTAAGTTGGACAGAGAATACTTTTAAAATCTCACTGTAAACCTAATATAAAGTAGTGGGAGAATTTGGGGCCAAATCCTCAGAAGCGGCAGCAAACTTAGAGAGATTTACCTGGATTGGGATCTCTCAGCAAATTATTCGAATTCTGGAAGTAGCTAAAAAGCTGAGTAGAGCTCTTGTCCACTTCATGGGGTTAGGGAAAACAACAACCATAGGGAATAGCAAATACGGAGGCTTTAGATGACAGAGGAGATAAAGGTCATGAAATATGTACATATGTTACTAATAGACAGAGAGAAGCATCATTAGGTGATTTCTGTCATCATTCAAACACCATAGAGCATGCTTACTAACCCTTGAGATGGTAGGTGTGATGAGACAAGACACCTGGCTAGTGAGTACCAGCCATTATTTATTTTCTACCTTATTTGTGCTTTCAATTTAGTTTTCATGCCTCTCAATATGACCTTTTCTTACATTAGCTGACCTAGGAGGCATAATGAATAAGACAATACCAGATTAAATGAAAGAATAAGAGAAGGTGTTAGAATCAAGAGAGGTAGTAAGTAACCATGAGAAGTTGCTGCTTACATAGTATGCACAGTGCTTAGAGCGGGGATCTGCTTTCCAGCTCCTGCAGCTATTGGGAGGGTGGATTTCTTTGCAAGTTCTGGAGTGAGGCTGAGCTTCTTTCTAATTGCCACCCTCAGTTCAGAGGCCACCAGGATTGTTATGTACATAGAGACCACATACTTCTTGGTAGCCTGTTTCCCTGCCCCTCAAGACTAGCAAAGACATGAGAGTTTACATAGAGGCTGCATGAACTTGCCATCTGAACTTGACAATGATATTGCAAGAAAGAAACAATAGTCCAATTTTATTCTTCTTTTGGATTTTATTTTAAATTGTGTGTATATATTAGTCAGGGTTCTCTAAAGGAACAGAATTAATAG
The DNA here is from genome assembly GCA_907164525.1 of Lophiomys imhausi. Taxonomy (NCBI): domain Eukaryota; kingdom Metazoa; phylum Chordata; class Mammalia; order Rodentia; family Muridae; genus Lophiomys; species Lophiomys imhausi. Next base: position 164,879 of record CAJQZJ010033733.1, read on the forward strand.
CACACACACACACACACACACACACACACACACACACACACACACACAGTCCAACAATGGGTGTCTCCCAAGGGAAAGGCTAACAGTCTGGTACTTGTTCAGTCCACCATGACACTGGATACCTCAGCAGTCCCGGTCTGTGCTGAGGTCCCAGAGGATTCCAAGGGAGCTGCCGGTCTTCAGTCTACATTGGACTCCCTCAGAAGTGAGTTTTAATAGCAGTGCATGAAAGCCTCCGCAGCAGGAGAGTTGAGCTCACCAGTGAGAGCAAAGGCAAGCATGCAAAGCAAAAGCTTCTTCCTCCCATATCCTTTTATGTGCGCTGCCACCAGCTGTGTGGCCTAGGTTCAGGTCCGTCTTCTCACCTCACATAATCTAACCAACAGTGCCCAGTTGCTTGGGTGCTAGCCGATTGCAGATGTACTCAAGTGATTAGCCACCACAGGGTGTGTATGTAACACGAGTGTAGGTGGCACCGGGGTCCTGAAGTGTCAGATCCCCTGGAGTTTATACAAGTTTGCAGACTTGTAAGAACTATCTGCATTCAGAAACATATACAACAGTTCAAAACACAAGAAACCTCCTTTCAAGTAATTGGCCAGGATAGTTCAAGTGGCTCCCAAAACAATGTAGGCTATTGCTGGTGTCTTTGCCTCTCAGATGTTGATTTAAGTCCCCATTGCTGAACATGCCCTACACTTATGACACAGGATGATTTGAGCTAGAACTGACCTAAGAGCCTCCTTCCTCTGGTATAACTTCCATAGTACCAGAAAGTCCTATGCAAGCTTCTGGGGAGTGGGGAACCTAACAGTGTTACCCGGCTGTGACACCTAGGAAACACTACAATGCCTGCCAGGACAAGATACCCATAAGGTTCATATGCTGGTGATCTTAAAATCTACTGCCATCGTTTACTAGGCCACCACGACTCCTATATTCTTGTTCTTGTCTTTATATACAAGCATAGCTACGATGCTTCCCTTTAAAGCAAATGGGGATGACCAACAACAATAGCAGAACACAACTGGACACAGTGCAGAGATCAATGGATTGTGGGGACCCCAGCTCCAATGGATACAGCTGAAGTGCATCTTTTGCATCTAGGGCTCAGGGAAGATTGGGAAACAGAAGGCAGAGATGTTGTTGGATCCAGAATACTGAGAAGTCTACTGTGAGAATGTCTCTCCTAGAAATGACTGCAGGAACAAGACCTGAGTGATGACAATATTAACACACATGCTAACTAAGAAGGAAGCGAATCTCATGGGCTCCCACCCTTAAACAAAGAACTAGCTTAACTAATGACTGATAAGAGAAGGAAATTTAACCTCTGCTAGGGATGGCTATGAGCCACAGAGCTGGTTACTCAATACAAGAGTCAGTTCTGAATCATAAATACACAAACAACAAAAAGGACTTAGTATGTCATATATGTGACATATATACAATATATTATGACAATAATATATTGACATTATATATATTATGACAATAATAATCAAAGGAAAAGAGACTATCATTTTGAGAGTGAGAAGGGTCATGGGAGGAGTTGGTGAGAGAGCACATGGGTGGGGCTAGAGGAAGCAAAAATAAAGGAGAAAGTGATGTAATTCTATTTTAATTCAAATATATATGTATGTAATTCCTCAATCAACAGACTAAAAGTTAAAAACTTCTTATCATCTCTACAATGTTTATAACAACTTTGAATAAAATTTAACATTCATTCATTATAAATGCTTATGGCAGTAGAAGGGAACTTTCTTAATATGTAAAAAGCTATTTATAAGAAAACCCACTCTGACCATGACACTTAGAAATGAAAAGCTGGAAGCGTGTTTGGTAAGACTGACCAGGTTGTGCATACCCACTGCTACCACTACTAAACAGTAATAGAAAATATTATATAAGCATTGTGTGAATGAAAGATTTACTCAAATAGAGAACTGAAATCACTGTCTCTTGTGGTCATGAGACAGTACCAATGTCCACACACTATGAGGCCCATGATTTTTAGGGGTTTTATCCATAAACCTCCTGTCTCTGTTATCATCAGTCAGATCTCCCTGATGACAGAAAACTCAGTTCCACAGCCTACTGGCCATATCCTACAGCCATGCTGAGAAGGGCCGAGTCTCACTCAGAGGCACAGACATGAAACTTTCTTCCATAGGAATTTCCTGGTGGCTCCATTGCCAAAGATGGCTTTTGGATTTTGCCCCAGTTTAAGTGACTGTTTTTACTTAAGAATTCAACAAACTGGAATAGTGTCAGTTTCTACATGCATACATTTTGTCTTTCAGCTCTCTCACAGGAGACTGGAAAAGGAGAGTCAATTGGAAATATCAGAATCAGGAAGTCAAGAACATTGCTTTTGAAGAGTTCAGTCAGGTAAGTCTAACTGAAGCTAAAATAATCTGCACCAGTTTACAGAAAACATGCGCATGCCATTACATAATAGCATATGCATAATAAAATATAATTGAAGTGACTGTATAATGTAATATAATTAAAGTTAATTTATTGAGTACTGTTTCACACACATAGTTTCCTTGTATGGAAAAATACATTTGTAAATTTCTTCAAATAATGATTATGATAGGGAAATAGCCAAATACATATGTTTGATTTCCTGTTGGCAAATATTTTAGCTTAATTAAAATTGTATGATATCAAACGTGATTGATATATGCCAATGACTAGACCGGCTTCATAACTTGGTGTAAGTTGTGCATTTTTTTACAAACAATTATGAGTTAAATTTACGAATAATCAGATAAGACTAAAAGTTTTGAATATAAAGCCACAGGAGGTTAACCATCTCTGACAATGGACATTAACTGGTAACATGCCACCACAGGCCACTACAGAAATGCCTTTTCCACTTCCTTTCCTGCTCTAACAATCTCGAGTTATATAACATGTTTAAAATGAATGAATTTGTCTCCATGATGAGTTTCCCAGTCCCTCAGTTTTAAAGAGGAAATGGAAAAGACTTGCGGTTCCTGCTTAGAGAAAGTCTGTGTAAGAAAGCTTCTCACATGCCTCATTTTAATTCAGTCCAAAGTAAACTTTAACCCACTGGTACTGTAGGTGGCTCTTGGTGGGGGTTGGGGGGGGATTCCTGGGTCAAACCCGATCATAATTGTGATGTATAAATAAATGTTTTTGGTCAAGTCCTTTCAAGTCATGGCACCCCTTCCACACACACACACACACACACACACACACACACACACACACACACCCACTCTGCCCTGCACAGGTCAAAAAACATTCCCATATGACCATTCAAATTCCTTCCAAATTCTTTGGATCTCTTAATAAAGAAAATCAATGCAAAACAACTTATCCAGACTGTATTCATAAATAATTGTTTTTCAAAGGCTTATGGAAATTTGACATCTGAGTTGTGCAACTGAAAAACAATTTGAGAGGAAAATCAGTTTGGGTCTTTTCCAATCTCACATTGTCTTACCTTTTCTTCCACTAGGATACAGGCAAGGTATTATTAAGCTACCAGTTCCTTGGATGCATATGAGATGTGCACGGTGTCTGTCACTGAAACTGTCTCTTAGGGCTCTGTCTTTAAGGCAGTGAGCTACATATATGTCCCGGGAGCTCCTGAGTTACATTGAGGTTAAACTCCTGGCCTAGATCCTAATGCTCCCATTAAATCACAGTCCCCAGTGTCGCAGCTAGTACTTTGGCATCCACCTCTATAGAAAGGTACCATTTTCTTCTGCAAGGACAGCACAAGAGCAAATCCTTGCTCTGGCTATTACAGATAACAGTGTCTTTAGAGGGCAATAAGCCTGATTCAGCAAAGCTGTTGTTCATTTTCTTTTGCTTTCCTTTCTCCACACTCGTCTTCTTGCCTAAATTCCGCAAAAGCTTCTGGGGAAATGCAGGGCCAAAGAGACGAACACTTAATTTGTCTTCTAGTGTTTTTCAGCAGTTCAGGGAACCCACCTAAAGACCTTGGGCTGCTTGGGATTGTTTTCTTGCTTGTTTTAGTATAATTTCAATTATAGTGATAATACTCATTATACTTTATGTGGACTACTTATTACATATAAAACAAGTACCAGTATTATTCTCATTTGTCAAAGAAATTAAAGTTTAGTAGATTTAGACTCTCGCCTAATGTGGATTCTTTGTTCCTAAGTTCTACTACCTTACATTTTTCTTTCCTTTTGATTGTTTTCTGTTTCCTTGAGGGTATAGATATGATTTTTATCAGGAGAAGATTGGCATAAGTAGTGTTTTCCCTGAGGTAAGCTCACCAGCCCATATTAGAACATTATGCATGACTTTTCGATCACCACCATCGGATTTCTGAGTTTGAAAATGGTAATGGCAGAAACAGAGATGGAATTGCCATGCCTGAGCTCTAGCCCTCACGTGCACGCTTTCCCTTGCTGACATATTTTGGTCGCCTGCACTGTGCAGTCTCCCTGAGCCTCAATTCTGTGCTCACCTGTCCCATCATGTTACAGGGATTAGCAATTGTAAGTATTTTATAAATCCTGAAGGGTAACACAAGGGCTAGATGGACTGACTGCTCACTACCTGGAGCATCCTAGACCGTGACAGATTGCAGGAGGTCTTGTCTCTGTCTCCAGAGAACCAGAGGTTCATTGCGGAGAACCGAACATGAAGAGTATGCTGATTTACACTGGCTCAAGTCAGCCTGTCACACAGCACAGTCACAGGGCACGAACAGGGCTTTCTCTGGTTAAACTGGCACATTCTCATCTCCATGTCTCTGATGGCTCCTGGGCCTGGGAGTCTGTGCGTACACCTGGCATGGTGCTTGGCATGCAGTGGATACAAGGTAAGTTGTAGTTCTGACAGTGAAACCACTAGAAAAATGAAACCTGGCAATGGATCCCGAGGAAGAAATTAGCTTTCTCCCCAAACTAAGGGGGGTGGGGGAGCCTGTTCATTCACCTCTAGAGAAATGTTAAACTTGGAAGAACTGTGGGGTTTTGAAGATGGGAGCTGTCATGTCTGACCGTTCTGTTGCCCTTCTCTCTCATTTGGGTCAGCTTCATGCAGTCTCATATTTTAGCCTGAGCAAATATCAAAAATAGAAAGAAAAAAAAAACACACCATGGCAACAGTTCCTGATGAATGTAACAGTGAAGTAGGAGAGAGAGCCTAGCACCATTAACCATGGAAGAAAAATGAAAAGGGGTTTGAGACAAATCCTGGGAAACTGTCAAATCCAGAGCCTCTGGGAGAGTCAGAATATTCCTTGGGAAAATAATGACAAGTGACATCCGAGATGCCTTTTAACAACCTTGTACACAAAAGGCACTGGTGCTCCTATTCTAAGCACAAGGATGACAATCTCAGGCTAGCCAGCTCAGTAGGAAGCAGGCTGGACAGAGGCAGACTGCACCCCCTCTGTCTTATGGTATAATGTGGGATGGGTGGGGTATCCCACTTTCCTACCTAAGGCAGAGTTTATTATCTCTGCTCCTCAAAACCTTCACTCAGAACCCCAAGCATAGACTCTGGAAATGTTTCAGACACGGTATTACTGCAGCAGTCTTCTGGATCCCGAGGGCTGATACGTAGATTAGTGTCTATTCAGATCATGTTTCCTTCTGAGTCTGGTTTAGTCAGTGGGAAGAAAAGAAGTGGAAGTGGGGGAAGGGAGGTGGTAGGACTGTCACTGATAAAGTATTTATCTCATGTTTGACTTTGGGTTAGCCTCCAGAAAATCCTACCCGGGATTAAGAAGTTAATAGATTCCAAATGCCATTATGTACCTCAGCCAAGCATATGCCCAGTACTCAATATCATCTCTGGGGAAAAGGGAAGTTGAAGGAGGAGATAAAAGAGCAGAAATTCCTCAAACACCTCTCTCTCCCTGGAACACAATGACTGTCTTTGGCTTTTAGCCAAGTGATGGTTGTCTGTGTGGCATCCTCTCATGCTTCCTGAGCAAGTGAATCTATATTTCTATTTACAATACAAATATGTTGTAGTGTTTGATGCTCAGTGTTAATTGTCAACCATATAGAATATAGAATCATATGGGAGACAGGCTTCTGGGCATGCCTGGGAATGAGTATCTAACTACCTTAGTTGAGGCAGTAACACATGCTCGCTGTGGGCAGCACCTTTCTCTGACTGGGACCCTGGACTGTGTAAAATAGGAAGAGATAGCAGGCTGAGCATCTTCAAGGCATTCTTCCTCCTCTGTTTCCTCTTTATGACTGTGATGTGACTGGTCATGTCAAGCTCCTGCTGCCTGGGCTCTCCGCCCCCGTTTCTCGCTTAAGTTACCTTTGTTGCAGTGGTTTATCTAAAGTACCATCCTTAGACATATTCACTCAGTGATTTCATCTAGTCAGTTCACAAACATCACCCAGAACGTGTGATGCTTTCTTACTCATCAAGGGCCTACACTTTCCACACTTCCATCACCCTATGAGGAAGACTCTGCTATCATCCATAAGATGAAGAAGCAGACTTAGTTCAAGAGGCCTCATGAAGATATTTGAGTTCAGAACTGAACTTCAAGAGCACGGTCTCCTAATGACAGATTATAGCACAGACATTAACATCTGGGAAACTTGACTCACATGGTTTACAGATATGGAAACAGACTCAAGAATTGCTCAAAATTGGAAGCCAGGAACTCATTGGGTTTGCATTCATTGTTTTTGACTCTAGAACCTCTGTTCTTTCCTTACCATCCTGCTAAATGTGTAGGATTTACAATGGAAACAATGATACTTTGAGCTCCATTGATACAGCTGATATAAGTTGAATAGACCTATGCAAATTAAGTACAACTGGTTTTTTTTTTAATGTTCTTATCAGATGTTCCTAACAATTTTATTCATGGTTGACTACTACCTCCGAGGAAATCCTGGTTAATTACAATATTATAAATCAGACACTTGCACATCATCTCCTTAAACTTAGAGCTGAGGAAGACATTAGTGTCCGATTTATCTAAGCAGTCAAGAAGAAATATATCTGACTGTTCTTCTTTTCTCGTCTCTTTAATAACCTCAAAGCATAGTTAACTGGCTGGTATGTGAAAGGCAAATGGTTCCTATCACTGGGTGACATACCCTTGGCACACAACTTAGAAATGCAGATAAAAAGCAGACACCTTCCCATGTCCACTGCTGGCCTCACTCATAGCAGATGTGATTTTTTTATGCTGAAGACTGAGTGGTTAAAAGTAACCACAGAAATAAGCCTAGATGAATGTCAATAATGTGCCTTCAATGTTTATCAAAAACTTCCTTCTTGACAAGAAAATGTATTCTATTGTGATCAAGTGGAATGTGGATTTTTCGCACATGTTTAAAGGGAAATGAGTCACTGAGGGAAAGAAAAATAGACTGCCTCATAGAGGATAGCCCATGTTTCATAAAGCCACATATCTACTACAGTTTAGGATATTACTGCATAACAAGGCTCCATGACCAAGGAACTTCTTAAATCTGCTGTGGTCAGCATGGTCACCCACATGAGAGTCATTATGGGTTTAAATGTGACCCCCAAATATGAAATCCTGTCACGTCGACCTCGACCAGCAAGAACAACGCAACTCACAAAAGCTCTTCTCAAGCAGTTTATTCAGGTCCCTTGAAAACAGTCTTCCGAATAATCGGGCAGACCCAACCAACAGGCTAAATACTATATGAACAGCCAATCAAGTAAAGCCACATGGTGCTATCTTACAGGCCCACGTATGCGGAAGCCAGATCAGCAGTCTTAACCAAATATGGACTTGTTTACCACCGAGAGTGCTCACCATCGGGCTGGTGGAAGGCGGAAACTGGCGCCATCTTTAGGGCGCGGCACGTCGCAGCTCTCTACAGTTCCCCCTTTTTTTGTTTTTGAAAGTGTTGGTAGAAGTCCCTGGAAAGGCTTCGTAATCCCCATATCTGGGGATCTCACGGTGGGCCTGAGCCTGTAGGAGGGCGGTGCTCAAACTCTTACCCATCTCTGGGTCAGCCTCCCCACTCAGGGCTGCCCTGTCTTAGGTGGCTGAGACTTATCCGTCCACTCCGTCACTGACTTGCCAGACCCTAATATCCGTGGAACGAATACCTCAGTGGGCAGGGACTATGCTCAGTGAAGATTTAAGGCGTCATGGCAGTGAGCCATGCCTGAGGGGACTGGCCTGCCTCAATGGTGACAAGGGCCTGTATAATCATGGCTGCATTACGCTTCTGTGTGGCTCTCATATTGTAGATGCACCATAGGCAAACCAGAGAGGCTAGTATCATCAGTATCACCAAAGAGCCTACGCCTGCCCACTCCTTAAGATGATCCATAGCCATCTGTATCCAGGAAGTCAAACCATTAGCCAGGCTCAGATCCACCCGAGTGGAGTTGATGTGGACGATTGTCGCTCTCAGCTCTCTCATCTTATTTTCAAAATCAGCCAACCAATCCTGTAAGAGGAGCTCTGACAATTGCTTAGACAGATTAGTAGCCTTTGCTAAATTTTGATACCACACCGAAGTAACACACAAACCCTGCATTTTCCACTCACACCCCAACTGTGCTAGTTGCCAAAGAGTATCAATCTGTTCTTGTATTAAATCTATGTGTTGATTAACTATCATAAGGCCTCCTTTGAGATGAGAATTCATAGAGGTCTGAGTATCCAATGCCTGTGCTACATTGGCTGAGATGTCATTCAGGGCATTGGCAGTCTGTATAGAACTAGACAAGGCAATAGCTGAGGCAGTAGCCCCCACAGCAGCAACAGTGATGGAAGTAACAATAGCTGCAGTGATGCCAAAATCTCTTTTAAGCCTGAATAGCATCATGGTATTAGGGGCCTCAACAGGAACTGGTACATATCAAGGCATTCTAGTCACCACAGCCACAGGAAAGGCTGTGGCGTTCCAGCACAGGGCATAAAAGCATGTGTCCTGAGTGCATACTAACTTTTCTTCACCCAAGGATGCACTCCCATTACTTACAATCCACAGAAAAGGAGGCCAGAGACACACTGGCGAGGCTGAAAAGGTCTTATTGCGGTAAGAATGAAACGAAGAATTCCAAGTACCAGAGCCACTACGGCTAGAAAAATCCATATTGGTAGTGGACCCTAGGGAAAAACTACCTCTTTGATAAATTCCTCCCCCAAGCATAAGTATAGGTCCCAAATCCATACAGCTACCATTTGCTCCACACAAAAGCCATAAATCAAAAGGATTGGTGGCAGTCTGCTGAGGATCCCTAGTAGATATATCAAGCATTCCTGTACAAGACTTATTCACTATATTACTAATCATGGGGCTAAAGGAAAAATAATCTTGTTGAACCCAAACTGCTCTGCGCCCCTGACATCCAGTCCAGGGAAAAGGTCCTTCCTCTCCTGCGGATCCTCTACGAAAAGGTGCCCAGCATGGCTGTCTGGGGGAGTCCCAGTCAGAGACTCGTGTGGGCCACCACCCCACAAGACGAGAACCATTGCTCGAAAACAAATCACCACCCCTACCCCCAAACCTCAGTTGTGGTAAAAAATCTGACTGCTGAGACAATTGAATGCATTTTGTATCATCTGACCTATTGAAGCACATTAAAAAGCACAGACTACCCTTTAAGCTGACATTTCTATTACCCTCCATAGGGCTTTTCTGATCATCAAAGGGAAGGTAGGGTAAGCCTAAGCTTATATTACTGCTAAATAAGCGTGGAAACACAGTTGCATCATGTCTGACTGGCATCGGCTTTGGGAATATCGACAGGATCCCCCATCTTAGCTCGGTCATTCCTCACATCATCACTGCTACTATCACCAGGATCCCTAGGAAGGTCTTCATGACAAATCTTCCTCACAAAGCGTTCAGGCACCCACACTGGATCTTGTTGATCCTGAGGAAAAACACAAACAGATTCTCTCGCCCATGTTAGCACGGGGTCAGGCCCTCGCCAAGAGCCTGTCAAAATATCCTTCCACCATGCCTTTAGGTGGACCATGGGAATCCTGATATCTGTCCGCTGCTGAGCCGCCTTGAGCATCCAAATTTAAAAAATTTAAAGTAAATAAGGCTAAAGACATTCTCTCCTTGGGGGTATGGCCTTGGCCTATTCCCCCTTTCTGTTTTTGCAAACATTCTTTCAAGGTGCGATGAGCACGCTCCACAATTCCTTGTCCTTGAGGATTATATGGTAATCCGTAATTAAGCTGTACCTCCATCTGGTTGCAGAAGGAGACAAAGGACTGAGCCGTATAGGCTGGTCCATTGTCCGTTTTCAGCTGTTGTGGTTTTCCCCATGCAGCCCAGGCTTCTAAGCAATGCCCTATGACATTGTGAGCCTTTTCTCCACTCATAGGTGTAGCATGTATAATACCTGAGCAGGTATCCACAGATACATGAATATATTTTAAGATTCCAAACTCTGAAATGTGGGTAACGTCCATTTGCCAGATTTTGAGTAGCATCAACCCTCTAGGGTTCACTCCCACACTGGGAGGATGATGATGAATCACACACTGAGGATAGTCCAAAACCACTTGTCTAGCATCTGCTCTAGACAAAAGGAATTTCTGCTGTAGAGTTCTTGCATTTACATGAAATAATTGGTGAAGCTGTCTGGCTTGGTCCAGGAATGAGCTCCAAAAAATGCATTCCATCCTAGTCCATTGATCAACTTTATCATTACCCTCACTTAATGGTCCAGGTAATCCTGTATGTGCTCTGATATGTTGAATATAAAAACACCTTTTTTTTCTTTGCCAGATTAAAACTTGTAACTCTTGTAATAAGGCACATACAGTACTATTATTCTTAATAGGACCTGCTAATTCTAATATTTTCACTGCGTTGACCACATAGACTGAATCTGAGATCAAATTGAATGCAAATTGACATCTTTTAAACACCTCAATTACTATTTTCAACTCTACTATTTGGGGGGAGCCTGGTTGAAATTGGCATAGCACGGGCTCTTGTCTTTCTATCAAATAGGCTCCGCAGCCTGTCTTTGAGCCATCAGTAAACACATTTGGTGACCCTTGAAGTGGTACTGCTGAAGTAACCTTAGAGAATATCACTGGGTGCTCCTTAAAAAATGATAGCAATGGATGCTTAGGATAATGGTTATCAATCACCCTTTCGAAGCTACATTGCAATATTGCCCAATCATCTACAGTGCCACACAAAATCTTAATTTGATGACTGGAATAGGGTACTATTATACTGGCAGGAGCAACTCCAAAAGACTGCAAACATTGTTGGATACCATTCAAGGCTAAAGCAGCAACTGCAGTGGGATAAGGTTCTATGGATTTTTTTGGAGAAATCTTTGAATAAGTCCATAATAATGGTCCGTCCTGCCATAACAATCCTGTAGGCTGACCATAGGTAGCAAATATGCACAATGCAATGGGCTGTCCTTCCTGCCGTCTCTTTAGGAAGGCACTCTGTAACCTTTCTTCCACTTTACATAAAGCTTTTCTTGCTTCTTCTGTCAATTGCCTAGGAGAATTAAGTGCTGAATCACCTTTCAAAATATCATATAGGGGTCTTATTTCATAATTTGGTAGCTTCAAATAGCCTCTTACCCAATTGATATCTCCTAACAACCTTTGAAAATCATTTAGAGTCTTTAAATTATCTTTTCTTATCTCAATCTTTTGAGGTATTATCTTTTCAGGTCCAATCTTCGCTCCTAAATAATTAACCACATTTTCCTTTTGAACCTTATCAGGAGCAATAAACAACCTTTTCTTTTTTAATAATTGAACTAATTCTTCATAGGCCTGATCTAACATTTGTTCACTCTTAGCTGCCAGTAAGATATCATTCATATAATGAACACATCTCAAATCTGGAAAATTCTTTCTCAAGGGAGCAATGGCTTCCCCCACATACAGTTGGCACATAGTGGGGCTGTTTGCCATGCCCTGAGGTAATACTACCCATTCAAACCTCTGATCAGGTTCTTCATGGTTACAGGATGGAACAGTAAATGCAAATCTCTCACTATCTTTGGCACACAAAGGGATGGAGAAAAAACAATCCCTTATATCTATAACTATTATGGGCCAGGAGGCTGGCAAAGATTATAAAAGCAGCAAGCCGCGTTGCACTGGGCCCATGATCTGCATTTGTTGATTTATGGCACGCAGGTCATGCAACAATCTCCATTTTCCAGATTTCTTTTTAATGACAAAGATAGGTGTATTCCAGGGAGATACAGATGGCTTTATATGCTTTAAAGACATCTGTTCATCCACCAACTCTTTGGCTGCATTCAATTTTACAGAGGAAAGTGGCCACTGAGGAACCCATACTGGGTCCTCCGTCTTCCAAGTTATGGGAATGCCCTCCTCAGTGGCCCCTAGGAAAAACCCAGGCCCTGTCTCTTTTGTCTTTGCTGCATATATATGGGACTCTTCCGTCCCTGCAAATATTTTCCTATTCCAAAGCCTGGAGCATATCCCATATCTTGCATCATACGTTGGGCTGAATCAGAATAGTCATTACTCAATTTAAATCCCATATCCTTTAAAAGGTCTCTTCCCCAAGGGAGATAGGGAGCTCAAGTACATATGGCTGCATTTCTCCTGAGTGGCTTTCTTGGTCCTGCCACTTTAATAATCTTGCACTCATATCTGGAGTCTTAGCATAACCCAGGCCTTGAAGTGTTTGAGAAGAGGCTTGTACGGGCCAACCTGAAGGCCAGTCTTTCTTTGCTATGATACTCCTATCAGCCCCAGTATCCAAAAGGCCCAGGATCCTTTTACCATCAACTTTTAACTCCAAGACAGGGCGTTGGTCCAAATCCAAGGAGAGAAAAGTCAGATCCATGCCCGTGGACCCAAAACCATCTTTTCCTCTCTCTCAATCCCTTGCCACATAGCGATCATGTAAGCTCGACAAAATGACCAACTGAGCAATTCTATCTCCAGGAGAGATAGCTGTTATACCACGGGGGGAGGCTACCATGATCTTAACCACTCCTGTATAATCTGGATCTATAACCCCAGGATGGACAATAAGTCCTCTCAAGGCTGATGATGACCTCCCTAACAGCAAACCAACTGTACCAGGTTCAAGGGGTCCTTTAAAATCTGTTTCAATTAACTGGACCCCATTTTGGGGCGTTAATACGAGTCTGGTGGTGGAGCAGAAGTCCAATCCTGCTGAGCCTGCAGTGGCTGTCCGCAGTCTCTCGGATGGCGGAGGGTTGGCCATCTCTCTTGATTCTGTTCTTTGTCCTGATTCTCTACTGCCCCATATATTTGTGGGCCCTGGGGTCGTGGGCCCCGCTGTCTGTTTTTTGGACGAGCGCCACCATAACCTTGAGTCAAAGGCTGGCCATGGATGTCTGTCACTGAACGGCACTCATTAGCCCAATGGTTCCCTTTCTTACATTTTGGGCATAACCTCAGCTGCCTGGGGCGTTGTACACTTCCTGTACTTTCTGTACTCCTTCTCTTGGGGCATTGTCTTTTAAAGTGTCCCATCTTGCCGCACTTAAAACAAACTCCTGGACTTCCTCCACCTTTTCTGGTCAACTGTACTACCGCAGCAGCAAGACCAGCATTAGTTAACGGCCCTCCAAGTTCTCTACACACTTTCATCCAGACTTCTAGCCCTTTGTTCTTGTAAGGGGTGATAGTGGCTCTACACTCTTTGGTGCATTGCTCATAGACCAACTGTTTTATTAGTGGCATAGCAGCATCCGGGTCACCAAAAATCTTCCCTGCCGCTTCCACCAATCGTGCCACAAAGTCTGAAAAGGGCTCCATGGGGCCCTGTAGAATCTTAGTTAAGTTCCCACTCACCTCCCCTTTGTTAGGAAGGGATTTCCAAGCCCTGATAGCTGTCTGGTTTATTTGTTCATAAACCTGATTGGGATATCCTGTCTGCTGGTTGGCAAATCTCCCCTGCCCAAGCAGCATATCTCTATTCCAGGCTGGATTTCCATTTCTCTGTTTAATGGCTGCTTGCTCAGTGGCATACTCAATCAAGAAAACTTTCCAGTCTAAGTATTGCCCTGGACTTAAGCAGGCATGGGCCAGGCCACTCCAATCACTCAGGGTCATACAATGTCTGCTTAATGCTTCTACTTGAGCCAATGTAAAAGAAGCAGTAATGCCATAGGTACGAACTGACTCTGCAAGGGATTTAATTACTTTAAAATCAAGCGGTTCCTCGTACCTGTTCCCTTGTGGGTCTTGCTATACCGGACAGGCAAACTGTAATTCTGTTCTTACTTGTGTCCACACCCCCAGGCAGAAAGATCTCCCTACTTTCAGGGACTGAACAGGCTGATCTATCTGAACGGCTTCTGGGTATGGAGGGGGAGTTGAAGGCGCCGCGGCAACGGCTTCACTTACACTGACTGCCGCCAACGTGTCTTTCTCTTTTACCCTTTTCTTTTCCCCTTTTCTAATAGCAGTCTTCTCCAACTGTTCTATTAGAGCGTGTAGCTCCCCTTCAGAATCCGTGCCCTCTGAGTCCTCAAAATCTCTAAAATCTCTAAGATTGGGATAGAGAGGGACCTTCTTTTTGCTTCCCTTTTCACTGTCTGCCTGCTCAGATCTTTCCCCTTGCAGCAGTTCCAAGGCTGATTCTCCCTCCTTGACTGCTTTACAGCATCTCTGATCTTCTAAACAACTCCTCACCATCTTCCAAACTGGTCTTACTCCATGCTTCAGAGTACCTTGCTCCCAAGTAAAATCCAAGTCCCTGCCTAATTTGTCCCAGCAGGATACCATAAGATTCCCGGACACCGCAAACCACGGAGCCACGGAGTCGCAGTCATTCAAAAATCTCTCCAGGGTTGACTTCTTAAGTTTCAATTTCCTAGCTAAAAGTAGCTCCTGAAGAGCCAGAAAAATTGGATTTGACTGAGACGATCCCATGATTAAAAATTTACTTTCGGTTCGCAGTTTCCCACGAAACTTTACCTTTAGTTCACAATTTCCGCGAAACTTTACCTTTAGTTCGCAATTTCCACGAAACTTTATTGTCCCAATTTATCGCGGGAACTTACCAGTGCACTGCCCCTGACTACAGGAGTTCTGAGTCTTTTCTGGTTCCCCGTACGGGCCACCACTTGTTGCATAAACCTTGACCAGCAAGAACGACACAACTCGCAAAAGCTCTTCTCAAGCAGTTTATTCAGGTCCCTTGAAAACAGTCTTCCGAATAATTGGGCAGACCCAACCCACAGGCTAAATACTATATGAACAGCCAATCAAGTAAAGCCACGTGGTGCTATCTTACAGGCCCACGTATGCGGAAGCAAGCCAGATCAGCGGTCTTAACCAAATATGGACTTGTTTACCACCGAGAGCGCTCACCATCGGGCTGGTGGAAGGCGGAAACTGGCGCCATCTTTAGGGCGGCACATCGCAGCTCTCTAAAATCCTGCCCCAGTTCCATAGAATGACTCCACTGGGCAATGAGGCTGTTGCAGATATAACTAGCTTAGAAGGGATCTTACTAGAGGAAGACAGACCTCTAGTCCAGTATACCTAATTTATCATAAGAAGATGGTGATGATCTCCATCACCTGCCTTCCTGAGGAGGTCTGGGAGGCCCCAGGAATATCCAGGTTAGACCCCTCCACACCAATACCCAGCCTGCCTGGTCCACCTAGAACAGATCCAGTAACGGTGAGCTGCACTATATCACCTGATCTCCATTGTCAGGCCCACTGTTCTGCCTCCCTTTCTGAGGAGGCCTGCCGGACCCTAGGAACATTTCAGGTACACCTGGGGCACAGCCAGCAGAGGTGAGAAGTGCTGTTATCTGAGCTCCAAGAGCTTTTCCTGTTTCCCTGAGGAGTCCTGCCAGCATCAGGAACATCCAGCCAACACCAGGGATGACCAGAAGGCTAAAGGCCAGCCTAAGAACAAAATCAACAACAGCCAGGGCAATATGGCACCACCGGAGCCCAGCTATCCTACTACAGCAAGACCTGGCTATCCTAACACAGCTGAAGTACAAGAAGATAAGCTTCAATCCGATCTTATAAAGACAGTAGAGGTCTTTATAGAGGAAATGAATAAATCCCTTAAAGAAATACAGGAAAATACAATCAAATGGGCCAAGAAAATGAATAAAATCGTTTAAGACCAAATGGAAACAGGACAGTAAAGAAAGCACAAACTGAGAGAATCCTGGAGATGTAAAATCTAGGGATGAGAACAGGAACTACAGATGCAAATATCACCAACAAAATACAAGAGAGGGAAGAGAGACTCTCAAGTGTAGAAGATCTACAAAGAACTCAAGAAATTAAATACCAAGAAACCAAATAATCCAATCAAAAAATGGGGGAAAGGGCTAAATAGAGAATTCACAAAGGAGGAATCCCTAATGGCCAAGAGACACTTGAAGAAATGCTCAACATCCTTAATCATCAGGGAAATGCAACTCAAGAAGACTCTGAGATTCCATCTCACACCTGTCAGAATGGCTAAGATCAAAAACTCAAATGACAGCACATGCTGGCGAGGGTGTGGAGAAAGGGGTACCCTACTCCATTGCTGGTGGGAATGCAGGCTTGTGCAACCACTATGGAGGTCAGTCTGGCGATATCTTAGAAAACCTGGAATAGCTCTGCCTCAGGACCCAGCCATACCACTTCTGGGTATACACCCAGATGCCTCTTCACAGAATCATAAGGAAGTTTCCTCATCTATGTTTGTAGCAGCCTTATTTGTAATAGTTAGAAACTGGAAACAACCCAGATGTCCCTCAACAGAAGAATAGGTCAAAAAACTGTGGTACATCTACACAATGGAATATTATTCAGCTATCAGGAACAATGAAATTATGCAATTTGCAGCCAAATGGATGGAACTAGAAAAGCTCATCCTGAGTGAACTAACTCAGACTCAGAAGGACACATATGGCATCTATTCACTTATAGTAGGATTTTAGCTGTATAGTAGAAGGTATCGATACTACAACTAACACACCAAAGGGAACTTGGACATAGACTTCTTATTTTTAATTTTTATTCTTTATTTATTTTTTATATATTAGTTATATTTTTTTCTATTTTTTAGTCTTTTTTAATCTATTGTATGCTTATTGGTGTGTTTGTTTAGTAGTTCTCTCTCCCGGGCAATGAGACACTTTTCACTGAAGATACTGCTTCTTAGATCCCCAATGAATGAAGAGGCTCTTGGCCCTCATACAACCTCTCAACTGAGATGAGGGACTGTTATATAAGGACACCCCACCCCAGAGAAATGGGATGGAAGGGATAGGAGGTAAAGAAAAAAAATGAAATGTGATGTTTCAGCCTTTTACTACTAATTGTCATAAACTGTTTAGGATGATTAAGAAATGCAAACTACAATCAATGTCTGTCAGAGAAGCGGGGCCAAATGACTGAAGAGCGATACTGTAATGTATGGAGAGAAAATGGGAACTGTCCAGGCAGCCACTGGTATGTCATTTCTTAGTTTGGGAAGCTGCAGACCCTGTACTTCCTATAAAATCAGATATATTTATCCCTCTCAGGTCTCTGAGGTGATTGAAGAACAGACAGATAAAGTCTCATAATTAAATTTTGAGTTGTTTAGGAGTCAAGAGAGTGTTATACATCTAAGAAGATACTTTTAAAATTGTGTTGCAATTAGTATGAATGTTGAGTCAGATATAGAACTTTAAACTCATGGAGATGGTTAGATAGTAGAATGTTAAAGTCAGGTACCAAATACATATGGACTGTTCATTGGGAATGTACGTTAAGCCATATAACCCTCATAACTGTGGCCTAATTACCTCTGTTGTACTGTATTGTATTTATTATTATAAGATAAAGAGCCATTTGTTGGACTGAAAGGAGAAACTGTAGGGGGAAATAAGATATACCTTAAACTTAAAAGAAAAAAAAAGGGAAGAGGATGGGGGGTTGAGGGTGGGAGGGTGGGACTGGAGGGGGAACAGGGAAGGGACTGTGATTGAGATGTAACTTGAAGAAATAAAAAATAA